>JAEVFN010000038.1:630583-1230583 GCA_030449075.1 Murraya paniculata | reverse complement strand
CACCGATCTTGCATACCGCTTCAATTGTTCCTGTTGCAAAGTTGTTGAATTTTTATTGGTTGACATTGTCTATAAATTTGTACTTATTACAATTCTAATCTCAAGGAAATAAAAAAAAAAAAAAACTAAAGTGCTTTTTTCTCTAGCCTTGTATCATATTGCCCCTTATCTTTATATCATCTTTATTGGTCGTACAAGTCATTACATACTTCCTACCTATACCATCAATATTATAAGATACAACAGTCTGAAAATATATAATTAGTGCTTGTCTGAATGCTTATAATGTTAGCAAACATTTGGAAACGACATGGTTGTGTTTGGAAACGCCCACCAAGGCGCCAATATGATTGATGTAGCTGGGGGAGAAAAAGAAAAAAAAAAACTCCCCAAACATCAAAACCTCCCTGGGCCATGCAAAGTGGGCTAAGTAAAGCAGTTTAGGCCCACATTAAAAGCCCATCTTTATCGATTATTTTATTTTTGTTGGAAGAATATACCATCTTTTATTCTTGAATCTTCTTTATGCTGCAACTCTGGATAGAGAATTGAAGTATAAAATCTCCAAATTAAATAAATACCTGAAGGGCAAAAAGCCTGTAACGTAAACATCCGCATTTGGTCGGTACCAAACTTGGAACGTCCAACGTGCCACGCTATCCTCTGTACTAATTGATTTACAAATATCAACCTGATCATATTTTTAAAACACAAAATAATAATAATAATAATAAATAAATAAATAAATAAAAGGAGACAATTAAACAAAGGCCACGACCACGACCACGTTTGTTAGCCAGGGGATGAAAAACCACAGAGTTTGTCGTGTAGTAGATCCACCATTGATCTAATAATACTTATGATAATTAGGGGTGGCAATTCGGTCCGGATTCATTTATGCGGTTCAATTCACTAATTAAACGAATCAAATCCGGGTTTGAGGACATTGATTCGTTTATTCGTTTAGGATTTATTTTATAAATGAGTTATAAACGAATCAAATACAATCCAATCGTTTTATTATTCTTATAATTAAATTACTTATTTATCCATTAATATATATGAAAAAATTTTAAAATTTGAAAGCTAATATAGTAATTATAAATTATAATGAGTTTGTATTTTGTAGAATATTAAATTAGTCGTTTTCTTATATTTTATTTTGCTTAATTTTTGTTTATTGATTATATTTTTGTAAACATATTAATATTTAATTCAATTTATTAAGGATTCATTATAGGATAAGCGGAAGTAAACAAATCTAAATTCGATTTAATTCGTTTATTAGTTCTACTAAATGAATTAAAAAAATCGAACTGAATATTCGTTTAATAAACTAATCGAATCCGAATCAACAGAGTTTTAACTCAATTCGTTAACATTTCGATTCGAATACGATTCGTTTATTCGTTTTGCCACCCCTAAATTGATAATCGAATGAACAACAAGCAGACACGTAATACAAGGATTCAACCCGGCTTATCCCCAACGAACTCTCTCCCAACAATCCACTGTGCTTGCAACGACCATCACCTCGCCGGAAACGACAATCACCGTGCTGGAAACTATCACAGCCTTTCCCTCCCAAATAATGTGAATTAACTTACTCAAGTTTGAATGTGTTTAATTTTTTTGGGAATTTATTAGAATGTGTTTTCTTTATTTCCTGTGGAATTAAATATTTAAGATATTCATTTTTTTTCTCTTTTAGAGATGCATCATGATTGAAATTCAATCATGTGTTTGTAAGAATTTAATGGATTTGTAAAAATTTGGATGAATTGGATTGTAGTACTTGGACAAAGAAATACTCGTGTTAGCTAGCTAGACGGGTTTTAAACATGCAGAATGTTTGATTCATTAGTCATTACGCTGATGTTATCAGCTGCTATTATTCTGATTGTGTATCATTTTGCCAATTACTCTCACCTTCTCGATTTTGTGCGTATCCTATTAAAATTTCTTGCTTAGGAACTGAGGATTGGGAGTCTGCAAAAAGGCCATTTTGTCTTAGACCTTGGTAGTGGTTCGTGCTGGTATAAAATGAAGAGAATGTTTGCTTTCTCCTTCCTTTTCTCCTGCGAGTAACAAGTTGCAAGGTTAAGACTTACTGGTTAATTTTTAGACAAAAAAATTGCAGGTGATTTGCTGGGGCTTAAACCATCTTTAAACATTATGTTAATTCGTGTAAATGAATGAGTTCCATCTGTAATACTCTGCATTTATACATGTGAATTTTGCTCCTTCGTTATGTGCTTTTGTACATTACACATTTGCTATAGCTTCAACTTTGTAAGGACGATAAAATAACAAGTCAAATAAGAGAGAACTATTTGTAAATTGTTTTGTGATTTTTGCTTCGGTTGTTTGGCGATGATGAGTGTGCTGACAAAGAAATGGAACAATTCTGGCTTTGGTCTCATACCGACTACTGCATGTTCACCATGAAATGTTTTAAATTCAAGAAAGAACATTAAGTTACTATGAACAGATTGAGGCTGGAGTCTAGAATTGAAGTTGCTGGTGGAAGATTGATTAGCATATACAAACTGGTTTCTGGTGAATTCACAGTTTCGGTCAAGCTTGTATCAAGTTAAAAGTCATGATTTATAAAAGAAACTCTGGGTTGCCAACAAATCTATGTTCAATACTCCACTATATAGTTTCACAAAGTGCGCTGTTCAGAAACCAAAATTATAGAGAAAGATATTACAAAACACTGTTCTAGCAAAATGACACCATCTGCTCTTCTTGATTTCGAAGGCATATTTGAGTTCCGCGTGATATCTTGTATCATCATCTTCAAACTGCATGAAACCGCAACAAAAGTTTCAATAAATCTATCATTGACTGGATTGGCACTTGACAGTATAAAAAGAAAAAAAATATTATGATCTTCATTTAAGCATTCAGCCGCTGAATAATGGCATGCATGCACTAGACTCACCTAAAGCTTCGCTAAATAAATAAGGTCCTGTTTAGGATTGAGGTTGAGGTGGTGTAACTTATTGTAGAAAAAAATTATAACTATGAAACAAAACTATGATATAATAAATATAATTTTTAAACAAAAATTTTGACGAAATTATTAAAAATATAATAAATTTTTCATCATATAAGTGAAAAATCATATCAATATAGCTTTAAAATTATAACAGTTAGTATTTACCAAACACTTTAGTACTCTATCTTTATCCAACTTCAATCTCAAACAGGATCTAAATCAAGCTCGCGACCAGATGGAGTTGTCTGCTCCTGCAGATATGTTTCCTACTCATGACCACAATGTCCCCAACATCCCTCTGCTCTGATCAACTAATGACCAAAAAGAATGACAATGAAATCTCATCTACCCAAGTTAGTGAAGAACTATAGCTTATCTTCTACAATTTTAAAGAGAGAAAAATGTGTAGCTTGAATCCCAAGCCTTCATTTTTTTTTAAAAAAATAACTTTTACAGAAGTATAAATAAACTTGAGTGTTACTGAAATCTCAATAGGTCTAAATCAATATATTTGAATGATACTGTTATATCCATATTTGTAATTAACCCAACCATGACATAAACGAGTGGGGTCTTGAGCTGGAGGACCCACATTTAATAACATATCTAAATTTAAAAATGATAAACCAATACAAATCCTAATATTTATCAAACTCGTACAAAATAGTAGATGAGTTTTCCTAATTTAATTATATTTTTTACTATTTTTCTTATAGCCACTACTACTCAAAAGTATGACAAGAGGAAAGGAACATTAGAAGAGGAAGTAGAATGCCCTCTAAGTTTTACTCTTATTCTCTTTTCTCTCTCATTTTATTTGTTATTGTGCTACTCTTAATATTTGATTTAACCATCAGAGAGTCTACACCGGTAATATCTCCTAAGGGCCCTTGATGAATCGCTTAAACATTAGATGGCCTACACCAATAACATCTCTGGGACACCTAATGGTTTATTGTTTTATAGAATTCCGACCACTGTGTTTTTCACTCTCAATAATGGCAATCCCAAGGACATTAAGCTATGTCACAACCAATTCCTCAAGTAAAACAACTCTTTCTCAAGTCTTTTTACATGGTCAAATTTTTTGTATCAACAAAAATGTTTGGTTTTCTTTTCTGAATGTCTAATTATAAATGTTAAGTTCTTTGTTTTTAGATCTAAAAACATCTTTAAACTAGTATTTTGACCTATATACCATTTCAATTTATTTCTGTACAATTTCCTTTCTTCCAATTTATTATCTCATGAGAATTACAATTAGTCTGAACATTTGTCATAATAATTTTACACTTTATAAAGATTGACACGAGTTAATTAAGATGATTGACATGAATTAATTAAGATTAACTAATTGAATAAATAACATTTTTTTTAATAAATGAAAGTAAGTAAATTTAAGAAAGTAGAAAATCAAGATAATGAAGAGAAATTTACAAGAACTCGCCCAAAAAAAATCAAGGATAACTGAAAAAGAAAACGAACGGCAGAATTGTTTACAATAAAACAGAAAAATTACGAGAATAGATATTATTTTTTTAAAGAGAGTAATAATGACTATCATTAACATATTTTATTTATTTTATTAAGATATAAATCAGTAAATTTGAATTTTCTATTAAGATTTAAATGTCTTAAATTTAGACTTAAGTTGTAAAAAATAAACAACATAAAATCTATAAATATCTAAAAATAAATTAAATTCGGTCTTTAAATATAAGTTGGAACCGCAAAAATTATTATATATATATAATAAAAATTATTAATAATCGTATATTAATTTACGAAGGTTATACTATAGATTGGTAATTAAGAACTCTGAATCAAAGGATATGATTTGTGAAGCCATTAACCGATGGACTAATTCAAGGTGTCGGTAAGGAGTATTATGATTAATTTATGAACCTAACGAGGGGTTGATCGTGTAAACTGTCCGCGTTGGACCCACGCTCCCTTACTTTCCTTTTCCGTTTCGTTTGGTTTCGTTACATCGTTGTTTGTGCACGCGGTTTTCTTTTAACAATTACTGGGTCAATGCATGTGCATTGTTTATGAAAATTAAGATTCCGCGGCAGTCTTCTTCTCTTTAATACTTTCTTAATATTTTAAATTTAGTGAAAAAAATAGTTTACTGATAGGATATATAAAGCGAAACAAGTTGACCTGATTGTTAAAATTAAAATTTAAGATTTAATTTTGATTATTTATTTTACTAAAAGAGGTTAGAAGAGAAAAAAATAAAGTAAAGAAATGATCTTTATATAGCACTTAAACCTTTTGGGCACCGAGCACATGCATCCTTATTCAAAGGTAAATAATTAAAATATTTATAAAATATATTTTTTGAACGCTCACTTCTTTTTCTAGAAAGCGAAAGCAATATAGAAAAGGTTTAATCTCTTGCAAAGAAATATTTTTGCTAATTCGTTGTCATATAAATGTCTCTTTCTCCATTAACTTGAAAGTGCGAATACAAAGTCCAAGATTTGTGCTGTCCGCTTTTCTTGATTTCGATCTAATCAAGTTTTCCTTGAATCCTCCTCTGACAGTGATTGATTGATGCAAAACGCATCACCACCATCATCATCGTAATATATTCGTCTCTCCCGATCGTCTAGAGCCTAATAAAGACCACGATGTTGTGGCCAAAGTGGAAACGTTGCGTTGCATTTAGACGTGGCTGTTAATTTTGCCTCTTTCTCACCAAAACATGCACCACTGAGTCAACACGACCTTTGACTTGGGAGCGCAAATAAAAATGGGCCAAGGCCCACACGTTTTGCCTACTGACCGGGACCCCCACCCCCCCTCCTCTTTCTTCATTTTGCTTTGTAATCGCCGGCTCTCATCACATTTCTTGATCATAACTTGGTAATTTCCTGGAAGTAGTGAGTTATTTTCCCCGGTTTTGATTTCGACTTTTGATGACGACAGCAAATTATGTATTTTTTTGGAAGTGAGAGATGTGCCAATTAATTTGTGCTATCATGAAATATGAATTGAAGTTTGCTTTTTTGACATCTGTATCATACACTGTTGTGCCGTTTTCTATTGAGGGGAAAACTGCATGCCTTCAAATTTTCTGTGAAAAGCAGGTTCTCCGTTCAAATTAACAATCATTTTTTTACTTTTTTGTCCCCAAAAAATCTCCCCCAAGATTCAGATTAGCATAATGACAATATTTTATTAATTGTTGTATGGCTAAAGTGGTGATACCTTCAAAATAAAATAAAATAAAATTCTTGCACACTAATTTTCTATCAGATATTCGCCCATTAATGAGATCAAGTCTCATGTGAGCAATGGATGCGGGTTGGTTTCCTCTTAATTTTACAGCTAAAACGATAAATAAAAGTTCAAAAAAGAGAAAATTAGCCTCGGGTAATATATATAATAATGCTAGATTAAACAAATGCATTTCTACTCCACCTCTCCGTGTTCTACAACTAAAATCTCCATTGTTAATTGCATCCAACGCGGCAATGTTTTTATGTGTGATAATGTCAGTTTATTTGTTCTTCGGCAAGAAAAACATAAACAAAGTACTCCGGAAAAGTGATCGATCATAAGCCAAAGAGCTAATTCAGCTTATCTTCAAGTTATGTGTAAAAATAACAGAAATAATTATTAAAATGGAAATTAAAAAAGATTGCATGGAGCCGTGTTTCCTGCCTGGGCGGTCAACAAACCATTTTAAACCCAGAAAGAATTATATTCTTCGGCTTATGTTCCATCAACAAACCATTTTAAACCCAAAATTAAAATTATATTCCCATGAGATGCTAGCAGCAGCAAATAGTGTTTGATTAGCACCGAAAAGGGAAAGAAGAAAATTGTGCCTTAATCCCGTTGGATTAAAATTTTTCCCGTTTGATTAAAAAATGAAAAGGTTTATTTATCAAAAATTGTCTGTCAGTGGGCTAATTAAGCTAATTAACGCGGCCGGTTCAACTGTTCAAGGTGGATAAAAATTGTAGACCATTTATAAACAACAAAATTTAGGGCGCGGATTCCCCGATCATGTGTACAAAATAAAAGATTAATTAATTGAACTCATCTATGGAATATGATACGAATATATAACCGAGTTAGCGTTACATGTGTGAAAAATAGCGGTGCATCGCGAGCCACATGGAACGATCTATCAACATCGACGTAAGCAAGGGGTCTGCACTCGACGCCATCAGCCTTCGTCATCCTAATCTTGATCTACAGCGAAACGAAGGGAAGCGAGCGAGAGACAACGCGGAACAAGCTTTGAAGATTCTTATTTCTTTGGTTCCAACTTCCACGTCACTCCCTCTCTTGTCTCTAAGTTATTTTATTTTACTTTTTCTTCTCCTTTTTTGCACTCTTTCTTCGTCATTATATTCTTCAACTTCAATCAATGATTCATACACTAAAGAATAAAAAGGGGAGAGGCAGGGGGTTGAATTGGTCAGCATTAGACCTTTGGACCTTCTCTCGCTCACCTCTATTCAATATTAATACTAAAGATGCATTTCATTCGTGTCTCTCTCTCTCTGTAGGTGTATATAGCGAGAGCAACCCCGCGCCCATGACCAGAAAGGAAGTAGTTCACTTCAGAAAATCTAAAAACACAACTCAATCAGAGGTTGATCTCTCTTCCCTCTCATTTCTCTCCAGTATCCTCTTCTCTTTCTCCTCAGCTTCGACTCTTGTTCACTACAAAAGCCCTTTTCCCCTTTTCTTGATCTTCTTCCTTTAAGTAAATAATTCGCATGATCTTGATTACTAGAGCACTTATCGTAACCAAATAAATAAAAATTCAAGATTTAGTGTGGTTTTGGTCACATCCTAGCTCACATTTTGGTTCTTTTGCTCGTATGAATTGACCTACCCGGTCATCTCTCTGCTCACACCCGTACGGATTCCGATACTTGTGTTTCATCAATTGGTGAAAAGGACGACGATGGATAGGGATCAAAAGATTCTGATCACTGAGCTAGCACAGGGGAAAGAGCTAACTGAGCAGCTTAGGAATCATCTGAATCCGTCTTCCTCTCCAGAAACTCGCGAATTCTTAGTACAAAAGATTCTTTCTTCTTATGAGAAAGTACTTTCAATGCTAAATTATAGTCATTCTCTCCAGTCCAATAAGCTCGGCATCACCATAGTTGAATCACCATGTTCTTTTCCCAACACTACCACTAGCCCAAGAAGCGAGGCTTCTGATCAAGATTATTGTAAAGCTGTCGTCTCCAAGAAGAGGTAATAATTAAAATTTTGCGCAAGTCACTTTAATCTTTCTTACCTTATTAGCTTTATGTATACATAATTAAGTAATTAAGATAATTGCATTTAGTTAACATAATTAAGTAATTAAGATAATTGCATTTAGGTCCATCTAATTGGCTTGTTTGGTTGTTGTATTAATTGATTGTAGAAAGACAATGCCTAGGTGGACTGAACAAGTAAAGGTTACCTCGGGGACACCATTGGAAGGGACTCTTGATGATGGTTATTGCTGGAGAAAATATGGCCAGAAAGAGATTCTTGGTCGTAATTTTCCAAGGTAATTTCACCACTTCTATTACCATTTCTTTAACTATAATAATTTATATCCTCTTGCTAGCTTTTGTCTGAAATCTGGCACGATTAGAATGGGTATATATACGCGAGCTTATGATAGAAATTAAGATCCGCCTTTAAATCACTCAAAATCTTTCTTTCTTATCTAAAAAGGCCTTTTTGCTTGTCCCACTGCCACACAACACCTATCTATTTGTTTATCAGAGACGACATATCATATAATACCAAGAAGCGAAGAAACCCACAAATCGAAAAAGGACAAAACCCTTTGCTTTTCAGTTTTCACCTTCCTTTACTTGAAAAAAAAAAATAATAATAATAATTACAGCCGGAGAGCTATTTTACGTACATATATTAATTATTATTATTATATAATTCGGTAGAGTGGAGATTTATATGGTAGATAATTATATCTGTGAGGGTAAAATTTGAAGTTGTGTCACAATAGTATTGATTTAGGTTAGTCTCAGTTAATTTTTAATTATGATACATAGTTTTTAAAAAGAAATATGTATATTTATTCACATGGTACTTGAACTTATCCAAAGCACCTAATTACAGCTCCGTTTCTATGAAGTTCTGACAAAGCATTCAAGTTAGGTTTTATGGCTGCTTTCTTTGATGGGGTTCATGCATCTGTCGATTTTGATCAACAGGCTTAGCAATTCATGTCGTCCTTTTGTTCCTTTTCTATGTAGGCCATTCCTTTCATTTCATGTCACGTCCTGTTATGTGGACAACTCTTAGCTACTGGTCGAACACCAAATATCAAGCCTTAGGCCTTTGCCTTGGGGCGCCCCCAAAGTAGTTCTTAAACTTTATGTTAAGAGCACTGGACACGCTTAGATTCAATTATTATTAACCTGTTTTTTTATGCTGAGTGTCTTTTTTCGCACATGCACAAATTTCCAATTGCAACAACACGGTTTTTTACCTTTCTCCGGACTTTTGTGTTTTGGTCTCTCGCACAAATTCTCCTCGTGTGTCTATGTATTATCTCCATTTAATTTTCAAACTTTATTGGTTATATATGTTGACACTTTCTCTAAAAACAAAATCCCGAAATCTGCAGAGGGTATTATAGGTGCACTCATCGTCATGCACAAGGTTGTTTAGCAACTAAACAGGTTCAAAGATCCGACGCTGACCCTTCAATGTTTGAAGTGACATATCGAGGAAGACACACGTGTAGCCAAAACTCTCATTTAGCCGCTTCTACTTCATCAACAAAGCAAGTGTCCATTGATCAAAAGAATCATTGTTGCAATCAACAAAAAGAGAGTGAAGAAAAGCCAAAAGAAGCAAATTGGGTAACGCTCAACTTTGGAACAGAGCTTAGAGTTAAGGCTGAGGACTTGGACGCCGGAGAGAGCATCTTTCCTCCATTTTCTTTTCCACATGAATCAATTGGACATGAAAATACTAATGTTGAAGACGACTTGTTTTTGGATGGTATGATGGACAACAATTTCATGGGTGGTTTTTCGCCAACGTTTATTTCACCGGCAACATCAGAATCCAACTACTTCTCAATGTCACCGGGCCACATGACCAACTTTGGACTAGGCTACGATGTGCAAACTCCGGAGTCTGATCTCAACGCTGAGATAATTTCAACTCCAACTTCGGTCATCAATTCACCATTTGGGAACTTTGATTTCTCGCTTGCTAAGGAAGATTTGGAGCCAAATTTCCAGTTTGACGACTTCGATTGCTTCTAGGTTATTAAATAAATATGGGATAGATGTTGCACTTGGAGACCCTAGCTAGCGTATTCTCAAATTAATTGTACAATAAGATAAGATAGTCTCCATTTATATGGAGCTGGCCAGGAGAGTTTTCTTGATTTGGCAGTTGATTTTGGAAATTATATAAATTGTAAATTATTTTCTGTTTTCTTCTCTTCTCTTCTCTTCTCTCCACTGTTGTTTGAATCTAGGCACTAAATTATTTGTCTTGTGTAAAATTTTCTGACTAATAAGCTACCTCACTGCTATATATTTCTTATGATTGAGAAAGAAAAAAGATTTTAAGGTTTAAAATGATCCAATTACAAAGTTCGTATATTCACACATTACAAATCTACGGGTATTTTTTGCGGCTGAAATATTATATGCCCACAACTAACAGCAATGATTCATTTGTTTAATTCAGTTCAAAACCGAACCAAATCGAAGAACCAAACAGTTTGGAGAGAAAAATTAAAATCAAAAGTAGATTTTATCTTAGTTAATACAAGTGATAATGCAGATATTCTAAATGTGGATGTGGATGTGTGCTAATTACTTGGTGTGAAGTTCTAATATTATTAGAAAATATGTTGAAGAATTAAGAAGTGGTGAATTTCGATGACAAATTAGCAATGGAACTTCTTTCATATGTGAATTTTTATTGTTTATTTCTTGTTTTATTTATCATTGTGAATTTGTAATTTATAGTGGATTTCTAGACTATGTAAGTTATTTTATGTTGGACTTTATTAAGTTGATTTATTAGACTTTATTATGTTTATTATTTGTGAATTTATGAACTCAAGTTGTTGTCGTAGTATTAGTATACTTTATTATGTTATTTTTTTTAATATATATGGTAAAATTACTTGACCCAAACCAAATAGTGCCCAACCTAACATTTACTATCCTTCAAAGTTTTATCTCATGGGATAAGTATTTTGCGCACTACACTCATGCAATACTTAGACAACTCTTACCTAAAAGTTGTTAAGTATGTCTTGATCTTTTAGACTAACCAAGCTAGAATGCTCTAGAGAGAAGTGAGAGCAATTGAGCTAAAGAAAGTTTATAGTATTCACAAGAGTGTGCGCGTACAAGCGAACTTGGAGATCAATGCTGTGAGTTGCTTACAAGTTGCTTACCTTACTTACTTCAAATGCCAAGTGGCCAAGCCAATTTATAGAGAGGATTGCTTATTTCTATTTTTTTTTTTTTTACATAAATTGGTAACTAGACTATAATATCATTAATCGATGAAGAATCATATACAAATTGAACCTCAATGCCATCTAATTGAGATGTAAAATCTTGTGTTGAAAGCAAGAGATATGGAGTTCAAATCACGCTCACATTGATAAGAAGCATTAAACCACCCAAGCTACAATGTATATATGTTGTTTCAAAAGCCTGTATCACAACTCTAGTTTCTTTTTTTAAACCATGCCAAAAAAAGTTAGGATAATCAATAACTTCATCAATTCGACGCCCCATTACCTCCACTAAAAACTTGTTCCACGATTCAGAAGAATTCTTGATGCTCTTGATCCAAATAGGGGGATAAGTAGTGATCAATGCTACTATCTGTCGTAGAGAGAGATTTAGGGAATCTCATTGCTACCATTTGAAGATCATGCTCCTTCATTTCTATTGAATTCAAAAATTCTGAACTAGAGAATAACCTATTGTCAACAGTATAATCCATTGTAAATAGATGTTTCATCAAGACTTACCAATCATTCTGTTTAGGTGATAAAATAAGGCGACCACAATAAGGCCTTTACTCAAAACCTTATTCTGCTCACCTCTCCATTTGGCATAGCCATGAGGAAATCCTTCTAAAATCATTTTTATCTAAAGGATTCTCATAACCTATGTACAACTGTCTAAAGACTTTTATGTACAACTGCTTACAGCACTCACATGCTACAACAATCTAACAATATCTACATAGTTTTAAGCTACATACAAATAAAAAAAAGTGCTGGAGATGAAACTTTCTAAAATCAAGCCAAACCAACACATTTTCAGGCTTATCTAATTAGTATCTTTGGCTTGAAATTTGGGCGAATCCCAACATTTAGCAAAGCCGTAAATTATTAAAAAAAAATTTATAAATTTTTTAAAGTAAAAACACAGAAATTTTAAAAATAAATGATTAAAAATAAACATATACCTTTATTCTCTCGCGTGCTTTCTCCCAAGCCTCGCTAGCTACCCTCAAGCTTCACTGTCAATCTTTCAGTTTAACCTTAGCTCGAAAGATCGAGCCTTTCAATTTTCAGGCAAGCTGTCTCATTGGCTCTATTTGTTCCGCGGCCGTAAAACTGAAACTGAATCATTTGAATCTTTTCTATTCCTAGTACTGCAAGGAGTTCCTTGATTTGCTATTATTTATCTTTCTTACATTAGTTTAGGATTCTTTGTTCTACTTCTCTGTAATGTAGGATTTTCTTTTCCTTTTCAAATGCAGCTTAAGACTAGTATAAATTGTACTGCCGTTAAAGACTAGCTATCAATAAAAATTTCGGCCTTTGGCAAAATTGGAGGCCGATCCCCTCGAAGTGGTCAATTTGGTTTCTAATTACAGTTTAATTTTCAGTTAAATTCCCTAGGGTCTTAACAACGTGGTATCACGCCTGTGGCCTTAACTCGAAAGCAGAAACGATAGCAGGGAATTCCTAATTTTACAACAATATTCCATGGCTCATGCAACCTCAGCAGAAGCAGAGGCGTCACAACGGGAAGCTCGGCTTGAATCTCTTCAAGCCATTTCTTAGTAGAAGAAGCAATTCAGTGGTACGAGTCTCTACTCGTGGTATCCCCACCTGGAACGAATTTGTGGAAGGCCTATTTGCACGATTCAGACCAATGCAATATGTTAGGAAAACGTTCACTTACTTCTTATATTATTTCATCCTTATATTTTTAAGAGTAATAATATAGTCACCAACTCTTGTATAAATTTATTTTGTACAAACTGATGTGGCATGATTTAATTGGTTGAATTAAATATCACTTGGTCAACATGATTTGTTTTCATTATTTTATATTTTCTTTCAACCAATGAATTAATGTCAAATCAGTTTGTACAAACTAAGCTTGTACAAAAGTTTATGGCTGTATCATCACTAAATATGTTATATTTTTATTCTTATTTTTTAATTTATTTTTACAATAATATCTTTTACATTAATTTTTTTAATCTATAAAAAAATTAATTAGTAAATTAATAATAATTACTTATTAGCAAATTCAAAAATAAATATCAATATGATAAAATTGATATTTTTCATATCTTTACAACAATCTTGCTAATTATTAGTTATAAATAAATTAATATCAGTTAATTTAAAGCAATGTTTAATACCCTTGCAGCAATTTCACTAATAATTTTATTATAAAAAATTAATCAACTTCAAGGCTAATTTAATAAATTCACTTTTTTTTTCCCCTCCATTAACATCTTTAAGATTATTATTGCAAAGATATTATTATAAATTTAAAGAAAAAAAGTTAAAGATATGATCAACAAAAATGTTTTGAAATATAAAATATAAGAACTAAACGGATAATTAACTTTAAATATATAAATTAAACAAACTTAATTTTAAATATAAGAACTAAACAAGGTTTACCTAAATATATTATTAAAAATTCAACAAACAACCATTGCATTGGAACATCAAAGTGGCTTTTAACGATTATCCAACAGGGCTCCTGATTGGTCAGATCAACAACTTGTAGGAACCTTTATTGAAGGATTACAAACTGACACTCGGTGCGACATTCAAGTGTATCAGCATCGAACCTGGGATGCTAGAAGAAAAGATCAACGAGGAGACTCGTCGTACAACTAGGGCTACAACTAAAGCTCCCGACAGGCCAGAACAGTTGTTGGAAACAATTCAAAGCGACTTACGGACCAAGAACTCAAAGTGGAATTGCAAGCAAAAGCGACTTCTGATGATTGAACCTGTTAAAGGTTATGACAACACGAGTAGTTCAAGCGAATGCACAGAAGTTGAAGAAACAAGAGAAAAAAATTTTAATAGAGACCAGTTTTCTATTTCTTATTACGCTTTGTCTGGCTGCTCATATGCGAGTTGAAGGCCACAATAAAAGCCAGCCAGTAGTGTGAGCCTTGACACAGCAGTACCATTGTTGGCTGAAAATTTCTTTCGAATACTTACTAAACGCAGTAGTATCATAACCTTAATTCTAATAATGTTACATCACTATATTTTAGATGAGTCCACAAACTTTCTTTACTAGTCATGGAGTCATGGAAAGATAAGTTGGTATTTGATGTTTTCAAAGAGAATATTTATTGGCACATAAAATAGTTGTAGCTGAGTACATCTAATGTCATCTTGAAATCATATTTTTCTGCTCAAAATTACCCTGTTCCATGAGCTTGGTTGCGTCCCCCTTAATCTCTCTCTTCGACACGTCCTAATCCCTGAAACCCAATTAAAATGAAATTATGGGTTATTCCCATTACTGTAGTTGTAAAATACATAGACCGATGCTTTTGTTGATATGCAACTGTACCTCTAAGGTATATTGGTATCTCGAGCTACAAGACCAAGCTTTCTCAATATTTATTTTTCTCCTAGCATATTAGGATTTTAGACTCTGCAATCTGCATACATATATCTCTGAGGTAAGGACAGAGTATTCAATTTAATTGAGTTGGTCTCTGCTTAATTTATGGATTTAAGCGGACAACAAGAAACTTCTGTTTAGTGACCCTTAGAAGATCACTGGAGTAAGCAGTTGGATGATCATGATCAAGAGGTGAGGTGTCCCATAAAACCAGTACTGCCTGAGTGCTAGGTGTATATGAGAGTTCCTGAGCTAACACAGAAATCTGCAATGCCTTTGGCAGCTCCAATGCAGGCGTCAGTTATATATGTCCTCGAACTCTTCAACATCTAAGTATTGGTGTGATTGGAAGATGGGTAATGAATTGACGAGACAATATTGCTGGTGGAAAAACAAAATGACATCCTTGGATTCTGAAACTTGTCTGGACTGGATCATATATCTCATCAGGAAAGCTCTTTAGAAGGTCAACTTCCTACTTATCATCTGCAGTGTTGAAATTCAAACATGTAATTAGAGTTTGTATCCTAATTTTGAGCATGCAATTGGTCTCATCTCATTATGTACATAAGAGATGCATATATCCTTGCTTTCTTGGTGTAAAAGGTTATTGACATGCCAAGAGCCGATAAAACCTTCACCTCCAGTAACACAAACCTTGCAGTTGCTCTTGCTCTTCTCCATTGAAAATCTATTTGTCTGCAATAATCACTTCACTTATTAAGAGCTCAAATCAGGAGAGAATCCTAATTTTAATTTACTGCAATTGATGCATTTATGACCCATTCAGCAATTTAAGGCATTGTCTCGCCTAGTCTTCGTCCACATATAAACGATAAGAGTGTATAATGAACTTGTTCCTGTATGATAATCACATAACATTAAAAATGTAGAGAATGTTTCGTCGTTTTTTTTAGCTAGCCATTTTGGATCAATATATCGAGTAGTATCTCCCATGACCCATCCTGTTGAGAATCTCATATGCAAATGCAAGGACATGCACATTGGTGAGAATTGACCCAGCATTAATCCTTGTCATAGTTTCAAAAATTAATGATGATGATGATGATAATCCTGCTATTAATCGGACATAAGTGGACTATGACAAATCACTTGACAGAACTAAAAGCCCATACAATATGAGACACTGCTCGACATAGATATTGAGGTGTTATCAGTCGTTCAAGTGGGTGTATTTGGTAATGGAACTTAATTTTTTCTGTCTGCAGGTTTGCTTTTTATTCAATCTGATTAACGAGCAGAGCATACTTTTGCAGTGATACTGGTGAACTGGGCTTGTTTATATCATTATGGAGGGAGTGTATGGAACTTGGTTTAGCAGGATGAAGCGATTACTCTGACTTACTGTCTCCTCTTGCCCTGGGAGACGACACCACGGCCGTGGGTATTCTGTTTTGTTTAACGTATACCATGGCCCAGGGGGGCGATGTGGAGGCAAAAAACTTTTAGTCCATGAAGAACTGCAATTCTAGAGAGTTACAGAAACCAAACAAAATCTAATCCCTAAGTCAAAGTAGTCGTGGCCGCAGAGTTATGTATAAAGAACCAAAAAACTGTTATTGCGGAACAATGTATATGCTACAGAACTTTTGCGGCCTTATGATCCAAAAATTACCTGCGCGTGGACAAGATGGGCTCTCTTTACTTTTTTTGGACTCTTAGCATTAATTTTTTGTGAATGAAATTGTTGTCCGTAAGACTCATTAATTATATGCTATTGAAATGACATTTTTTTTTTAATACAAACAAATAAAATATGCAGGGAAAAGATAATAATCTTTTAAGATTTTTCTTTTCAGCTTAAAATAGTACTATTTTAAAGAAAATTGCGCGGTGGTATATTTACCGCCACCAGCTTGAACGATGGTATCGTCAACGGAGAAAACTTTAAAAGGTTTTGGATACGGAGTTGTTTCCAGACTATTAACGAGTGTTGGGCTTTTATTTTTCAAATTTATTTCTATTTGACAAGGTGGGTGTCAGTGTCACTAGTCAATCTATATTAATATTAATAATGGCCAATGTATAATAAACTAAAGAGAATTAGATGACCAACTTTAAGAGAAACCTAGTTCAAATTATGATTTAATTAGATAAGACCAGAAGGAAACCGTGAGTTGGAAATTAGAATAAAAAAAGGCAAAGCTAGCTAAGCTGGATAGGTGGGAAACATTGGGAAAAGCTTTCATAAAGCGTTGGAAAGTTCGCATTACAATTATTCGCAGCTTTTGACCCTTATGAGTTGTGTAATCATATCGTTTTGATTGCGTAGCAAACGGAAATATTTGAACCAGCTAACTAATTTAAAGCAGAAAAATAAAAGATTAAGAAGTTAAATGTCTTCTTCTAGATGGAATGATGATATGATTTGACTTCTTTGGCGTCTTGATGAGTGATGCTCTCTTTGACGGCTCCTCAAAGAATCATTAGATCAAGTAACATTTTCTCATTTGCTAGTGTTTCTTGGCACAGATATAGAAAGGTGAGAGGGTAATTGCTGTCATCCTCCTCATCCCTGCCATGGCTACATGCCTACATACGAAAATGTGATTGTTAATGACAAAAAGTAAAAAATTGACTTGGGGTTGGTTAGAGCAAAAAACTTTATCTAGATACTGCTGATTATGTATGTATTGAGTAAATAATTTAAATACTAATTAATAGTTAATGAATAAAAAATTAAACTTTATTTATACACTGTTACTGAAAACACGTGATAATAAATTTTTAAAAGCTCGCTCTTATCAGGAGACGATCTTACCCTCCGCATACCATGAAACTTCAAAGCTATTAGTAGACAAACTAATTGGGGGAATTAATGGATTAGTTGACGTTTTGTAGAATAATCCAGCCGGGCCTGGGGACACGATAATTAATAATATAGTAGGTAAGCAGTCACAGGATTGAAGATGCCGTGTCAAGTGAATGTAATAGAGCCTGCTCGGCTCGAATTTGCATTTACACTTATGTGAACATGCGTCCGTGAAATGTGAGCTTGTATGTATGCTATAGTCAGTTATTCTCCATCAAATCAAACGGACAGGAGAGAGTGTGCACACATACATGGATTGGAACGTGTGCTTGACCTTTGCAGATGACTGATAAGTAAGTTATTGCCTTTGAGGTATTTATTAATTTAATATATATATATATATATATATATATATATATCTTTGTCATCTTAAATTAAAAGTGCAAACAAAAGTAACACGTGTTATACATGGTACCCTACGTACAATGGTGGTTAGTGATGCAATGATTAGGTGAGCATTTCGTGGAAGGAACATGTGTCGTGAAATCAATGAGAGGCCTCGCCTATGGTGGTGGTGGTGTTGTTGTTATATTGTCATCAAGCTTTTCCGGATCTGCTGACCGCACCACACCGCACCACACACTTTATTTTGGGCAACAATATCTCTCGCATTATCATCAAGTAATTATTGGAAGGTGATGGGCTTATTTATCTGCGACGCTTTTTTTATTTTTTGATTTTTTTTTATCCTGATTTCCTGGTTATAAAACAATCCCGAGATACTTTTCGGTGGGAAAAAGTTCACGAATTGAAGCACTTCAATCATCAAACATACAACAATTTAATTTCTTTCTGAAAGAAATTTAAAAATGTTATTTTTATTTCTACTACTAAAAGCTCAATCAATCTAATAGTTTAAAAGAATATTTTTTAATTGACAATTGTCAGAAGCTTTATTATTAAAAAATTTTAGTACTTGTTTCGTATGATTTATCTAATGATCATGAATACTTATTTAATCTTATAATTTTTTATCATAATATATGTTGTTGTTTAGTTATTTTTTAATAAAATTTTTAAAACTTAAATAAGTCATTTTATCTCTATTAATGAAAGTTTAAATTTTGAGTTTTTGGGAGTAGAAGTTAATTTTTTTTTTAAATATTAAATAAGCTCCACTTAAATAATCTTTATTTAAAAAACTATACTAAACGGAACCATACTTCTAAAAGTGGGAGATGACCAATTTTCCTTTTAATGAAATTACCATCTACCATTTACTTCATACTATTTGCATAAAATCCTATTACCTCCATGACATTATGATTGTACGACGTTGCAAACAAAAATTAAATGCATCATTACAACTGAAAATTCTAAAACATATAACTAAAATTTAAGTAGACACAAAAAAAACATGGGCTTCGGTGTGAATAAAAAATAATAAGAACTTTTTTTTGTACTTTTTGTTGTCTTTTTCTTATAAAAAAAATAATCTTTAATAAATGTATATTTCATATGTACAAGAGAAAATTTCAAGTTAAATAACCCATTTGTCCTGCATTTTCTTTGCTTTTTTTAGCGCCAATAGGATAATGGCGTATTATTAAGACAATATGGGATGAGTATGGATTTTGCTAAGTTGTAGTAGCTGTAATTTATAGCTGCTTGCTGCTGTAAAATTACGTGAACAGAAATAACATCCGATTACTGTTCATGTAATTTTGAGGGAGTTATAAGTTACAGCAGCTGCTGTAACTTAGCAGCTCCTTAATTTTATTGGGTAGAAACTAACAACCTTTCCCTAAAAACTCCATTCAAGAATATATGCCATTAATCTTTGCGTGATTTCTATTTAGACTTTCAACTTAAAATTTTAAAACAAAATCTCATTCATTTAATTTAAAAAAAAATGATAATCTAGAAAGAATAGATAGGTTGTTTTAAGTACTTGCCATTGAATGAGAAATTATGTTAAATTAATATAATCTTACTTTTTTCCTTAGCGTTCACACTGCATGAAAAAGATATATGTTTAGTGGTCTGGACTTATCTTGATGTCCACCTCCCGTTTTATTTTAGGCCAAGTGCTGCTCATCGGCCATGACTTTCGTCTGATACAAATTTCTTAGCCACTGCCACTGCCACTGCCACTACCACTGGGTCCACTCTCTCCTTTCATTTTGCGCTGTATCGTGGCCTCACCCCTCACGCCTATTCGCTATTCCACCTACTTCAATTAAGTAATAGTATTGAGCCGAGCAAGAAAAAGGAATCATATTCCACAATTCACATCAAGTGAATGCTGTATTATTATTTATTGGATTTATATATACATTGAAACGGCAATGTATTAAAAAAAAAGAAACACACACGACCTACTGCCAGAGGCTAGAGCTTACAACCGGAAGGGAAATTAGATTAAACAAATTAAAAAACTCAGAGATTAAGAATTTTAAATTCTACGGAGAAAATTCTAATATTGAATTTAAATCGGCAAACTGCATGGTTTGCCTTTGTTGTTCTTCCACTTGGAGGCCAACTGAGCGAGGGCTTTGGTAGAGGATCCATGCTCACTCAGCACCACGGCGGCCGCATCTTTTAAGTGTTTGACTTTATTACGAACCTCTTTACCTTGTTCACCTTCCATCAGAGCTTTGACAACTTTAGCAATTTCATCTCTTCCCACAATCCCATTTTCATTAGCTTTCGGTCTCAAAGCCAATTTAATGTCCTCAGTGAGCATCACGGCATTCATCTTTTGCTCCGCATAAAGTGGCCAAGCTATCAACGGCACCCCATTGACTACACTTTCAAGTACAGAGTTCCAGCCACAGTGACATACGAACCCGCCAGTGGAGCCGTGGCTCAGCACCTGTGCCTGTGGTGCCCACGACGGAACCAACAGCCCACGCCCTTTGATCCTATCCAAGAACCCTTCTGGCAAGAAATCGTAAGGGTCCTCATGGCTTTTCACACTAAAAAAGGTCGAATTAGCGACATTGTTGGGGCTTCTCACGACCCACAAGAATCTTTGTTCACTCATCTCCAACCCCAAGGCCAATTCATTCAACTGTTCATGAGAGAGGGTCCCACCACTGCCAAAAGAGACAAACAGAACCGACCCGAGTGGCTGGTCATCTAACCACTTTAAACATTCCTCGTTCTCAGACTCAGCACTCGAACCAGCCTTCACAAGCGGTCCGACCGGGTAAACCGGAGGTTTGCCGGGCTCATCCTGATGTTGTAAGGCCTTTAGAGCTCCTCCTTCCAGGTCCATGAAACTGTTTACCATAATACCCTCAGCCAGCTTAGACCTTTTTGCGTGATGGAGGACCCATCTATAGGCCTCATTCTTCCGGTCTTGAACCGGGTCGAGCAAATATCTGCCGTGGACGGGTATGCACCCGGGTATCTGAACGGGCTCAGACATGTCTCTGTACTCGCAATCGCATGGAACCATTTGATCAAGCTTTTCGAGATGAAGAAACAAAGACAAACACATAGCCGTGGACGGGAAAAAAATGTAGGGCGAAATGTTAAATTCTTGAGCAACGTCAAAAGCGTCGGTGCCAAAAAGATCGACGACCAAGCCTGCAACTGTAGCCTTGGCTACAAGCGACTTCAACTCTTGGCGAAGACAGGGTAAAGAGCGTAAGACGGTGAGAGAAATAACAGTCTCAGCTCTTGCGTCTTCTGCGACGTCGTTTAATGAAACGGGAAGAAAGACGGAGTTTATGGAGCTAGGGAGAGACTCGAGGGCAGATTTTTGAGCTTTAGAGGGAGGGCCGTCTGTGGGGATAAAAAAAGTGACGAGAAAATGATGATGATGAACGAGTCGCTTTGCAAACTCGATGAGCGGGATGAGGTGACCCATACCCGGACTCGGTAATAGGGCTATATGGGGTGCTGCTTGCGCTTGTAGCGTTTGTTCCATGGTATTGGTGTTGGTGCTGGTCAGGTAAATCTTGTTAGTTGTGTGTGTGCGCGCGCGTGTGTGGAGCAAAAAGATGGAGAAGATAGGGTGGGTTTAATGGTTTATATAAGTGGGGAAATTTTAATTTTGTGAGGTGTTGGTTGGTTTGTTTAATTGCTACGAACTTGTTATTGATTGATGCCGCCTTCTACTTCTTCTTCATTCGTTGGCAATTGTCCAATTATTTATGGGCCTATGTTTTTCCTCACTGTTTGACAATTTTCCTTGTTAAAATTTGATGGCTCAGTATAGAGGAATTTCTAGAAGACAATAATTTTCTAGCCAACTCCAATTGTGCCATGTCCCGTGATGTCAGTCCAACGTAATGCTTATGTTGTCAATTTTATTTGAATTTAGCGTTCTCATAAAAGGTAATAACATTAATAGTTTTCTCTCCTTATACTAACTTTTTTCGTCTTCTATATATAAAGATAAACTTTAAATTTTTTATTATTTAAATTAATTCATGATTAACATGTATAACATCTAATTAATGGACATTAATTCTCTCAATTAGTTATTTTTTCCCCCTTCTTCCTATATATTTTCCCTTTTAAATAGCAGATATTCTACTTGTTACGTCGATACTTTTCCCCATCTAATCTTGGTGTTCATGATTATCTCTTCATTTGTTTTCTCCACCACCAGCACCCTAACCTTTTTAATTTGTCCGCACTCCGATTTTCCCTTTGTGCATGCACGGTCTTGATTTGTCGGTCGGGCGTTTTCGGCATCAGGCTTGTTGCCCTACTCATCGTCGTTTACGATGATTCGTCTTTTATATAAAAAGTAGGTACGAGAAAAATTGTCATAAATCTTTATTTAAATCATGACTGAATGTCATTTTTTTTTTTTTATTACATGATAGAGCATGATAGAGGAATGAATTATTAATTAAGGAATGAATTATCGCACAATGTATTTGTGAGAGTTTTAACTACTGTCCTCTCATTTGAAGACAGCAACCTTTGGCCGAGTGGCATGATTGAATGTCATTTTGAACATTATATATATACATATATAATTTTTTTTTCTTTTTTTTAATTTCTAGAAGGTCTCTGTATGAATTGAACTACGCCTCTAATATAACGTAGCTATCCAAAATTTATAATTATTGGAAGCTTCGGTTCTTAATTTGTATTACGATAAATCAAGCAATTGAGTTCATTTTTCATAAATATTTTAACTATAATTGCATTAATTAGTAAATCGCTTAGCCCGACTTTCATTAACACATATATCATGAAATAATGTTGGAGGAAGCTTTGCTATGTAGACGTAATAAACAACAGCTCATGCATCCTCGTGTTATTATTAAACTATAATTCTTATGAACAAAAATAATGTAGGTAATTGGTGGTTAATTTGCCCCAAGGAGTTTGTTCGAGTAATTTTTAAGTAATTTTATTTAACTATTATATTGATGTAGAAATTTGACCTAGATCACGCTGCTCGACCTGATTTCTACTTCAGCACTTGATTTTTGCCCTGGGTAAGAGTTGCTGTTAGCTGCACCTTTTCACCTTTAGCTAACGTCGAATATCGCGTACTTCCCTAACCGAGCACTCCTACATTCACCAGAAAAAGTCAATGGTCACTGGATATTTTTCCTGCGAAAACCCCCCAACGCTCAAGTCAGTTATTATTATTTTTTCTTTTAAAGTTTTTTAGCATTACTAAGAAACCATAAAGAAAATCCCCCATATCTTTGGGCCTTCTAGGACTTTTATAAACTTCTGGGATTAATGCGCTTTCATCAATGCACGGGCATTACCAAGGTGAATGCACTATTTGGATAACAAGTTAATGCACTTGTTACGAAATAATTATTGATGTAATTATAATACCTGACTGCACATGAGCGTTATGCCCGACTTTCATGGGAGGGAAACTGGCGGTAGAGTTTAACTGGAATCTTTGGACCGACCTGGCTCTAGTCTTCGGATCAATCTGGTTCTAGTCTTTTGATCAACTTGATTCTGGTATGTGCATCGACTTGGTTCTGGTAGGTGCATCGACCTGGTTCTGGTCTTCTCCCAAGATTCTTATTGACTTTGACTGTATGGTCAGATGATCTCTTCTTCGGGACCTCAGATCATCTCCAGTGGTTTTAGAGTGGGGGGACACATTCCATTCTGCCGATATCTGGTAGTGGCATCTTTTCAACCTAAACATGTTCATCTAAGTTTGAGGATTAAAAAATTAATTTGGCACTCTTTACGAAAACAGATATATGTAATTTTTGTAAGAAATGTACCTAATCATACAACAAGTGATCCATTATTCAAAACTTACGTAGCTAGAGAGTGAATAATGACATTGCTGTTTTTTGAAATGTGCTGAATCTTAGCGCGATTCAAGCACTTCAATTTGCCTTAAATTTCTGAAATAATTCAGAAAATCTAAGTTCTGTTGCTTCTGTTCAATGAGGTTATGATGGTAGCATGATGCAATTAGAATTATGGTTGATGGATTGTAGGGTTTAGCCACTTTTAAGGAAATTTTGCTGAAATTAACAATGATGGCGTTGATGATATCATAATGACAACTAAGATAATCTAACTGCGATGTCCTACAACTTGTAAATCTTAATCTCATTTTTTTTTAGTTTAATTAGTTATAACTAATTTTTCGTTTAAGTCATAAGAGACTTGATGCTTCTGTAGTTCAATGATATAATGTATCCGCCACATTTATCTAGTTAAATTTTCAAAATGTCTAATATTTTCAATCAGAATTCCATTCTCAGGATTTCTCATTTTATTCTTACTAAATTTTTAAAATGCCTAAATTATCCTCAATTAAAATATTAAAAATTCAAAATATAAAAGCCTAATTCCCAAATTGCATCAGCTACTTTCTCTGTTGATCTCGCATAGCACCTAGTAGAATTGCGTGGCCGGTCTTCGTCCAACACGAGCAACAGCAGTCCATCATTAGCCGCTCTTTGATTTCGCTGGAAACGTCGAACCAGCAGTAGCAGCAATGGAGGCAAACGAACCACCTCCAGCTCTTCGATTTTTTTGCTATCACCACCAATCGCCGATGACTTTGATGATGATGATGATGATGATGATGGTTATGATGGTGATGGTTGTGGTTATTATTATTAGTATTATGGATTAACAATAACAAAAAAAATAACAACAACAATAGCAACATAATCATCATCATCATTATTCCTACAACAAAGGCATTTCAATGACTTTTAATAATTCATTCAAGACAAAGTAGACATGTTAACAGTAATATAGTCCATTTCAATTTTAATTTTAATTCCTACAGCTTAAATAAATATTTTATTTTGATTACAATTCTAGTTTATTCCCATTTCTGTCAATTTCCATTACCGATGGGTAAACGAGCCATTGAATTAACTAGTTTGATGGTTTTGTCAACTAGAGCACCAATTCAGTGAGTGAGTTTCTGGACGATTCCCTCATCATCAGCAGCAGCCTTGGCTACGCATCCTTCAGTTTGCTCGTGCTGCTCTCGATCTCGAACCTTGCCCCTTTATCGGTTTGCAGTAGACCCTTACAACATTTGCAATCTCCTATATCAATTGGTCTCTGATTGAAGAGCAGAGCAGTGAATGCGTGACATGCATGCATTTACAGTGTGGTCTTCCAATAGCCGTTTGGATTTGAACAGCCAATGATACTTATAGATCGTTCGATTCAAATATACCTTATACATTATTGACCGTTGGTGATGTCAGTTCAAACTCACACCCCTATCAAATTCAGTATCTTATACCTGCCCATTGGCTTCAATGGCTCCACATTTTCAAACTCCAAGGTTCATCACCAATTCATCTGACTATAAGCAGAAGTTGACATTTAATTTGATAAAAAGAAAACAAAGGGAGTTGTTGTACAGGAAAACTTGTATCAGCACATGTCGCGGACAAAAATAAACAAGACAAAATAGTTAATTAATTAAATCGTTTTTATGATTGTGTCCACTTTCGGGGCAAGTCAGAAAGTGATTTTGTTGATGACCCTCCTCACCTAACGCCTTGGCCCATGGACGCTTCGCTGCCTCCTTTAATTTTCGGTCCCCTTGAATTATGATCTGGATCGCATCACGAATAAAAGGAAGACAGCGAGCGAGTGATTGCGAGGGTAACGCTTGTTTTGGAATTGGAATCTCGCGTCTTGAGAAGGCAAGTGATCATCAAAAGAAAGAAATTGGAGGTAGAAGAGAATATAATTTATGCCTTGAGGAAGAATCTCAAGAGGAGATTTTTTATTTTGTATTCATGTTGGAAGGACGAGTCTTGTGGTAAACTCAGATCGATACGATCTGGGGCTTTGGGTCCATGGATATGGCTAAGCTGATGAGTCGACTCAATTGTGTGTTGCCTTGCCTGCGGGAAGGAGAGGGGTACCGATACATCATTGATTATAAAAAATGGAGACAAAGATTTTAATTACTGTTCATGTAAGACATTGGCAAAATTTCTATGGACCACCTCCAAACCACTTTTGTTTTTAATATCCTTCAAATTTGGAGAACCTTAATGTTACTGTTACACACTATACTTTAGAAACTAAAACTGCAGCTCAAGTGTTGAAATCTTGTTATTTAACTATATTAGCAAAAGGAAAATTGGTAAGAAGAAGTAACAACGGAAAGGAAAAAGAAAGAAATACAAATGAAACAAAACGGTAATTACTTATGCGCGCTATTTAGTTTTGATTCTTCCACTTGTGGACCAATTGAGAGAGTGTTCTCGTAGAAGATCCTTCATCACTTGCCGCCCCGGCAGCGGCATCTTTAAGCCTGTTCATTCTATCGCGAATGATTACACCTTCTTCCCCTTGCATTAGACCTTGGATAACCTCAGCAATCTCCTCTCTTCTGATTAGACCATTTTCGTTTTCAGTTAGTCTCAATGCAACATTTAAATCCTCTGATTAAATTACAGCATTCAACCGCTGCTCCGCATAGAGAGGCCACGCTATTAAAGGCACGCCATGCACCATACTCTCAAGTGTCGAATTCCAACCACAATGGGTTAGAAACCCACCAGTTGAGGGATGGGTCAAGACCTCAACTTGGGGTGCCCAAGATGGGACCACAAGCCCTTGCTCTTTGGTCCTATCCAAGAACCCAGTTGGTAAAAACCCAAACGGGTCTGTTTTACCGTGGACATCAAAAAAAGACGCACTGGCAGACTGATCATCAGGACTTCTTACTACCCACAAAAATTTTTGCTCGCTCAATTCCAAGCCTAGGGCCAATTCCTTGAGTTGGTCGTATGAGAGCGTGCCGCCACTTCCAAATGAGACAAACAAGACAGAGCCGCTTGCCTGATTATCCAGCCATCTGATACACATAAACTGATCAGACTCAGAACCGTCAACTAATTCACCGCTGGAAACGGTTCGAATGATTGGACCAATCGGGTAAATGGACCGCATGCCGGCCTCCTCTTGCAAAGCTTTGATAACTCCCGGTTCCAATTCCATGAAGGTATTTATCAGGATACCTTCAGCTAAACTGAACCGTTTTGGTAGCTGAATCACGAATCTGTAGGCGTCGTTTTTCCGGTCTTGCAGCGGGGCTGGAAAATCTCTTCCGTGAATAGGGACGGTGAAGCCCGGTAACTTAAGGGGTTCCTGCATGTCTTTAACCTCACAAGAAATCACCTCATCAAGCTTTGGCATGTAATACAACAACGACAAAGACAGAGCATTCGTTAAGAAATATACGTACGGCGGAACATTAAATTCCCTGGCAACATCAAAGACATCTGTGCCGAAGCTGTCGACGACGAAAGCCATAAAGTGTGTGCTTGCAACCAATGACTTGAAAACATCCCGAACTGAAGAAAGGGAGTGCTTAATTGCGAGGCCGATTTGGATTTCAGCTTTCACGCCTTCCTCGAAATCAACCGGAGGAAGAAGAACATAGTTGATATGCTCGGGCAGGCCTTGGAGAACGGAGGTTAGGGCTTTTGAGGGTGGCCCGATTGTGGGAACGATAAAGGTGACTGACATATCATGGCGAAGAACAAGTTGTTTAGCTAATTCAACAAGTGGGATGACGTGACCCATCCCTGGACTCGGCATGCAAGCTACATGGTGTTTCCCCTGTGCCATGATCGATATCAAATTCAATTCGATGTAAAAAAAAAAAATTTAGTAATAATAAAATTGGTTTACTGGATGCTTCTTCTCCCTTCAAATTAAAAGTTCAAACAACAGGGTGAAGTTCTTGGAAGCTGAGAGCTTTGGTGGCTAAAATCCAGTTGCAAGGTAGGGGGACCCCTCAAAGGGTATTCGTTTGTCTAAAGAGTCGAGAGAGTGCAACGTACATCAATCGGTGGGTTTTGTTTGTTTGTGACCCTGTCTCAAATTTCTCAATCTCATCCCCTCAGACCAAAAATTGTGATTCGTTGTTGTTTTTTTTTTCATTTAAATAATTTTATCATAAGTCAAACAGTAAGTATAGCAGCTGTAACTTAAAAGGGATCGATATCATAAACATCGGCTAATAGTAATGTTGACTCCCTCGAATCGGCCACTGAAAATATTTTATTTAAAATTAATGACTGACTTGTCGAGTTACATGATTGAGATAATCTTTTCTTAACAGATAGCTTTTGGGATTATTTTCATTGAGATCAATGTTCTCCGGGATAGGAAAGCCTCAAGGAAGGAGAGACAGTCAGTCGACTCAAATTTAATTAACTAGTAAAACATATTGGAATATCTATATAATTTGAATGAACATTCTCTCTACGCCCCCATACCTCAAAAAATATATTGGGCCGTTATCGGAATCATCGGCCCTACGCCAACATAAAAGCCCATGTCAAGTATCTGTTAAGAAAAAAATAATAATAATTTATTTATTGTATTTAATTTTATTCTCCTTTCGCCATAGCTTGACCAGCACTCCCACCTCTTATATTCATCATCAACACGTTTATTATGATCCCCCCTCCCCCTTCTTCTCTACTTTTTTTTTTTTAATCATTAACTATTACCTCTACCAAGATATAATGAATTTCAGTATTAAGTTTTAATTAAATTTTATGAACAAGCAGCGAATTTTGTTATTATTGATGATATTAATTTTGATTTTCTATGATAATTTAAAATTTTATTTATTTTTAATTTGAAATTTGATTAGAAGTTAATTTATAATTTAAATTTTGAATTAATTAAAAAAATTAAAGAGATGATCTACTGAGAGCGCATGATAGGAAAGAAAAATATTTATTTTTTATTTTTTTTAATAAGAATAATTTTAGAATAAATAATATTAATTGAAAAATGGGGCTAGTAAGATGAAATGAGGGGTTAACTTAAATATCACCAATCGTGTAACAATAACCCGAACCGGATCTGTTGTCAAAGCATTTAGACTGGCATGTCAGTCGCGTCGATCTTTGGAGCTCCGTAGAAAGAAGAAGAAGAAGAAGCCTGGGATTGTTAGTGTTGAAGAAGAAAGATGATATACCGTAAGTGGAGTCTGCTAACGGGTCCAGTGACCATCTTGGGCGGAATCGTGGGCGCCATAGTCATCTCCACCTACGCGTTCGTTGACAACGTATGTTCTTTTTCCCTGTTTTGAACCCTAGCTTTAAGATCTATTTATGGATATTTCTATTTATCTGTGAGTGTTTTCACGAAATGGGTTATTTGCAATCTAGTGATATATAGTTCTGATTTAACGGGATATCATTTACGAGAAAGTTAAGGGTTTGGAGCCTTTGTATCAAATTGTTAGTTTTGGGTTGATGAATCGTACAATTATTGATCCAATATAGTAAACAAATAATTATTTGAAAAAAAAAAAAGAAAGACATGTTAATTGTAGTTTTTAAACCATTTATTTGTAAATTATTTGTTCTCAGGTCTTCATTTGTTTGATGATAAACTTGGTTATGTGGTAATTTTCCTAGAAAGGAATTCAATTAGCAATTTCATGATCTATGATGCCACTGAACATAATTGCGACCATTTTCAGAATTGGTGATCTGATTAGAGAAGTCATTCAAGGTTTTTGTGGATGTCACTATGCTCTTAACTTTTGGTGTTGATTAGGCTTCTATTCTTGTTATCTTCCCAGTTTTGCTGCATTAGAACTATGTTCCTTAATCATATAAAAAAAACTGTAATCCAACTTTGGTATAATGAATTTGATTAATACGTAAGCTCTGAGTATCGCTTGTTTGTTTATCCAGTTGCATTCCCACAAAAGTCCTGCTTTGGTTTCTGTGGGCTGTTATTATTATGGCTGGACTATATTGAAAAGCTAATTAATATTGTAATAAGGATTCTGTTCTATCTAATATCTGGTCAACGTCTTCGTTTATTCCAGGATCCGTTCGTCAAAGAGGAGCAGAAGAAGTCAGATGCATCATCAACCAAGTAGAAAGGCTGTATGTCGGGAATGAATAGTTGCGTGCTGGATGTGTTTCCAAATCTGTGTGATGTCGCACTTTGTCATGTATTTTGGAGCAAAAGAATTTTAACCTGCTGGTTGGATTATGAATTTTTAGTTTAAGAAATGTTGAAATAATGATATTGGACACTTTAATAACCCAATTCCAAGGTCTTGGAAGTTGAATTTCAAAATTGAGGCTATGCTTTTTTGCACACAATTGTGAGATTTCAATTCTAGCTCCTGGCTGGTAAGATTATTTTGCATCTACTAGGTCCTCTGTAGTACAAATTTATGTCAATACCTTCCTGCAGCAGACACAGATTTATGGAATACACATCCAAGGATATGAGAACTTAAATGAGTAATCAAGATGGATCTTTCACAGTTGATATTAGTCCCTATAATTTGGTTGTGTAGACAGGTGCTAACTACAATACGGAGAGTGTTTCCTTTGTTCCCATCTCTCTATGAAATAGCAGATAAAATGGCAGAATGGTTGGTAAGCTTCACCGGCAGTGAATGTGTGCCAGGCTTGGCGTTGTATTTGACGGTAATTACAAAGAGCACCATTAGGCATTTAGCGAAGTCTGCAGACTCGTCACTTTGATGTGACAGTTGCAATATAACATAACAGGGATCTCTATTAGGCTTGAGGAGCATCATGTTTTGTTAATACTTGTTAATTGACTGTGTCTAGAACGGCTGAACTGAGGTGGATACATAATACATTTCCGGAAAATTTGGTCACATGGCTAGTGAACTTAAAATTGTAATAAACTTAGATGATTACATAATTTTGTTTTGATTCGCAAGTAATTGTGCTTCCAAACCTAGCTAATTTCGCAGTCGTAGGGCCTCCCCGTAACTTTAGGAACAAAAGAACTCCCGAGCAAAACAACGTGCCCCATAGAGGGATATCTGACGCCAACGTTGCCTCCACGGAGCACTTCATACCCCAGATAAGCAAAAGGCTGGTAAATTATTAATCATCCATTGATTCCATCAACTATCATCTCCATCACCAAATCATTCCAAGAGTCAATTGGCCCAGGCAAGCACCAATGCAAACAATCATTCTGAACTTTGGCAGTCTTATCCTTGACAAATGGCTGGAATTGCCGGTATGGCCCTGGGTGCCCATCAGGCCTCAGTAATGAAAGGCTAGTGGTATCTAATAACTTCAAATTCACTCCCTTTTCTGCTCCTATACCAGCAGCCTTACCAAATTCTTCCAATTCAATATCACGCATTATACCATCTACGTCTCTCATCTCCACCTCACCTTCTTTGAAGGGTACGCTCCTATTACAAGTCCCTCCACTGAACCATTCTCCATTCTCGAAGTGATCAGGCGTTGTCGTTCTAAGGAAAACAAATGCCTTCTGGTCCAATCTGGTGACAAAGCTGAGAACTAGCTGGAGTGCTTTCCGATACGCATAGTCAAATCCCAACTCTGTTAAATTCTTTCCAGGACAGTAATGACAGCCTTTTACTGTGTTGTTCTCATGATATATGGCTGTTTTAAGAAACCATTTCCCACCAGCAATCACCACATAATCAAAGTTCTTGTATTGTTCTGTCCATTTCGTATCAAGTTCATCAAGATATAGCCGGATTTCTGATGAGGAAACTCCATTAATGTCTTCAGAAACTTCAGCCTTTGAAAGGAATGGGGTCCAAACAACTGAAAGAGTAAAGTTGTAAGAGGGGAACTGCCATCTTTTGGATTTATATTCCTCATCATGGTAAACCTCGACAGCTTGTTCCACCTGAAGGAGTGGGACATAGTAACTAATATTCAATCAATAATACCGAGACTAAAACTTTTCAAGACTGGCAGAGTACAATGCAACAGAACATACATAACAACAGCAAAGAGCTAGATTAACTTGTCAGGTTCAGGTTGTGATGCCAGAACTTTTAGTCGCTGTGGGTTCTGCGTGGGGTCTAGATATGGGTCTTATATCTGAAGATTCACAAGCTGTCTGCCACCATCTTTAAAATTTAATAGAAATCTACTATTACAAGTAACTTGACAACTACGTTTCCTCACATGAACCGAAAATAATTATTTACAATGAGAATCAAATTACTATTGATAAATAATAAAAAATAAGTGCAACAATTACAGTGACAACCAGCCAGAAATTTTGAATCAACCAACAATCACTGTTCTGAAAAAAAAGACGTGAAAATTGAAACAAACAGATACTTGTCATGGCTGGTTGGTACCAGCTTGGAAAGGTCTGGATAACTCTTTAAAAAGGCAGTTGGCTAACAATAAAAGTCGCAGCTGTCCTTTACAGTATAATGTAATTAAGAATCTCCAACTGAGAAAGCCGCAAAGAAGATAAATTAACATGGGAGACCCACCTCACAACCCCTCAGTGCAGCCTGAAGTTCAAATCTCACGGTGGCATAGAAGCTAATTTCAGGAGATGGCACAACAATATTTAATATATTCTATTCCCAAATAACATTTCTTGTAAAATAATTTTAAAAAAAAAACAAAACAAAACTTGTGTCAAAGGAGATTGATTATAACAATTTTGATCGCTTAAATAGAGGAATCTCCTTTTGTGCGAGTGCATTTGCCTATGACGAAAAACAAATGAACGATTATGATCAATTATCATCTCAGCCCTCGCATGCAGGAAGTGGATGTACATGTACTGTCAACAGTTATGTGAGTTAAAATGACATATAGCTGGAACTTTTACTTTACTTGTAAGCTAAACTTAATTTTGACTGATGTTAGAGTCAAAAAGAGAAGCAAAGGAATTCGTATGCTAAACAATTAGCCAAACTTTTGTTGCAATTTCTGAAAAATGAACATTTACCTGACTGAGAATGCAAAGCAGTGACTGGACATGGTTACGAGAAATAGAATCACCGATAAAGGCCCACCATTTGTTCCTCATAAAATCAAGAAATCGCTCAGGATCAAACCTGGGCAATTCACAGTCCCTCGGATTCCACCTCCAGTACAGGTAGCCAGAATCAGGCCTCCCATTTCTCATGCAATTCTGGTGATCTTCAATTGCATGACAGGTAACATTGCTGTAAATCGGACCAGATGGGTCTGGGATCCATTCTCCCGTAAACAGATCACATTTTTCTGAAACCACATTTTACGCATCTTAATTAAATCAGCACCAGAATATGGGAAACATTTACACATTTAAGAATTAAAAAAATCCATGCACAATACAAATCATGACTCTGAATTTAGAAACTAAAAATAAAGAAAAGAAAAAGCTAATAACAAACGAAATTGCAATAAGGAAACAGAAAAAAAAAAAGAAATAGAAGAAGTGCATAAATTTCCTTCCATTTAGAGAAAAAGAACATGCCCAGTTCCTAACTTTTGATTTGCATTTTTCTTTTTCTTGTTCGTGCTAGCGTGCGTGCGTGTGTGTGCAAGAAAAAGGGCAAAAAAACTCTTACCTTGATTTGCTGATATATGGGTCTCATTTGGGTGAAAATCTGCAGAAAGGGGTTGTCTGATAGGCGGTGACGGCACAGAAGAGCCTGTGTTGGTCTCTTCAAAATGCATCTCAGTCTGTTCTGATTCAACATTAACAGATGAAAATCGAATTGAATCCGAAACGAAGAGGCGAAATGCCAGGCCCAGTAACACAAACGAGACTGCAAACTTTACAAAGACATGATGGTGTTTGTTTTTATAAAGTGATAAGGGGTTCGAATCAAACCTCATTTCTTTTCCCATTTGGCGTATAACCTCAGACACCAATAAAATCTCTGTTTTAGACGAGAGAGAGAGAGACAGATACAAGTGTTTCTCGCAACAACCCAGACGTTGTTAAAGCACGAAATGTTCAGATTGATTAATGATGGATTCAGTAGGTAGATAAACAGTGTAATTATATTAAAGATTTTGCTAATGACAAAGGAGTGTTGTCTGTTTCTGTTGTTATCATCATGCTCAACAACTAATAATTAATGTTTGATTCTCGGGAGCTTATTGGTAAATTTACAGGAAACACAAATTTAGCTTCGTGTTGAAGTTTTTCTTTTGTACATCTCAAATTTGACAGTTTGACGTAATTCAGATATTTGGGATCAGGTATCTAATGCCATATCTAGGAGAAAATTAACATACTAATGCACATAGTAATGAGAAAGAAAATGATTTATCGATCAGGGCAGGCTCCTAACCATTTGATGCCTCCTGAGTTCAAATGACCATAGCTTTTGGTCACACTATCCCAAAAGTATAATAGAAAAATGAAACAAGGGGACAAAAAAGGGGCAATGTAATATACAGGGAACATATGTATTAGTGGAAAGAATATGTGTCCTTATTCTGAAATATGAAAGATGATATAATTTGTTTGTTGTCTGATATTGCTTAGGCTCCAGCCTCCAAGTTGGCAGTAAACAAATTAACATCTATTGCACATGGCCTGCTCTCATCCTCACACCTCAGATCTAATTTCTATATTGTGGATAGACATTATAATATAGAATTTTGATTTTAGTATGCCAAATTATGATTGAACAGTCATAAAATTTTATTATATTATAACTTACCAAGCACCACGTGGCACATTAATGTACTCGCTATAACTCATAAGAACAATTGGCAAGGAGTCAAGGACTCTATTACTGCTGCTTTGATTACTGGTCGCATCATCTGTGGACCACTTGGGTAACCCATTACATCACTCACTCAACTTCTATCTTTCTGGAAATGGAACCATCATGTTCGGAACCCATTTGCATTCTTTTGCATTTTTCTTTATCGCATTTTATTGTGATCTGATTCCATTATATTATATCAATAAACATTATTTAAAATTTTTGTGATTATATGAAGTTGTTGGGTCGATGTCAAGTTAACATGACAGGACAATGGCAATTTTCTACCCTGGCCCTGGACTTGCAGACGAATCCCTTAATTATTCTGCTTTATTTTATTTTCGCAGGGTGGAACAGTGCTGTATTACACAGATGGACCCACTTAAAACAAGCTTTGGTTTTCTTTCAGACATTTAGACAAACATCTCACGGGACTGACGGTTCGCACGTGCAAATTGACCTGCATGATTAAGTATAAGAAATTCAGAATAAATCACTTAATTGACGTCTCGAGGCGGTAAATTAGCGGGGGTAACCATTAGTATAGTTTAGATTCACGAGAAGAGCTTGTCATTTCCGATGCCGTTTCAATGATCTTTTTTGAATTTTGATGTATTGTCAATTCTATTCGTTCTGAAGGAATTGAGCCAACCAACGAGGCCCACTCAAAACTTTTGGTGACCCAAAACTAAGAAATAATGGGCCCTCCATTCAAAGTGCACCTCCTTGGGCTTCCTTCTCTACTGTATCCGCATGGAGATATAATCCAATCATTGCCTCATAGATGGTCGGACCTTCTTCTGCTAGTTGCCGAGAATCCCGAATCCATGACAAGCCATAATCCTGACCAAAGCGTTGTGTAACATAAATCGAAAATGAACCTATAACTTATTATTATAAGCTGAATATTTCTTAGAAGAAGGCCAATTAAGTATGTTATATAATATTTGAAAATAAGAATGACAAAACATACAAGCAACCATGAGCATGACATATATAGACAAAATTTTCGCACGCCAACCATTTTGAATGTGCAGTGCAACAATAACAACCGAATACCCTAAAATGAATCAAAACATTAAAATTCACAATAAATCTTTCTATATATTTAGCAAATCCCCAGCATCCAGCATCTTATATTCCAGCACCAGACTAGACTCGTTCGCTAGATTACTCTAAATATGACGGCTCAATATCTCCTAAATCAGCATTGGATCTTCCTAGTCTTCCAAATCCCACTAAGCAGCCACTCGTGGAACTTTCATCCCAAATCCATGCTTTGCCTTCTCAACTCTGCTCAAAATTTCAAGTTAGTACTTCATATAAATATAATGCAGCTATCTAAAATTCATTGACTGAAGTAAAACAATTAATTGCAAGTTTACTAGTCAAGGCAATCAGCTAAACAAAAGGAACTGAAAATAAAGAATCAGAAAATTGGCTCTTACGTGGGTGCAAGCTTGCCAAGACTATCTAGTTCTTCTCCAGTATCCTCATCGAAGACTCTCCCAGATATCTCAATGATGTAAGATCTATCCTGGGCAGCTGGAAGTCCTCTAGTTGCAAGCAAATCCAAGTCTTTCTGGTGAAGTTCTCTTTTATTCACAAAAACACCTGTATTTCCACCAGCACAGTTCTCTGGCATGGGGTAGTTTAGTTCTTCAATGAATGGCTGCAGAGAAACGACAATTTTCCCAAATAAGTGAGGGAGTAAACATAACCAAACACTAATATATCTATATTAATATTAGAGTAAGTTGAACTTACAGGAATTATGCCAAGACAAGGCCCATTCATGACACCCCAAAATCCAGCTCGGAAATCGTACCTGGTTCAGACAGCGACCAAAAAAGCCATTAGTGGACAGAAATACCTGAGAGTAAACTGGTCAATCCATGAGCTCACAAAAATAAATAAATAAACAAATAAATAAGTTTATTATTGAAATATACATACATACATACATACATACATATATATATATATATATATATATATATATATATATATATATATATATTTCAGTTTCCCCAAATAAAAAATTGTTCAAAAGGCCGAATTTGTAAAATTTAACTTGGATCAATATATATCTCAATCAAATACACAGGTCCATTGCACAGGAAATAACACCTGCATATTAAAGATAAATACAATTTAGTAGCATGCCAGTTAGGAAGAATTATTTATAGCATGTTTGTGTTAATTACCAATATTGACCGGGATGAATTGGTCCTGCCAACTTCTCAGCCTTCTTAACCAAACGATCTGGTATGAAATGCCCATTGACTGAAACATTACTTTTGCCATGCTCTTGTGTTTGACTAGATCTGGATAAATCTTTGAAGCTCTTCTTGATAATGTTTGCAAAAAATGACTCACTTGTTTTGTGGTTCTTTGGCAGATCATCTTCTCTAGTAGCATCCCCTGAATCTTGAGACATCCCAGCATTAGAATAGTCATTCAAGGATACCTCCATCTCAGTTGCCAGTGATGCCTCTTTTAATGAATTTTGTCGGGTGGTAACCTTATTTGGATTCACCTTCTCTTGATCTGAGCGACTACTTCGGTTTCCCTTCCCAAATCGGTCCACCACATGATTACTGGAAGAGTAATCAAAATGTTCTTGAAGAGGTGAACCAGGTGGAGGTGTATTTTGGGTGGCTTTAGTTGGCTGTTGAGTAGACAGTGCAACCTCTCTTGGAGCTATTAAAACTTCTGGACTATGTTCATCCTCAGAGGTACTGGGAGATGATGAATGACGGCTGTGCGTCTCCGGAGGCTTGCCAGAGTCCAGAAATTGGTCTGTTGATGGAACAGGCTCTCTATCCATTGCCTGAAAGTCATAACCAGAATTATCATAATCATCAGAAGAGAAATTTGCATTAACCCTGTCCAACCTGCCAAGGGAGTGAGAAGTATAGTCCTTCATTGCCCCATTTGAGCCACCATTAACCTCCGTGGAAATTACTTTTGTTTCGGCTTGAGCAGAAAGAATAAGTTTCTTGTTGATCACATCAAAATCAATTACTGTAGAACAGGTCCCGCACAGAAATTTTTTTTGGTCTTTAGCCATAAGCTTAGTTCTCTTGGGCAGTTGCAGCAGCTCAAAGCAATTGTTGCATACTATAAATGGGGCACCACCAGCTATTGGACGGCAACGGCGGCCGCTGCTGGTTAACACAACCCTTCGAGGGCAGCAACGAACAAAACCACCCATTTCAGAGTTTAAGTCACTTGGCCATCTTGTGTGCGCTTGTGGACCGTGGGAATTGAGTGGAGGAACAGCAGCACTACGATTATGAACTCGTGGACCAAATGCCCGAGGATTTTCATGATGGTACAACATTGCATTGTTTGGTCTGTTGTTAAAAGCAGACGATTGAACAGGAGCTGAAACTCGATGATGTTTGTCATAACAATAGTAACAAGAGCAAGAAGGCTGGTGAAGCATCGAATTTAGCTGGTATGACTCAAACAGATCATGATTTGGGTCGACATATTGTCCAGAAAAGTACGGATGAGATGGTTGCTGGTACTGACTGGGTAACTGGGGTGGAGCTCTCCTAAGCACCTGGGATCCAAAAGGATCTCCATAAGGAGGAACATGACTTGAGTTATGCACTGCAGGATGTAAACCATGTATAGGCATTTCATTACCCTTTTTATAAGGAAATAGTTCAGAGCAATGATTGAAATAAGAAGGTCCTGCAACATGTTTATCAGGCCCAAAAAATGGCATAGAAGCCCTATCTGATCCCGAAGAACCATGAGGAAGCCAAGAATCAGAACCAGCGTATGGATCTGGAGGAGCAATCCTCCCATCAAGTGGAACTTTCTCCTTTGGTTTATCGACCACATCACAAGACCGACTAAGCTGTTCCTTAAGGTCATCTAGCTTCCTCAAAAGTTCAGCTCGATCTTGTTCATGGTACTGAACTCGATTAACCCCATCTAGGCCAATACCATTCCTTAATGGCTCTGTACAACCATAAGAAGAATCGGAATGGTAATTTGATGGGCCCTCGTCAGAATAATTCAAAGTTGAAAACCTTACTCCTCCAGCATCAGCTCTTGCATTTCTAGGAAACCCATCCACCTCACCTCTCTCCACACTTCGCCAATCTGACATCCGTCCTGATCTTCGGGAACCACTGATATATCCAATTTTGGAACTCAAATCCCTATCTTCTCTTCCTGTTTCATTAGCCACTTCATCTCTACCAGCTTCTTTCACATTAAGACCATTCTCGACAACCAATTTCTCACTTGAACCCTTTGATTGATTTGTACATCTGTCAACAAACCCAACCTCATCCTTCTTCTCCAAACCCCTTTGATCATGGGTCAAAGAGCCAGGATTCGACTTATCTGTATCAGAAGCATCACTGAAGTCTGCTATTCCCTTTTCCAAAGAATTATGTGATTTCACAGAAACTTCTCCAACCCTCTCTTCTTCAGACTTCTCAGATAAAGAGTCTGCTTCCCTCTTCTTATTTTTTGCTGAGAACAAAAGACCCACTCTCAGATTTAGGGTTAACAATCTTTTGTGCGAAATATCGACAAGACTAATGCTTCTTTAGGCAGCAAGCAAAGAAAACAGAAGACAAGCAACAAAATTGAATTCTTATTTTTGCTGCACTAGTTAATCAACTGATTGTTCATTAATATTATAGCTCAAATGGGAGGAAATTAGCAGCTTAAATAAGGAAAAAGAATTCCATGAATTATGAACAAGACAACACGCGTCAAGTGGTGAATTGAAATGATAAAAGCAAATGCAAAAATTAGAAAGCTGACCTCGAAGAACAGCACCGCAACCACCACACTGATAGACAGAGTAATCTTCAAGTTCAGGAAGGAGATTTTCGCACTTTGGGCACCTAACCAACCTTAATTTGGTTGACTCGGCCATTTTCGCAACATACAATAGATACCTCCTCAATAGTAAACGACGACTCAGTAAACAACAATAAACAAAACAAAATAAAATTTGAAAAAAAAAATAATAAACCCTTTAACGATACAAGTTACACAGGCACAAACAATCAAACAAACCCATCACTGTCAAGTTCAATTTGACAAAGAAAGAAATGATACTTGAAGAATATTTGGTAGCCGAGATCAATTGAGTACTGTTGTTTTTTATTTTTTTTTTAAAGCCGAATGCTGAAATAATAATAAAAAAAAAGATTGAAGAGAATGAGTGAAGAATCCTTTTCTTTTTCTTTTCTTCAGTGCTCTCTCAGGAACCAAACAAAGAAATGAAACGTTTGTGAGTGGTGCGGTTGCAGAAGCAAATAGCAGACAATTAAGTGGGACACGTAAGCAAAAACCCAGAATATTTGTCAAAAAAACTAAACTGAAATTCTGTTTCAGGATTGTTGTTTGTGTTCTGAGAAATCTGAGTTTGTACTCTGTTGTGTTTCGGTAAGACTTAAAAAAGTTTGGTGAGAGAGAGAGAGAGAGAGAAAGAGAGCGGGGGAGGGCAGATATCGCGGATCGTTTTCCAATGTTTCGGGGTATTGTATGAAACAAATAGGAAATCCAAGGCACAAGGAAAAGGAGGAAACAAGCCCAAACGGCGACGTCTACTGAACAATTTGGTTCAACGATGTCGTTTGAACACCATAAGACATAAGTACTCGTTGGGAATCGACGACTGTCTGAACTTGAAAAGAGTAAAGTAAATCGGCAGACTGTTCCCTTGTGGACATATTTACTAATTTTACTTTTTCCACTCCCCAGAATGGGCCAATAACATTAAGGCCCTTCAATTTAAAGATATATATATATATATATATATATAAAATCTCAAAGCAAGTTGTGTGTTTGGTTGTGTTTTTACAACAAATAAGGTACATAAATGTTATTATCCCAAAATATAATATAGCAGGAGAAAAAAAAAAAGAAAAGTGGCAAACGGGCTTTTGTTGATATTCTTTAAATTTTTTTTTTAATTCATGTTTTGCTTCTGTATCTGAAATCTTTTGCTTTAGCTTTAGTCGATGCATTGCGTAATTTTGCCTTTACAGGATTATTGTTAGCGACTAGAGAGAGAAAAGCCGAGTTTTGGCCGTTGTGGAAAGAAGGGAAAGCCGTGTTGAAAAAGAAAGGAAAAATAATGGTCAGACTGACAACTCTCAGTTGAGTTGTGAGTTATGACCAGTCTCTGTGTGATTCGCTGCTCCACACCCCACACTAATTTCTACTCGACTCCCCACTTTCTTATTTCTTTATTTATTTTTTTATTACTTTTTAACTCTCACACATCAAACATCAAGTCATCAACCCCATTTCGGCATTTCGCTTCCTGCTGCTGAATCATGAATTGAACGTTGCTGAACTCTTTTTTTTTTTTTTTTTCATTTTATTGGTCCTTTTGCCGTGCTGAAATTTTTATGTTTTCATACGGCGATTAAGTTCTTATCTTGGTCTGAAACTCTTTTGATTTTTTTTATAGATCTTGTATTATTTATATTTTAATGTTAATATATAATTATAATTTAATTATTTTTATTTTTTAATTTATTAATTATCAAACACGTTAATAAAATTTATTTAAATAAAAGATAATTTCAGGAAAGGATCTTGACTCTAATGCTAATGCACCACCTAACTTTTGTGGTTAGTGTTTGTGCTATTAATTCCGTCACCGACAGATATGGAGCTGTTACAATTTTGAGGGGTGAAAGGATTTCTTTAGCTGAGGCCAACCGTTTAGTTGACTAGTTCGTTGACGGGTGTGATTTTTCTTGGCCATTACTTGCTTAAAAACGTTAGACAAAATTTGAGCATTCTTCAACCAAAAATAAAATAAAATAAAATAAAAGGATTAAATCATAAATAAATCTGATTACAAATTCACGATGACGATCGATGCATTGATTTTGATAAAAGTAATATGTTGACTGGGATCACACTATACATCTCATCAGATGCTGATTGAATTTAAGTAATATCAAGGAACCAGTTGCTTGCTATTAGATAAAAACTTAAGATAACAACAATAAAAACAGAGTTGACCAAAATGGCAACATTTATTTAGAATTACACATTGATTTTGTTTATGTCCAAATCGTACCACACGTACAGATGACCGGTCGAGGTGCCAAGTTAATCAGGAAGAAATATTTATGAGTCAATCGCAAGTATTAGAGGGGTTGCTTAGGGATATTTTAAAGTAACATGTGAGGAATTTTCAATTGAAAGTCAATTATGTGCCCTCCAATCCATATTTGCCAGACTGATTTTTTATTTACTAATCTGTGAGTCCGTACTTGGTATTAAAAATTAAAAATTTCCAAAGTATGAGCTGGAAAGCACTGGAGATTCTAAAACTGTAAAGTAATTGATTTATAGGATATTATATTTTGGCTTTTCAAGTATTTTATTTTACATAATGTTACGTACATAAGATTCCAGACCCCGGGGAGAGTAAATAGCACATACACATTTTCATATATTTGGGAAAAATAGAGATTAGGGAAGACTCCTTTTGACCAAAAGCTCCACGTTGGCATATCTGATAGTCAGAACTAGCTTGGTGCGAACAGAAAAATCTACTTGGGCACAATTGCAGATGCTTCATTTGTGCGGCCCATACAAACTCGAAAGGCTACGTCTCTAGCGCTGAAGGTTGTTGGTATAATTTCTGCAGCTTCTCACACCCCTCTCAAGTTCCCATAAAACCCCCCATTGTTTTATGTCGAAAAGTTATTTTGGTTCGAATTATAATTTTAGGCGTAACTTCGGTTTGGATTGTAAATTGGTTTGGGTTGCAATTTCGTTGGATTGTAAATTGGTTTGGGTTGCTTCGGGTTACGAGAAATTGGGGTGCAATGTCGGGTTACGACGAATTTAAATTAACAAAACTAAAAAAAAAAAAAATAAAGCTTTAACCAAGGCAAAATGACTACTTGAGTGCTGGTGAGGGGCCAGTGACGACGAAGATGAAGACGAAGTACGAACGGTAGCTTGTCAACTCGATCGGTTCCATTCGATTTAACTCGACCTGAATTTACAACCCTAGGTAAAAAAATGAACTAAGAGCATTTACGAAATATCATAAGTGTTTTAAAGAAATTAGTTCGTGATTGAACAATTATAACCTAAAAATATGAGCCTATTTGAATTCACTGAAATAATGTATAAACTCATTTATTAAAAAAAGATTCACTACCAAAACATAAAAATTAAAATTTTACCATATTCACCCACCTTAATACCAAACGTACCCTTAAATTATTTTAAACACATGAATATACCAACTAATACACCCATTGATTTCCTTCGAGCACAGCACAAACCAATTAATTAATATAAAAATATTATTGATTAGTATCAATCATCTAAATAGGTACTTAATTATAATTATTTTCATAAATTAACATTTTGATTTAAAATTGTCCTTGAACATATGTGTTTAAATAAATTGCCTATATACATGCCTCTAGTTACTATCAATTTGTTTGCGTTCATAACAAATCAAAACCAAAATCAAATTTAAAAACCTATAAAAATCTTTGCTGAAAATGATTTTTTTTTTTTGTTGGTTTCATGTAATTTAGAACCAGACATCATCTTGTCTCGGTGGAATGTTTATTCTGCAAACAAGCTTCAATTTGTAATCCACTTGACGCTTAATCCTTCTTCGCATTGAAGCTTGTCTCAAAATGCCTAACCTGATCTTGATTAAACATTATTCTTTTGTCTGGCTTCATTACTGGAGATTGAGGGAACGGTATGCCCGGCGGTTGAAGGAAGAGCAAATGCATTAAATTATTTTTCTTTAGTTTTATTGTCCTGTCCAATGACTAAAATCATAATTTAAGTTTGAGGTGTGTTAGTAACTAAAATACTTTTTAAAATATAGGTTCATATGTCCTCATCAAGAATTCCGGCAAACACTCACTACTGGGGCTTAGAAGTTGAGTTAATTTCATCGCACGGTCGTATGATGTAAAATCATTAAAATCCTAACTATTTTGATCAAAAATTAAAATTTAAGAGTCATACTACCACACAATATTGATATTTATTTCTTGATTACAACTTTTATTTCTATAGCAACACTTTAATGCAAAGCTGAGCACATCTGGTGAATTACTACCGCTTATGCATGAATTATTGCGAGCCCCATTAACAGTTTTGCTTCAAATGTTCGCCGGCAGCGATATGGTGAAAATTTTCAAGTTTCCCGGAACAATTAAAAAAAAAAAAGAAAAAAAATCTTTCTAGATGAATGGTCCAAATTGATTATATTTATTTTCGATCCATCATAAGTGACATCATTTTCTCAAAAGGTAGAATGGCTGTTACACTCGGCAATTCGATTTAACAACTTCGAAAGTCCTGATTCCTATTACGAATTGTTTATAATTTAATTTCTAAAAATCATTGAAAGTGATTAATAATTAGCAAACAAAATCACATATGATTTACTTGCTTGCCCGGATGAGTTGGCTCCTCCCACTTGAAGCCAAGCCACTGTCCTGTAATGGCATGCCCGCACATCACAAGAATAGGAAAAGATCAACTCAAAGCAAATCACCATTAATCAAAATATTCTTCATACCAAGCACTGATCAAGATCACATTTAACGATAATATTAGAATTATGATCATGATCAGCAAATGTGTAGGCATCGCACATTAATTTGAGAATGAGAATTAAAGCAATTACCTGCTGTCTCATTTCAGGAGCTCCTATTTTTTCCGGAAATCAAATCTATAGCAAAAGCTGGAGAGTACATTTTTCGACCGCTTTTGCTGGTCTTTCCTCTTCCACAACTTGCTGCCCACAAATTCACTAAAAATGCTCATAATAGAAGATGATGAGTTACCTTTGGTAACAGCTAAAGAGCTGGTGTCCTGTACATCGTACTGACAGTAATATTTGGAGCTGAGCCTCTTTGATCCGCCGACAGATGGGATTACCATTAGATGGCGTTGGATGAGATGATCAAGCGAGACCAGTTCATATGAATCATATAACGGGCTGCCACAATCCCATATGGCCATTGATGCTCCCTCTGCTTCAATTTCTGTCGTTCCTGAATTCTTTGTCATCTTAATTGGCTTTGAGATTTCTCTGAGGGTGACAATATTGCCTTCAAGATTTGCCAATGGCCAATGCAGCTCGACAAACAGACATTTTTCTTTGTGTACAACTACAGAGATTCTCTTTACCATGTGTCTTTAATTTCAGCTGACCAACTTAGAAAACAAAACTGACTGTGAAAACCCTAATTTGTCCACTAGCGTATGAGAAACTGGTTAGGCAAGTATTTGGGGATAAAATTGCCTTTTCATGCGATAGGTGCCTCTTCTAGAGATTTGACAAATTAGTTTGCATAATCGTATCTGGTTAGTTTTAAGTCATAATTGCACTGAAGCAGTATGTGCTTTTTAAGAATGTGATTAAACAATTTAGATGTTATGTGACTTTTAAAGCAAGCTATTCATCATAAAAAATTTATTCAGTTTTTAACCATCGAGTCGTTATCTAATTCAGGCGTCTTTAAATGGAAAATTTTCATTTTTCATATCCTTTTAAAATGAGAACATCTGCATTTGATAATGATATTTTAATTATTAAAGGAAAAAAAATAGATTGTTCTAGGAATTTGGATGAAAATTATGAGTATTTTATAATACCCTGCCATGCATGCATTTATAATGGTGTATAATTAAGGTTTTGTTACATATTATTTCTAATCTAATGAATACTATTATACTAATCACAATATCATGAAACTTTCTGTTTAACACTAAGTCTAAATTCCTTCCATTGTCCAAGTAAAATATTCTATATGGTATTTAATTTAATCTAATTGACAAGAAAAATGGTGTCTGTTTGTCGGAACTGACTTTATCTATAACTCATGTATCCGCAAATATATAGAATAAAAATAAAAATGCTTTTGTATCTACAATATTATCATTCTTGCTTATAATTAAATATATTCATTGATGAAGGAAGTGCGGTACATGTTATGTGTATGAAGAAGTATGATATCGCAAGAACATTAAATTAATTATGTGTTAGATTTTGAAATGAATTGTCACACCATCAAATATCACCCAATATCCTTATGAATCTAATAACCCACTTTAAATTGCTTATAAAGTAATTATTAGAACACAAATTATAAAGCAAAAGATCTCACTTGATTAGGGAAGAAAGTTCCCAATTGGTTTCTCTAGTCACTCACCACGTGCAGTAGAGGGAAGGATCAACCACATCCCATTTTCATGGGATTACTACAGGCGAAAATGAGAGATGAGACGGCAAACCAAGTGGACCGAATTGACAAATATTTAAACATTATACATCAATCCGAAATTGACAAATAATTTTCTCCTAAAATCATTATCTATGACTACGTTATGTGTTAATAATATTCATATGCACACGCAATAGCCACGCAGGATGTAATAGAAAGGGGCCATAACCTGTTCATTCAATTCATAATTGCCTTAAGCCGCCAATTCTTAATTTTAGTTTAATCTTGTATAATACATATCTTCTTAATTCTTACCAATGGCAGTCTTACATAAGGATGTGGAAGTAGATTACAATTGACGACCAAGAGACCAACAAACCCAGAACAGGTTTCAATACCTATAAAAAGATGATCACATTTGCAAATTTCTTACAGTTACCCATAAGCAGTACTAAAGTAGCTCTTACCAACGTTATTACATACGATTTGCAACACAGTCTTGTTGGTAGGTCCAACGCACCTAGGGGTTTTAAACTGACTAACAGCAGCCCCCAATCCAAGGTAATGATCTAAAATCTGTTGGAAGGTGCCTTTCGAAACAACTCGCAGTTCAAGCGGCCCTATGGCATTGACCTTGCGTGCACTGACATAACCTGCATCGACAAAGGAACGATCCAAACAATTGCAGCATTCCTTCAAGACCTCGTCATTGACTTCACCACTGATTTCCCAGAAGATCACATAATGACCAGGATCTGTTGATACATCAACATGACTCGTAAAGTCAACTACTTCTTGTTTTTCTTCAGCTAAAAGCTTGGCAGCTTCGTCGACCGATAGCTGCAAATCCTTTTCAGTGTTCTTGTCAATGTTTATGGTCAGCAATAGGTTTCTCCTGCAAATAAATTTGAGTTCCGGGGTTGAATTATGGAAGCCCATAACCTTCACCACATCTCCTAGCCGGTACCGATACAAGCCTGCAGATTAACATTCAAAGAACAAAAGATTTTATGTTTTTTAGTCATATTCCAAAAACCTGTATACTAGCCTTATCACATTAAGACAGCACAACTTCAGCATGGGGTCAAGAAATAAATTTTCCCTTTTTTTTTTAATTTGGAGAAATCAGAGTTAAGACACATATGTATGTACTTGCACGCAAATTATGCAAGTGTATTGCAGGAAAATAGAATATGTAAAAACTAAATGTTCGAAAATTTGCACACCAGCACTACCTACAGATCCAGGATTGAGTTGCCAACAACTAAAATACAAGACTTTCTCATTGAGTACCCATCACACTTAATATTAATATGATTAGGTTTGTAATTTCTTAATAATGAATGAGCACAGCTAGCTCTGATTCACATGTCCCGACTCATACTTTTTGCAATGAGACAAATTTACCACCTCAATTGTTCACCCACTCCTGAGATCCAGAGGATTGTCACATATTAAATGTACAGATAGTATTATTTATTCATGTATTTGGTCAAACAGCAAATATGACATTTTGAAACCTTATAGAAGATCTTTTCCAATTAACCCACTAAAATGTGAAGATCTATGAGCAAAGCTGCCATGAATGCTAAATATACCATACAAGGAACTAGAGAAAGAGAGTCATCAATTTACATAATAGCAAACATGAAAGATAGTGTTCTCTATAATATCTTGTAGAGCAGTAGCAAATACATTGAACAAAATTATACTTGTCTCCTTCAGAAGACGGCTTCTGCATCTGCAGACAAATAGTAGCTAATTACCAAATATGAAGTTTCTTTTTTCAAAAGAATAAGATAGTGAATTTTATGGCAGACCACACATGGGAATTCTTGAGAAAAGTGATCCTGTTACCTAAATTGTAACTTAAATGGGGAACATTAAGGAGCCAGCAACACTTAATAAAAGCTAGAAATGAGTACAAAAATAGATCAGTTAATGTGTACTCTGAATCCAATAACCGATGCATGGAGCCCTACACTCACATGGTGAGTAATTATATCAAAGAAAATTCCATTAAATGGCTACTAGCAAATAGACAAAGGCATCAAAATCCAATACAATGACTCAAGGTATCAAAGTATCAACAATTAATTAACCGCACAACCGACAATATAACTAGTGATCATATTGCATTGGTTAGAACATGAATTCTTAAGTTATCAATTTCGATTAAGAAATTATTCGTGTAAGACATTTTTCATACCTGCAACATTGGTGACAATGATCTCATACTCTTCCCCAACTTTGACTTCAGTCAATCCTACTGGCTTGGGCTCTATGCAAAGAACGTGGCCCTCACGATTCACCATCCTCTGAGGAATGAACTCAAAATATCCGATATTGGGAAGCACAGCAAATGTAGCCAACTCAGGGGGCAAACTCGGATTGACATTTGCTCCAATCCACCCTTCAGAAGAGCCATAATCAGCGCTCATAAGAGGAAGGTCCCCTGCATAGTGCCTCAACTTTTTCAGATAATGCTCCATTGACCCAGTCATGATTCCATACAGGTACTTCGCATTGGGAAAAAGCTCTGGTATTAACCCATACCAGTTACTCAATCCTGAGCATTTTTTATGGATCAAATCTGCCAATTCAGGATTTGGCTTGAGAATTTTTGACATAGCCGCCCTGATTGAAGGGACAGTGATTCTGCTGGAAAGAACCCCTTCTCTTATATCATCACACAGCTCTTCCCAAACAAGCTCAAATGTCCGAAAAGCATGAACAAGACTATGGGCAAAGGTTGAGGATACAGTTTGAATCTCTTCCGAGAAGATCAGTCCACATAGGAGATGGCAGTATAATGATTGGTGGAAATCAGGACCAAAGATTACTTCATCAGGGCTACAACATTGCGATTGAATCGCCTTCATTCCTGGTTTAAATGTTGAACTGCGATAGACATTTGTAGTAGCAGTTCCAGCATTCAGACCCCCCTTAGTTTTAGATTGCTTGCTGCCGTATATAAACTGTAAGGCCTTTCCTTTCCCAATTGGGAATTCTCTGCACATAAATAATACCACCACCCTCTTCATCCACCAGAGATAATAAACTTTTCAATCAAGCTAAATTAAAAACATGTATAGCTTTATCATATTGACTACCATCTAGCAATAGATTCTCATTTGATACTATAACAAAAACAAAACTTTTGAACAATAGTAGAAAAGGAATAAGATTTTGCTTTTTTTTTTTTTTTTTTTAAAAAAAAAATATATATATATATATATATAATCACACAAGTACCTGTTTCTAAAGGCAAACGAAGTTCGATAAATCTGCAGGGTGGTTTCCATCAATTCATCATTAAATGGTAAAAATTTGGGCTTTCCTTGAGTCGTCCCAGAACTGCAACAACACAAAATACATAAAATTAATAAAATTGTCAGGTTAGAAAAACTCTCTTTGACTAAAGAAACATATAGATTACATGCCTCCGTGATATAGTCGTAATGGGCTTGCCAGTGAGGATTGGTGAAATATCACCATCTACAATCCTCTGAATATAAGGCTCCAAGTCCTCATGAGTGACAAGTGGAACACAAGACTTGAAACTTTCGGGATCGGTTCGTCCATTGAGGCCGAGATTTTGCAAGTACTCAGCCGATCCGTTTTCTTCCAAAATCTTCCTCAGAGTCTCTCTTTGAATTCTCTCCACGTCCTTTGTGATCGTTTCGAATTCCTCTATCAATTCGTCTACATCCACTGTCTCCATCTTTTCTAACATTTTCAGCTGCAGCAAACAAAATACCAATCAGAGAGATTAATTACGTATTTTAAAATACACACACACACACACACACACACACACACGCACACACACATAAGCTCCTCATGCTGAAAAAGAGATTGCCAAATTTGCTATAAAGGGCTGGATAAAGTTGAAATTGTTGAGAGGAAAAAAGAAAAAAAAAAAAAGGCCTCACCGAACCAAGAGTCAATCGCATAGCCGATTGTTTTCAAAACCGAAGACGAAGAGGAAATGAAGCTTTGAAGCTTTAGTATCTATTCAACTATAGTCAACTCCGTCAACTCTGTTTAATTTTGAATGAAAAAGATTCTCATGAAAGGTAATTGAATTTGAACGATTAAAAATGGACGCAGTTGCTGAAAAAGCGCTGAAAGCCCGAAATCAAACTGAAGTCCAGAGCTTGGAGATACACTCGAATTTTAAAAACCTTTTAGCAAAGATCATATAATAATAATAATGAATAAATATGCTCGGCGCATACAACAAATGACTGTTTATTACAACAAACAGAAAGCAGATTCTTAAAGAAAAAGGAAGAGGAAAATTTTCATTTCGAGAACTTGGAAATCTGATCAACAAAAACAACGTCGTTTTAATGGAAATGAAAAGTAGACAAATACCTGCAGTCGCACCGAGAGAGAGGGAGAAATAGTCTAACAGGAAGAGAGCGCAGTTAAAGGGCGAGAGGAGGAGCAAGCATGCAAGTCAGTAACGTTTTTATTTATTTTATTTTTATTTTTTATATACAGAGGGAGAGACTGGACTCAATTTTCGACGAGGTTCAGTGAATGACGTTAGGATTTTCACCGACTTCAATGCGTTGAGTGTGTGTGTGTGTTTGATATTTTTCTTTGAATAGATTGACCAAATATGATGAGATGGGAGCGCCAGATGGATGAGGATGGACTTGCTTTTAAATTAAATAAAAAATAATAATATAAGCAATTGCCCGATGCCTGCTGGTGCTTGTTTTGGCTTTGGTGGTGGTGAATGGGGATTATGATGAGCGACGATTCTCTTTGGCTCTGCATTATATACACACACACCCACACACACAGAGTATGAGCGTCCCAGATCCCCCTTACGCCCTGCATTACCTCATGCCGTCCACTTTTCGCCAAATACCCATTTTGCCCATCGTTTGTTCACCCAATGACTCGAAGATAAGATAATTAGGACTTTTTTTATCAAAAAAAGAAAAAAAAGAAGAAGAAGAGATTATTAGGACTTTGATATGTCTATTAAATGACAACCCCGACCTTCCTTCTACATCTGGTTTTACCTGTGAGATGGACAAAGGGAGGTTGAAAACGATGCTGCTAAAAGGCAGATTTTACGTGGGTCTCACCAAGTATGGGTACTTGATCCTAATACAAGTTTCTACTCTTAGATGTCTAAATAATTAAATCTAACTAGTGTGGCATCTGAGTCACAATCAATTAATGTGGTAATTGATCTGTAATTATCATCATAGATAAATTGCCACGTCACTTTTTGTTGTGGCTCAAAAACCGAAAATTCATAGCATTATTGTTTTCCACTCTTTTCTTTTCCTTTTCTAGACCTTTTGTTATCAGATGACGGATTTTGCAGTCAGCCCAATAGCAAATTGCTTTACCCGAGGTGTGATTGTAGTTTAATTTAAAAAGAAAATAAGTGATTTATATTTATCTAATAAATACATGATCTCATCTCATTAAAACTTATATGATAAATCAAAGCAAAAAAATTATAAATCTCAATAAGTGTTTGCCTTTTCCCCGATGTAAGAGTTTTCAGTTTCCCGAATTAAGTAATTTTGCATTTAACCAAAGGAAGCGAGGTTACCTTTTTTTTCCCCTTTTCTTTTAAATTCCAAAAAGAAAATTAGATGATGATGACGACGACGACGACAATAATAATAAGAATAAGAATATGGAGCTATTGTGAATATGATGTTAGAAATTTGAATAGGATCTTGCTAAGGATCAGTTTAATAAAATTATAGTTTTTAAGATAATTATTGTTGATTATGCTATAAAATTAATTAAACGTTTGTTAAAATTTATTTTTAAAAATATTGTGAGTTCTAAAAATAATAATATATATTTAGTTAACTTTACTGTTAAATTATTGTAACAAAATAAATAACTGAATTAGACACAATATTGAATAAAATTTATTTAAATATTTATAAATATGTATATAAAATATTTTTTTATTATGTAAATATAATACTAAAAATTAAAAAAAAATATTTTGTATTATTAATTTTATTTTTTATTTTTTATCACAATATAATTAGTAATAATAATAATCTCTTTAAAGTTAATGATTTTATTTCTTAATTAATAAGGATAATTTTATATTTTAATAATAAATATAAAATTATATTAAGTATAAAAGTGATTTTTAAAATTAAATTTCAAAAAATTATTATTTTTGTGCTTTTCAAAATTATAAAATGAGATAATTTTATCAAGAGTAATCTCTAAAATAATTTACTAAACACCAAAATTAACATTTTTTAAAAATTATTTTTCAATCTCCCAAAAATAATCCCGTGCAAGCCACAGTTGCTCACATAATGAAATTGAAGCCCATCGGAAAGTAGAATTTCGTGCGGATGGTTATACCCATTCATGATGAATTGATCTGGGCATCGGAACGGTGATGAATAATGGCGTCGTTGATTGGACTACAAAGTAGTGGAATTTTGTCCCTTGCGAGAACGTGGTACCTGGCTACTGGTCAAGTGGCATTTATTTTAGTGGCACCATGATGTTTTATTGATAACAACTCATTCAATTAATTTTTTTTTTCAAAAGAAAAAAAAAAAAAACAAATTTCGGAATTGGTTGGTCAATAATAAATAAATACTGGTTTATGAACTTTAGCGATTGCCCTTTTTTTCTTCTTTTTAACGTATTTAGATTAAATGAAATGTTCATAAAAGTCAAATACAGCTTCTTGGAATGTTTGGTTGATTTGTCCCTGTCGATAAATTAATTGTATTTTATTTTCACAAAGGACAAATATGGTTTTATTTTTTTTGATAACGAAATGATATCGATATAATATACTTCAATATTGTTTAAAATGGCTCAACTCCCTTGATATTAAGAAAGCACCATGTATTTTATATTGAAAAAAGGAAAAAAGGAAAAAAAAAAAAAAAGCCTAGAGATTGGAATGTGAATCAATTCCATAACAAATGAAATAAGGGTAGATTTTACCTGCATTTGTAAAAATTGTAAGTTTAACCAAAAAAAAAAAAAAATACTATCTTCAATGTATTAAAATTTATATATTTTTACATTTTACTAACATCTTGTCTTCACCAGAATAAGAAACCATAAATTATAATATATTTACAAATTATAATAATTAAAATAGCATTGACATATGGACCACGATTTCATATCCGAAGTTACTAAAATTAATTTTTTTTATTAAAATCACTCTAAAATTAGATGATGACCCATCGTCCAGGCATCTCCTAGAAAAAATTAATACCTTTGGTTTAACAAAATTTTTGTGTTTATATCATTTTGCTAATTAAAAAAAAAATTAATACTAATTTTATCTATATTAATTGGTGTTTCCACAGTTGATTTTTTCTTTTATTTTTCTTGCTTTTCGTATTAAGGTAGAACAATTAACCAGGGACAATTTTCAAAATATACGCATAGATCTTATAAAATTATCAACTTTTCAAATATAAGCATCGATCTTATATGCATTGAATATGCTTCCATTTGAAAAGGACCTGCGTGTAGACTTGCGTGTAGCGTTGTTACTGAATATGCTAAGTAGACTTGCGTGTAGGGTGTGGCATTGTCGCTGAATAAGCTTTTGGGTTTTGCCTATTATATGCATTATCTTAAACGAAGTTAATTGCAAAATAAATAATTTTACACTTCCTTTTCAAAAGGACAAAGATATTAAATATTTTTGTGGCTATTTTTCTCGTTCAACTTTTTTTGTATTGATAAAGACGGACTTGTAATTTTGTAATTTTGTAATTTAGTAGTCAGCTTTTTCTCCCTTGGATATCCTTATATTCAGCACATGTGCACCTGTGAATCTTTTTCGCTCTAAATTAAAAAATAATCCATATGCCCACCATAAATAATGTTTTAATTATTTTTGAAATCGACGGATAAGATCAAAGGCTTTTCCGCTTTTTCTAATCACTCACGGTAAATGGCAAGAGGCATTATGCATGATTCTTTGCTTGCCCATAACTATAGCCATGTGACATGTTGTTTTATAAAAACATGGTGATTGGTCAATCATGTGCTGCTCTCTTCAATTTCATATAACCAAAAACAAGCAATAAACGTTATTAAAAAAAAAAAACAACATATTAGCTTCTATCATGAGATGTGCATTAAAAAGTTATTCATAAGCAAAATTTGAAAATGATAATAATAAAAATAATCGACTGAACTAAGACCAAATATTGACTTATTATTAGTTTATTAATAAATTAATGAAACTCATTACTTGCACGTAGGCCAAGCTCGGAATTTCGTTGCTCAATTTTCAGTGCACAACAAGGTAGATGCCCAGATGAATATTTTGGGATTATGGTCCTTAATCGGTATTTGTCAGACAAACAAAAGTGAATTGGTAAGCATCGTTATTATGGAAATTATAATTAATTTTAATTTGGTTTCGCGTTCGTAATATAAATTGCTTTACATTATTTATTTTATTTTAGAATAGATGTTATGTCTGACGCCAATCGAGTTTATCAATTGCTAATCCCAATTTTAAAAATTTGAGTTAAGATAAAATATAGTAGAAAATTGACTCATATTTTACGGCACAATCTACGCACAAAAAATATACGTGAAAAACACAAATCGCATAACGCATCATCTGTTCAAGCCTTCACGTAAGAATGCTGCAAAACACACAACACATGATAAGCTTAGGCCAACAATTGAGTCTCATCATACGGTCAGTGACTTGGCAGTCTTTGACAACCACCTGACAAGCCGTGATTCGATGATACGCAAATGGCATGACAAAATCTGTTTGCAAGAAGAACCGGGAAGAAGATGGAGAAGATGAATATATTCGAAGAGTCTTTTTTAAGGTACAGCCCACTCGTATTTAGGAATTTATGGTTTAGGGTTTGAATTTAACAGTCTCCCTCTTCTTTTTACTTATTTAGACTATTATTTAATTTCCCCTCATATTTCCTCATGTGCTCCCCTCAAACACAACTTTTATAATTTTTTTTTCACTATATTACCCTTCAAATAGCACATTCCCAAAAAAAAAAAATTTGAATAAAATATAACTAAACAATTTTTTAATATTAAATTTCTTGCAATAAAAATTTGTATCAATCCGTTAAATATTTAGCAATGCCGCATCACAAAATTTATGGGAAAAAGATCTACAACACTAGTCTATTAAGTTTTTTTTAATGGATTGATACAATTTTTATTGAAAGAAATTAAATTTAATATCCTAAAAATTGCTTAGTTGTATTCTATACATTATGTTAAGAGAGATACTATATTGCCTTTAAAGAGTCTCACGTGATAAGTTATCATGTAATCACGTGATTCGCCCTTCACTTAAAAACTCTCAAGGACTTTCTTTAGAAGAGGATGAAACTTGCATACAATACTTTTTCTCACACATTTATTATAACGTTAAATCACAGCAAATGAACTTTTAAAAGGTTATACAGTATGGGAATAAGGCTGGTATAATACAATATACCAAGTTTTGTCTTACGGCATACACATTTTGGCTTGAAAACATTCGTGGGGGATTTGAACTTGTAATTAGAATTTAGTTGATACCAACGAAAAGCAACTGTTTGTATGTCGGTGGAAAAGTCCAGAAAAGTTACGGGCATGACTGCTGGAATTTTTGGAGATGATGCCCACTTATCCCACATGTGAATCCCGTAAGTCCAACTGATGGAGCAATATGGATCAAACCCATAAAAAAATCGAATACATAATTTCCTACTTTTAGTACTTCTTTTGCTTCGTACAATTGAATCTGTTGGATGCCCCATCTGGGTTTCAAAAACACTCTATTTTCCACCACGCCGTAGACGTGTATCACGCCTTTAAACTATTTGTTGTTGGTTAATGCAGCAATAAAGTCACGCCATGTGTCTTAGGAAATAAAAGCGTGATGGATTCTTCACATAACAAAAAGGATACTTCTCCTCTCCGTGTGTTTCTTGAATCGTAGAGACTCTCTTGATCACAAAAATATATAAATCAAAATTGAAAAAATGAAAAAGAGAGTGGGGATCATCAGGCTAACCTAAAACATAATAGATTTTAGGGTTCATTTGCCTCTTTCCAAAGACAGGCTCAATATGTCTTTTAGTATTTGATGTGATAGGCTATTATGCTTAGACTAGCTTACGCCCGTGGACTAATGAGCTTCCCCCAGTTAAACAGCTCCCTCCATTAGGAGCTCAATTGATCACCTGTTAATGAAAGGGACAACAGATTGAATACTAGTCTTAAGAAGAGCATAGGCATGAACAGCACATAAAAGTTAGGGAGCGCCTGACTTCTTTGAACTTCTTAGACGTTCAATAAGGAGGTGCGTTAAGAAGCCCTAGAATCTGCTATGCCAAAGGAGGGCATCAATTAAGGAGCTCCACATGTCGATCAAGAAAAATATCCAATGGCCCAAATATTTTGTATGAGAGGCACCAGTACCATACCACCCCCATCTAAGGAGGGACTACGCCGGTAGACCTCCTCCACGTGTCTAAATGGAGCTTGGGATGCCCTCGTAAATACTCCACATAAAAGGTCAAGTTTACGAATAAAGGAAATATTTTATTATCTTTGAACAAAAAGATTACTCTCTCTTATAAAATCACCTCTCTTATCATTTTTCTACCCGACTTGACTATCAGAAGTCATTATTGGCCTCGACTCCTAATGATATTTTTTCTTACAGGTCCTCAGCACCGTTTGTTAAGAGCTTTTCCACCCTTCGGAATACTCTAAAGCTCAATAGTACAAACTTTCGCAACCAATTAAAAGACAAATCTTTTCTAATGTTTTAACTCACCAAGAATAAGCTAGAATACTATTCCTCCAATAGTGGTTAAGTAATTGAGAAGATTGCATAAGAGTCAATATAAGGTATGTGCTAATAAGCATATTATTACCCTGCTGTTTTCGATTGTGACTGCCGTAGCGCTGTCACAATTGGATTTTGAATTTTGAGCTGCCCCTTTTTCAACCGTGGGCCAATTCTTCTCTTTGCAAAAACTTATGGAATCTGACCTCAAAAGCCAAAGAAAAAGAAAAAGAGAAGGGGGGTGGTGTGGAATTCCAGGGGCTGGACACAGGAGTGGTTCATGCATAGTTTACAAAATTACGAAAAAGGCCGAAAATGATACATCAGGAAAATGTAAATTACTGATTTAGGTATTTTCCTTTTTCTATATTAAATATATAATTTTTCTTACGGGGGGCCACGTCGAGGTATATGCCGACGCCAAACAAGAAGCGAGTTAATATTAATATTCCATCGCTTCAGATAAAAGACAAGCAGTTAACAGCGCATAGCGAAAGCGACCTCGCCTCACCGGCAATTGGATTAGAATTAGATGAAGCCGATGAACAGGAGGCAGAAATTGGGGACCAATTAAACGAAATATTGACAAAGTGATTGTCGTTTTCGATATCCCAAAGTAAGTACGGTCAGTTGATTATTTCGTTCACTCTACTCGTGCCAAAAAGCTAATAAAAATTGCGGCAATTTGTTTTCTTTCCAATCTTCTGTTTTCAGCAGCACATTAATGATTATGGCGGATAAGATAAATTCAAATCTAGCCGAACAGGATATTTTAGCCGTGTGGAAATTGTGAAATCCGCCGGCCTTCATTTTTTTCTAGGCGTGCTTCCTATTTTATCGTCTTCAGCGGAAAAAGCTTAAATCATGTTAAAGTGCTTATGGGTCGCATGTGCTCAGATCTTAATGGAAATGAATGAGAATGACTACTAACAGTAAGTGGCAGTTAAAACACCTGGTACAATAATTTGATGTGTATGGCTCTACAAGAGTCAGCGTAGGGCGAGCTTGTGGACTTTTTTCCGTCCAGCTAATGGAATTTTGGAAACTAAATTAGCCTTTTGTTTCGAATTTAGTTGCAATATGAGTATATATACTAGAGGCAATAAAAATAAATAATGAATAACTTGTTAGTAAAGGTCTTTTTTTTTTTTTCTTTTATCTTTTTTTTTGGGGTCTCAAAGGCATTGACTCTATAACCTTAAACTATCGTGAAACTGTTGTTAAACTTCATAACTATTACTGTATTACATACACATATCCTACAATGAAAATGTAAGATTTGTGCTGTATGTATGTATGAATGTGTATGGTGAGAAATTGTGCTGGAAAAAAAAACAAAAACAAACCTTATGAGTTATGGGCCTATCCGGCTATGGCCAGTTCAGATGTGAACAGTGAGATAGACAACAAATTGAGACGAAAAGCGAGGGCAGTGCACGTGGGGACCCTAGAAAATGGGCTAATATTTTTATTGCACGTTACACACGTTTACTTCTCTTTAAAAACTTTAAAGCCACTTGGTTTAGTGCCGACCACAAGCGGCCGTTATCTTTAGATGGAGCCCCAGGGCCAAACAACTTCAGTCGTATATTTTCTTCTTCTTCTTCTTCTTCTTTTTTAATGAATTTGAAAATGAAAAAATTAATATACTTAAAAATTAAGTTGGAGCGTATGGCCAAGTTTATGAATCACGCTCGAGTTGAATTCAAAGGAGGCATGATAAAATTAATGAATTATTTGTTATTATTTTTGGTAATCAATTGTTTTTTGGGTTAAAAAAATGTGTTCACCACTTAGCAAGGAAGCTTTGATTTGTTTAATACGTAGGCCAATGCATTTTTAGATAAGCAAATATGTATGGAAAACTATACGCAGGGAAGCTAAAATGATATATTTTTTTTTAGAGTAATATATTATTGCTACAAATTCTTTTATATTTTTTTGTTTTTAATTTTTTACAAATTGATGTAACATCTTATGATTGATTGAATTCAAGATAAAAAAATATAAATAAATTATTTAGAGAAAGCGATGTTGTCACTCTATCAATTATGCTACGCTACACTAATTTGTAACTATTAGTCATTTTTTATTGGTAACTTTTGCGATGTATTTGGGTTAAATTATTTTAATTTTTATTGGATTATATTTTCATTAAAAAAAATTATTGTATTATATTGGTGAATTCTTGAACCGTGTTTGGCCATTAGGGTACTCTGCCAAAGTGATAAATGACAAACAATTAATTAACATTTAAAAAAAAAAACCCTTATCCTCACAAAAGATATATTTTTTTAAATGAAAAAAAAAAAACAATTAGGATGCTATTTTTATCAATCAGCAATAAAACGTTGCTCGTCGCATATGGAGTCCCTGTCAACGAATTACTCCCGAGAATATTGTTTACTCTGATGACATGACCCAAATCATTTGTTGTACCACGTTTCCCAAACTTAAGCATAATTGTGCGCTGTAGAAACAAATTATAAGACCTTCGTTCTCTTATTGGTCAGTCATTTTTTTTCCCCCTCTTGTTTGACATAATCAATACTATAAATTCATTGTACCTTTATTATTATTATATATATTTTTTAAAAAGAATTCATTGTACCTTTAAATGCTTCTCGATCAATTAACGGCGGCTGGACAGATAAGGTGAATGTATATTGCCAATTTAGATCAAACGTAATCAAGGACGTAGTCTTACGCATCCACGACAGTGCGCATGGGATGATCTGTCAACATCGACTTGATTATATCCAAGTGACTCAAAGGGTGAAAGAGGAATTTAGGTTAGAAACGTTATAAAGCAGCTTATTTAATAAGTTGTAATAAAAATAATATTTAATAAGTTTTTAAAAACTGTTTATTTTATAAATTTATTTATTTTGAGAGTAGTTTTTAATAGTTAGTTGAAAATTATTTTTTATAAACAGTTTATTAAGTAAAGTCACGATGCTTTTTTATATAACCTTCATATTTAAAAAAAAAAAAACAATTTCATCTTATACTTTCATGAATTTTGATATATAAAATAAAAAATAATTTAAATTTATATCTATTTTAGTTGGTATATAATCAAATAAAATTTTTATAATAAAATAAATAAATAAGTTTATATATATTTTAGTCGGTATATTGTTTGAATCGAAGAAATTTCCTAAGTTTACGGAGAATGCGTGATAGAAAATAAATAAATAAATAAATAATTTCTTGATTACAAAAGTGTCCCGAAGCCATAAAGAGTTTCATTTCCTCGGTTGATCATGTCGCTGCGGAGCGCAGACCGCTGCTGCCGCCGCCGTCTCTTCGCACAGGATACGTGCATGCATCCATTTCTTTCTTGCTGATAATAAATAACCTTGTTGGTTAATGACCATGCATGCACTTTATAACACATGATGTGATTTTGGAGATTAATTAATTAAATTGAAAGCTGTCACACCATATATCATAACACAACTCACAGTAGCAAGCGTAGCATTGCGATGTTTCGATCCCAAGCAAGGGAATCTGGGGATATTAATAACGAATTTTGACACCAAGATATGAGAAATGATTCACAGAATCCATTTTGATCGAGTAAGAAGGCGGATTGAATTGATTGAATACTTTTGGCCGAGTCACGATGGCTGATTAGGAGCCTAAACAAGTCATTAGACGTCTAATCAGCATGCAAAATAAATTTATAGAAAGTAAAATGGTTTTATCCAATATTATACCGTCAGATATACGTAATTTTATTCAATTTTAATGTGAATTGACGCTTTACCTGTTTTGTTTGTGAATTATTTTCTATAGAGATTCAATTACTTTTAGTTTGTTTTACGCTTTTTGTTTATGTTTCAAGTGAATTCACAATTAAATAAAAGCGGTGATATTTAACTTTCTTAATTTATTTCATCAGTCCCTATTTTCTAATTAATTCTCAGAATTCCTCAATAGATTAACTTCTCATCTTTTCACATCTCCCTAATTTTTTTAAAATGATTCACTATTTGAATCAATTATTAACTTTTAATCATATCCCTCTTTGAAAAAAAAAATTCAAAACCAATAACATCAATAACAACAAAATCCACCACTTGTTTATCAAATTTAACAAAACTTAATATTGAAATTCACCATATGTTGGTGGAGTTGATCTATTGATTGATTGATAGTGAAGAAGATAAGTCGTGATAGTGATGAACTTGTTGATGGAGATGGATGGTGGAGTGATGGTTATGCTGGAGAGAAGTGGGTGGGGGGAGGGAGAATAAAAATAAAATAAAAATAAAAACAATAAGGGAGAATAAAACAAATAAAAAAATTATTTTACATAAGGATAATTTTTGAAAAGTAATAAGATAAATTAAAAAATAGAGACCGGTGAGATAATTTGAGGGGTCAAATATCATTACCTCGGAGTAATTAACCCCTTCATATTCTAGGATGCTTGCATTTTGGGTCCTTAAATTTTGAAACCGTATAGCAGCTTATCTTGGTCTAGTTCGATCATTATGAGCCCAAGTTTGAAAGTACCACTTTTGGTAGAGCCCACAGTGGTTTCAGTCTTGGTCCAATGAAGCCCATGGCGTCCATTAAAAGGGATGTTCATGTATGCACGCAAACGGGTTAGAATAAGCCCATTTTCTTTTCAATGAATATCTACCATTTATTTGTTGGAATTTAGATGTGGTCATCTTTTCATGATCTTTAATCACATATGAAGGTATTGCATTATACGGTTAATTCCTCTTTACATTCTTGTATAAGATCAAAATGTTAGTAAAAAAATTAAGCTCAGCCCAGCATTAATTTCAAACTTCTTAGTTAGTTAGCTATTTGGTTACTTAAAATCATCATGCTCATAAGCCATTCTTTCTTTAATCAAACTATGCATAGTCTTCAATAAAAATTACACCAATTTTAGATTAGTTAGTTGTGTTCAGGCATGGCGTGGGAAGGAGTGGATCAAGGGTGTGTGAAATTCTTTAAAAAAAAAAAAAAGAGGCCCTAATATTTTGAACAAACACGATTGAGCACTTCAAACTTGACCGAAATAATTTCAGAAATCCCGTGTTACTACTTAAAAAGAGTACGTGTCCGTCATTCATTAAAATATTGGCTAAACCCGTGAGACCGAAAATTTATTTTTGTTACCATCGGTGCGCCGGGATCCACCGGTCAGAAAATGACAAGGTTTGGTTGGCGATCCAGAACCAATTAAAATCTGCCATGTCTAATTAACGGCGCCGTGAATAACCTCCTAGGTTTCCGTTCATGCATACAACTTAAGTCAGTCAACAATAAAACCTCCGGTGCGCTTGCACTTTATTGGCGCTATCCCCTTTCCCTGGGCCCCCATTACTAGGTGTTGTCAATCGTACAATACAAATCACCAGTTGGTGATTTGATCCTGCCACACTGATCGGCTGCTGCCGAGACCACGATATTGTTCTTGAAATTTTGAAAATCTATCATTTCGATAATATTCATATCCTTGAACAAGCACGCGCTTGATATGCGTGGTACAATTTTTCTGGAGTCCTCGTAGTCATGGACTAAACACTTTATTATCACCTCTCTAACTTTCCACGTGGCAGTCAGGATTAGCGAGTTCCAAGTTGATACCTACTTAAGCGAGTATGCTGTAGCTATCAAAGCGCTTTATATTTATACACAATGATGACGTGCAATTGAACGCACGCCGTCGCTCGCACAGAGACACAAAGTTGAGACTTCACTGTCAGTTCTCTGGAGCCGTCGACAAAATCTTCATTAGTAACAGATGCAAATTATCATCGCTGCCCGATAAGCGCCGGAGATCCGACACCCGACCGATCAATTAAAAGTACGAACGGACACGATTGCTTGTTGTCTGTCATTTTCTCGTAGCGTAGGGTTTGGTATCATTGATGGCTTCGGAGGATGTGAAGACGAGCGAATCGGCGGTGTCGACGATCGTTAATCTGGCGGAAGAGGCCAAGCTTGCAAGAGAAGGTGTTAAAGCCCCAAGCTATGCTGTTCTCAGTATTTGCAAATCTCTTACTGCTGGAGGGGTTGCCGGCGCAGTGTGAGACTTTCTTTCTTCTTGCTTTATTATTATTATTATTATTATTATTTACATTTTGTTTCTATTATCTCTGTGAAAATTAATGAAAAGTTGTGTTATTATGTTGTAAAGTGAGTGATTCAAGAAATACTGTATGTTAAGAGAAAGGGGAAAAAAAATTTTTGATTCTTGGATTCTTTTGTGGTGGGGATCGAAATGAGTTTAGAAGGACATAAATCTTTCTCGCAAAAATCAGAATCAACCTTAAAGGAATGATCTTTTAAATTGTTGCAATAGTGATGTGAAGTCATTCTGTTTTATAAATTGTTTCTGATAAGCAAAAAGTTCAATTGTCTGTTTTGAAAATTTCAGCCTCAGTATCTTGTGAGTCAGTTTTCTGAAATGTACAAAATGAATTTTGATGCATTTTTTAGTAAGCACCGAGAAGTAAATTGTTTATCTTAGAGGCAGGTTTATCACGATTCACTAATTATGAATGCACAATGAAGGTTTTGACATTGCTTTAGAACAGATAGCTTTCTGCCAAAAGAATCACTTGTTTTGAATTTGCTTTTAACATTTTCAATTGACTAGCATATTTGCATACGCACACTTTAAATTTTCCGTTTTTATGGTTTTTCAATGTTAAATTTTCACTGACGTGACCGCTGCTTTTGCAGATCGCGCACTGCTGTTGCTCCATTGGAACGATTGAAAATATTACTACAGGTTGGCTCTGTAAATTATTTGTTCTGCTGGCATTATGCCCTTGAGGACTTTCATGTTGGAGTATGCATGGTTATGCTGACAAGTGCTCTCATATCACATGTACTTTAAATTCTGTAATACACAGGTGCAGAATCCCCACAGTATAAAATATAATGGAACGATTCAAGGTTTGAAATATATATGGAGAACTGAAGGATTTCGTGGACTGTTTAAAGGCAATGGTACCAATTGTGCTCGTATTGTTCCAAACTCAGCTGTCAAATTTTTCAGCTATGAGCAAGCTTCTAAGTACGATTCTTCAGAAACATAGTGCTGCATTGATTTAGTTTAATTCTAGATTAGTCTCATAATGGTGTTTTAAGTCGTTGAAACATCTTTATTATTGGAGAAACTAATAGTTTTAGTTGGTGATTTTGTTGCCATTGTATGTTTCTTTTTGAAAACTATAAGATTTAGTTGGATACAACTATTTATGAAGTTCTATCTTGCATACAGCTCTAGTCTATTCATAATCCTTAGATTGCATTAACACATTGGAGGCAAGGAAGAAATGGCTTGGTCATTCCAAGTTTCCATCTGATGTTTTTGTTCTCTAATTGAATATAACTTTTGCCAATATGAGAGAATGACAAAATAATTATCCGAAATCTAATCTTGAATCATAATCACCCTTCCATTTATGCAGTATGAGGGGGAATTTTATTGTACATTTCTCTTGCCACATTTATATTAGTTCTTTACTTCTTTTCAAAACTTTTGAATTAAGTTCTTGTATATGACTATTGTTTGACTTTTCTTGCTGATTTATCCTGACTATTTATCAACAGGGGAATACTGTATCTGTATCGGCATCACACTGGGAATGGTACGTCAACATTTTGCTATTTTTTTCCCGTAATTTGTGATGTTTGGAAGAATTATATGTTTGGCTTTTCAGAATAACTAGTCGCTAACTAGTATGCCAAGAACAACATCACTTGACTGTTATTCTTCTTTGTTTTTTAATTTTCTTCATAGAGTGGTGGGGTGGATTGGTTACTTGTTTTCAGTTACTGAGGGATATTGTCAATGGCAAATGTTACATACTTCTTCTCATCCTTGCACACACACCTACACATTGTTAATGTTGCTGATTTGATAATTTAATGAGAATGTTGTCTACTTTATTAATTATATATTATGTATATAAATTGAAAGTCATACTGTATTCCATGGGTTACGTTTTCATCATACCAGTCTTTTCTTGTAATGCATATTATTTCAAGTCCTCTGTTGTGCAATAATCTGGGAGGAATAGTGTCCTTATGCACCTGATCATTTCTTGAATCTAGTCATAGATGTTAATATTCAAGAATACAGGGCATGTAAGTTTCCTTGTTTTTGTTATATTCTGCAGAAGATGCTCAACTCACTCCTGTTTTACGCCTTGGAGCTGGAGCATGTGCTGGAATAATTGCCATGTCTGCCACTTACCCCATGGATATGGTGCGGGGAAGGCTAACTGTTCAGGTATGTTGTTTTAACTTTGATATGGATGGTTATATCACTATATTAGGCTTTTGGGAAACTAGTTTCTTTTCTCTGTGAATCATTTTTGCTTTTTTCGCCTTGAAGCAGGAATAGAAAGAACTTGTATGTACTTTTTATTATAAAGAAGATGAAGTCTGTTTTCCTGTGTGTCTGCGACTAACAAAAACGGACATGATTTACTACCTTGTTGCATAGGAAGTAATATTATATTTTCATTTGTCTTATCTTTGCAGACAGAAAAGTCTCCATATCAGTACCGGGGAATCTTCCATGCTCTTTCGACTGTGCTACGGGAAGAAGGCCCACGGGCTCTATACAGGGGCTGGTTTCCTTCAGTAATTGGAGTTGTAAGTGCTATTTTTCCTAAATTTTGGTTGTCCATCTTAGCAGTGTAATCTTCTTCTTGTTTTCCCTCCAAAAAGTGTAATCTTCTTCTTGTTTTCCCTCCAAAAAAAAAAGTTAATCTGAAAATACGAGGTATTCATTATTCTTAGAAAAATTGCATTTGTAATTACTTTTAGAGCTGATAGGATTGCTATGTGTGCCCAATCCTTTGTAGAACGGGCAAGTTTGAAAAGATTTGAGGTTTATTTTCTTACACAAATTCTGACTGATATCTCTTTGCAAAACAATTAACAAGACTTGGACATTTGAATTACTTGTGATAATGCAATGGAGTAATAGTCTTGAGCTTGGATTACATATTTTCAAAGAAACTAATGGAGGGAGAGAAATTTGGTAAGTGATCCAAATTTCTCCTGTGCTGTAGCTGAATTCTCTCTTTACTCTTAAGATCTGGTTTTGAAAGACTTGTTGCAGTTGAAGAGTCAGCACATTTGTCCCGGTTTCCCTAGATGCTGCATAACAATAACTTTTTTTCACACTGTTAACATCAAGGTTGTGATTTGTTTGCAATTTCCTTTATTTTCTGTTTGTGAGTCTTATCACCTGCCATTTTATGTTTGCAGGTCCCCTACGTGGGTCTCAACTTTGCTGTCTATGAATCTCTAAAAGATTGGTTAATCAAAGCTAAGCCCTTTGGGTTAGCTGAAGATTCTGAGTTGAGTGTGACGACAAGACTGGCGTGTGGGGCTGCTGCGGGAACAGTTGGCCAAACTGTTGCCTACCCTCTTGATGTTATACGCCGAAGAATGCAGATGGTGGGTTGGAAAGAGGCTTCCTCTGTTGTCACTGGCGACGGGAGAAACAGAGCTCCTCTTGAATATAATGGCATGATTGATGCTTTCCGAAAAACTGTTCGGCATGAGGGGTTTGGAGCATTATACAAGGGCTTGGTTCCCAATTCTGTGAAGGTCGGTCTGATTCTGTTTTCATTTATTTAGTTTTAGTGAATTTAAAAGCTTGAATCAGCTAACATGTTTTCATGTTGTTGCTCTTTTATGTGTTCAGGTTGTTCCATCCATATCACTAGCATTTGTGACTTATGAGGTGGTGAAGGACATTTTAGGAGTTGAGATTAGAATAACAGATTGAAGTATGTGGAAATTTGACATCTGTTGGACAAAGGTGTTATTTTTGTAGGCAAGGGGTTAGGGAAAAGGTAAAGTAGGTATTCTTGCCTTTTGTCTTTCTAGGGTCGAGTCTAGATACACGTTTGAGCTTGTGTTTATAATTTGCTTTCTTTTGTTTCCCATCTATGTTTGCATGGGAACATTCCGTACCTTTCAGCTTCTTATTCATGTGCTGTGTCAATAAGTTATGCGGAAGAAACAATGCAGGAAATAAGCAAATTTTTGAGTCCTTCCTAGTAATTGGACTTTATTTGATCTCTCTCATGTACTGCATGTTATTGCACTATGAATATATCATTTAAATAATTGGATGCGAATGAGTGATGCAGTTTAGTAATAGTTAATATTGAAGCTCTACACTTGATTTTGGGATTATATATTTGCACCAACCATTGAGCAGATAATCCAATGATTATTTCCAGATCAAGCAGGTTTTATTTTATCCAGAAAAGTGAAGTTAAATATTTTGACTGCTTGCTACATTGTGCTTATCGTTGCTGTTGGTGTACTTTGGCATATTTAAAATAAAGGACAGTGAAATGTATACCAAATGCTCAAAACATATCATGAATTCATAATAATACGAGAATGGTGTCAATGTACATGTTTTATTTCATATAATAATATGTTCGCTCTTCTTTTGATCGATAGCCGTACTTGATTGCTTTGATTTGTCTGCCCTCCGTTGGCCCCATTATTTTTATTCTCTACAATCTTCTGCAATGCCTGCCCAAAAAAAAAAAAAAAAAAAAAAAAAAAGGGCTCTCGGTTAAATTTTGATCCTATTGAGAAAGGTTGAAATATGTTTCAAGTTTTGCAATAAACCTCGTATCTTTGATGGGCTGAAATCTTTCAGATGGTCGTCTCCCAAGTTTGACTTGGTTTGGTTCCCTTTTTCTGTTTTGTATTCTTGATACGCAGGTGTCTTGGTTGCCTTTTCTAACTACCCCGTCAAAATTCAGGCGATCGTCACCGGGTGTAGAGAGCGATGAAAGAAGCACAGTAAGGAGATTCATTTCAAGCAGAAAAGTTGAATCGTTTTGCATTGAATGGCCGCCTTCTTCATCTTCCAGCACCTGTTCTATTTTACTGTGTGATTCTCTAAAATCGTCTGCCATTTTCTGACCTACCTGTGTCGTAGAGGAAGTCTTTTTCTTTTCTAATCGGGAGATCAAGGTGCTACAACCTGAAACGCGTTAGCTAAATTCACTCAGACGCAAATCGCGATGACGAGTGAGTCGGAAACTCACCCAGCCGCAACTCCGGAATTAACTGAATGAACCGAAGCGATCGGATTTCAAAACCTGGGCAGGTTGCAGGCAAACTTTCTACAGAGACCCAAAAATCCACGGCTGCCAAGTCGACAGCGGCTCTCAATGGGCTTTTTTGGGCTGTAACGCCAGAGGGAAGGGGAGAGTCAATGGAGCTGAAAACTTCGCTTGATCACCGCTACCCTTAATTTAACTGTGGCTCGCCTTAAAGCAAGCATTACTTGAAGGATTGTATTTTTAACCAATAGCTTAGGACCTTTCAGACGTTAGTGCCAAGCGGTTGACAAATTAGTGTTTAATTGGAACTTTGTACGACATATATTGTGATGATATACTTCATCTCTCTCAATAGCAATACGAAAGTGTAACATAACAAAAATATTGTAACTCCTAACGCATATGGGTAACAATATCACAATGAAATGAAATGAGGATTCACACATTTTTTGTTTGGGTCCACTTTTCTTTTTAATTGTAGAATATAAAGTAATGCTTGCTTACTAACTATGTTTTGCAAAATAAAACATTTGAGGTTTGATGAAACAATATTGTCATGTACATTTCAACATATTTCATCAAAAGATATGACATTTATTCATTTCAGAGTGGAGTTCTGAAAATTCTTAAACTCATATATGAACAACCCATCACCAAGTGAAATCAATTGTGACAACTTGAGGAAAAAAAAAAAAGAATTGAAAATGAACCAATTTTTTGTGTATATCTATTCTATGCTATGCCCCCTAATTATTATTATTATTTTAATAGGTTTTATGTTATGATCTATTGACGTATATGACTTTGCTATTTTAATTCTCGTTTTTGACCCTATCAATTTTACTAATTTTTATGTGTGGGTCATGCAAGGTTCAAATATGAACGTTCGTGGCTTGTTTAAGACCGCACACATAAAGTGTAAAGCATTCATAGGAAATTTTTTTAAATTTTCCATTGGTCACATATCAATACCGATATTCACACCATATTGAGGACCACAGTCAGCACAAAACGGTGCATTTTGTGCTAACTATAAAATGTTACTGTGGCACGCATGTTACTGAACACACATGCAAATCACACAACATACGCGCTGCTCACAACACACGTGTTCTCCCTCGCCAAATCTCACATTACTCAAGCCACAAATCTGACCACCAGCCAATTCTCCTACAACACTCTCCGTTCTGACCTGTCGACTCTCCCTCTTACCCCGTCGATTGCATCTATCACGGCACCTCATTCAACTGGAGTAACTGCCAATAAGCAACCTAACTGATATAATATGTCGATTTTCTTACAATTTTGGCCCAAAAAAAAAAAATTGCATAGCTGAAAAAAACAAAATGCCACTCTTTAAAACCAACAATAGTGGTAACACAGTAACAGTGGCCGTAGAAGAAGACGAAGGCGAAGGTCCCCTTCATCAATGCCTTTGCTTTATATTTTTTCAATCCACTTTGTCGATTAAACACCTAGTCTTCTTAAACTCTTGTTATATTCACCATCCCCTTAATCACATCCAACCATCCCCATTATTCATTTGTCAAATACTCCGTTCTCTCTCCAAATTAATTAATTAATTAATGGACAAACAGGAACAAAAGTACCCAAAATCCCCTCCAAATACTACTGTTATCACTTCTGCTATTACTTCTTCTGAGCCGGAGGCGACGCCTTTCTCGATGGAAACCGTTGCTTTTCCCACCACTGTTGAGGAGTTCAAAGCATTCTCGATGGAGACCCGCGCCAGCTGTGGAGAGTCGCACGGCAAGTGAGAGAAAGAGAGAGAAAGAAAGAGTCGACTGTAAAAAAGAGAGCACCGTGAGATGCATGAGCGATGGGGAAGAGAGAGAGAGAAAGTCGTTGAAGAGAGCACAGAGAGATGAGATGCATGAGTGGGGTGAGATTTGGTGAGTGTTGTATCAGTTGCATTTGTGCTGTCTGTACTTTGTGTGTCATTATGTGATGCTTACAGATAGAGGGGGAATCAAAATGTTTTGAAAAAATTACGTCTCATCGATATAAAAATGAGTGGAGTAAAGCTATGAAAGAGGAGATGAAATTCTTGATTAAGAACCATACTTATGATTTAATAAATTTTCTTAAAGGAAGGAGGACACTGAAGAACAAATGAGTTTACAGGTTGAAGACTAAAAATAACTCACAACAGCAGTACAAAACTAGATTGGTTGTAAAGGGTTTGGTTAGAAGAAATATGTTGATTTTGAAGAAATATTTTCTCCTGTGGTGAAATATTTTCTATCTCAGTTGTTATGAGATTAGCAGCTAGCTTGAATTTGGAGATTGAACAGCTTGACGTAAAAACAGCTTTTTTGCATGGTGACTTAGATGATGAAATATACATGGAGCAACTTGAAGGGTTCAATGTCAAAGGTAAAGAAGAAATTGTATGTAAGTTGAAAAAATATTTGTATGGACTGAAACATGCACCAAAATAATGGTACAAAAAGTTTAATTCTTTTATGAAAAATCATAGTTTCAGTAAGATTACGTTTGATCATTGTGTTTTTATGAATAAGTTTGGCGATAATGATTTCATCTTTCTTCTGCTTTATGTGGATGATATGCTGATTGTTGGTCAGGATGCGAGTAAGATGGAGAATTTGAAGAGAAAACTTAGGAAGTTTTTTGCAATGAAAGACTTGAAACCGGCGAACTAGATTCTTGGCAGATGTGTGGTATTTGACACTTTTTCTTTCCTAAAATAGTAGCCTTATAAATAAGTTCTAACCAGTTTCATCTACCTTGTTTTCTTACTTCTTAAGTTTACCGCTATTATAGATCTCTGCAGATGCCAATCACTTCTCACAAGTTTGGATCCACTGATCCTTTTTTAGATACGAGATTGATGATGATAATGGACAGTTTGTTTCAAGTGTTTGTTGGAGACAAAAGTCAAACATGGCTGCCGCTGCCAATTCAAGTGGAAGTATATAATTATTGCAAATGGTAATTTTTGGTTCATGTCCTCGGGGCTCAATTCTATTCCTTGAGCAGTGTTTATTTGCTTGCCACTCCCAAGTAGATATATTTTTACCTTTTGGTAGCAGAAACGGATTTGAAACAAGGTACTTCGTCATGTTGAACACCCCAAAAAAAAAAAAAAAAAAAAAGAGAAAAGTGTTGAACTCTAGCTGCTATTTAATGCAGTGAATAGTCTTGAATGAGAATAGAGATTTTAAAACACAGATAAAGCTGAACCCTCTAATTTCTGGTAGCAACATATTTTTCTATTTGAGTACACCAGCTGAACCCTTTAATATTAAAACCCAAATGAAGCTGGCGAGAACTTCAATGCTGTTGGTAGAACTTGGGCTATGGGCTACACTGCCTCCAAATGTTGGAGGTCCAGTCATTGAACATCTTGTTATCTTCTGATGCATTGTCCCATCTCATTTAGACAAGTTCATCAGATTGATCATAGACATGCTTCAAAGTTGGACCAGGTATGATCGGTGATATCAAGAACAACTTTGTATTGCCACATATTCTGTATGAGAAAATAGCTTGTCAGCAGAGTGATATTCAGACAATTTTCTTGTTTCTAGAAAACTTGTGTGTAGAATCACAATTGTTAGGCCTAGTTATGCGAGAGCGGACTCTTCATTCAGGCAATAATTAAAAAGGAACCATGATTTCCCTTACCAAGACCATGCTATGGCTAGATCAGGAGATGCGGAGTGGCAAATTTGGTACTAATATATTGGAACAGAAAAATGAAATGAATTTACAGAACTTCAAAAGTTCAAGAAAAGCTGAATATAAAGTGTGGTTGCTGCTTAAAACTGTACCTTTACATGGTTGAGGTATGCTAAATTTTGATGCAATAAGTGTATTATACTTCTTACAGAACATTTTTTTTAAAAAAAAATTTGTTCATTGTTAGTGCAAAATCCCCAGCAATTGTTAGTGTGCTAATTCGTTATTTTACACAACATTATTATTATTTTACAATGATAACCAGTCAAACTCCACTGCTTACAAGTAAACTGTTAATGAAAATCATACTGTAACAATCATCAATGCAGCAAAGCTGATACAACAAAATTCTTCAAATAATAGAAAGCTCAAGGGAATCTTGTGTCTATCAGTTAAGAAAAGAGATATTAAGAATCTTGTGTCTATCAGTTAAGAAAAGATATATTAAGACAAGCAGGAGGGTGCGTTTCTATGACAAAAAGTTTTCGAGTAAGCTTCACAATCTATTGAATCTCACAGTTTTGCAATTATCAATGAAGTAAGAAAAATGAAATTAACCAACTGACCTTGAAAAGAATGTCTCATAATTTTGTCGAATGTTTCCTATGCATTGAATGCTTCTTCGACTGTGTAGCTGAAAATTTGAATCTTTCACATTATAAACATTATGCATGTTGAGCAGAAATAACTAATTAGACATGAGTAAGGACCACCACGAGAACTCAATCCGCCCAAGTCTTCAACCAATGCATGGTTGGCTAATTGAAATTTTAGCTATTGATCGTCATATCCACTTAGTCTTTGAGGGTGAGATGAAAGCTTAACTGTGTATGGAGGGGATCTGGTACTTTAGGTCTAGGAGAGCTCAGAATCCGACACATGGCCAGAGGATGCTCTCTGTATTCTTGGACTCATCGTCATTAGCTGCCCTTCTGAACTCATTCTTAAACTACGACCGCAAGGAGTTAGTTGCGGAGGTCTTACAGCTCGCCCTTTTGGTGTCCCTTTAAAAACAAACCCAACGGATGTTAGTCCAACATATTGTCAGCTATCGATCATACCTTCAGTATTACACCAGAAATTAGTATGATCTTGGGTGGAACCTAAAATTTAAAATTTTCTAATTCAGCATCTAGAAAAGCCTTTCAGAGCTTGCTATATCTGCTGTTTTGTAGCATTGATTTCTAGTAACAAGAATATATGTCACTGTTTCAAGTAAAAGAATCGTTCGCAGACGTTCGTGAAAATTGTTACCTGTTTGTTTAAGAACTTTCGATTCTGAAGGTTTCTTGAGACGGGAGAGTTTCTTGTTCATAGCTTCGGGTGAGGGTAAAAACTTCCTTTCAGTCACAGGTGGAGATGGTTCCTCTGGTGTGGTCACATTTTCGTCCCCACTTACAGAAGCTTTATCACTTCCTGAGTCTGATGTGTCTTTAGGACTTGAACTTGTTTTCTCTTTCTCCACAACTCTATAAACAAACATTTGAAAGGGGATTTCTGATATTGGCAAAACATTGTGAGTTTCCCAAGAAGGGAATTTTCTCAAAAGCCTTGACTCAATGTCGCTATAATCTACCAAAGGCATTGGCGGGTCTGGCTGGCTATTATAATGAGGGTTCATCACAATGAACCGTTTTATATAGCGAAGAATTCTACAGATGGATGAGAAGCTCGGCCGCTGATTTGGGTCAGTGTGCCAACATCTCTTTGTCAAATTTGTGACATACTTTGGTGAATGGAATGGGAACAATGGCCTCTCTCCTGCCCTAATGTTTCGACTCATTTTGTCTCCTTGAAGGTGAGCATCTTCAAATGGAACTTTCCCTGTGAGAATCTCAAAGCAGATCATTCCAAAACTGTAAACATCAGACTTTTCTCTGTACTTTGAATTTGCTGCACTTTCTGTCTGATCTTTCTCTTCTAGAACTTCTGGGGCATACCATATAAACGGAAGGGTAGTTCCACCCTGAGGTGAAGGGCTCTTGGGGGCAAAGTTTTTCACGGAAGACAGGCCAAATCCTGAAACCTTTGCGTGCAGGTACCCTTCTGTTGAGGCACATCTTGGTTTAAGAAGGATGTTAGAAGGATTTAAATCACCATGATAGATTTTCTTTGAGTGAAGATATTCCATTCCTCTAGCAATTTGAAGCATAAGATCAACCGCAACCGGAAGCGAAAATGGAATTCTCTTCCTTGGGCAGCAAATCTCTTTGATGTAGCTGCAAAGGTCTCTACTCATTAGTTCCATAACCAGAAAACACTCTTTCTTTTCCTCATCGGTAAACCCGCACAGGAAATGCATGATATTCGGGTGGGAAAGAGATAATAGAGAAGAAATCTCCGGAATTAAGGGTTCAATGTCCCCAAAAAAGTGTCTCAAGGCAAAACTTTCACCCAACCACAGGATCTCCTTGTATTGACTCCCACTCCCTAATCTTCGCCGCACCTGGTAATCCTCAGACTTAATTAGGATTCTGCTTGGTAAGAGTTTCCCACTCAAAGATCCTGAACCATCCAAGTTTTTTAAAAGGACATCTATGAGTCCCTGCTCCTGCTTCGTTGAACCTGATATTTTCTTTTGCTGGATTTTGTTGAAAAGGATCCACCTATCTTCTTTCCATACGGTATCTATCCTAGAGCAAAAATCGGGGATAATAAGATACTGCTTCCCGTATCTCCATTGAAAGAGTTTCTGGTCCTTCCATTCTTTTTTATACTTGCTGGAGTGTACAACTTTCTTCTTTTGCATCTGATCAGGATCCCATCCGGAGAATTCTGCTGCCATCTCTATTGCTTCGATCATGATTGGAATGCAACTAAGTAAGTTATGGATGTAAAACTCGACACAATCCGTGTTCTGATAAAGGGTAATGGCTTTAGCCCACCAGTCCCTGATTTCCAAGCACTGTTTAATGTAAGCTTCTCCTTCTTTAAATATCCTGTGGAGCTCTTTCAATGGTTGTTCAAGAATTTTCCATTTCGAGCGTCGCTCTTCGAATCTCAGGTTTTGTCTCATCTCTTCGGCTATTGAATCGTATGCAAAACTGAAAATGTCTAGCAACAAACAGCATTGCCTTTGATTTATTTGAATGCTGTCTCTGAATACCATTAGCGCCTTCATACTTCCCACGACCTCTCCAATTCGCCCAAATTGCTCCATTCCAAGCCAAACTGTGTGTAAATAAAATCAATCAAATTGATGAAATTTGGCATGACTCAATATATGTATTATTGCAATATGGCGTGGAACAAGATGTCCAAACTAAGATTGATATTTCTTACCAGAGAAAAAAAATGGCCCAATGGGATTCTTTTGCTTCCAGAAAAAATCAAAATGGGTTCACACTTTTTGGGATTTATCAAAAACAGATGGCTGAAACACAAAAATGACAATTCCTGATGATTTCTGCTGGAGTCAGTCACAATTAACAACAATTTAAAAACTGGATATCGAACTCCAAATACTTGGCAATCATTAATTAGACAGATAATTGTAGAATCGATCACACAATAAGCAAGCAAAAGAGGGGGTAAAAATGACCAGTAAAAGATTCTGGTTTACTTTAGGTTAAACGAGATTGAAAGTTTTCTGGGGAAAATTGGCCTTGATAATGTCAGAGTTCTGGGGAAATTTTTCATCCAGAGTATACGAGCCAACACTTTCCACCTTGTTTTGGTTAAAACAAAGGTTTGGTTTGGTTTGGTTGTCAAAATGTTCCCGCGAGTTTCGATGTTGTTGTTTAATTTGCCATTATCTTTTAACTAAATTTTGACTCTACGCGCCTTTTGGCTATTAACAGTCTACGCGTTAAAAAATTATTCATCGGCTATCGGATTATTTTTCCCTGTATTATATAATTTATAACGGTCGTAAATAGAAAAATATTAAAATAAAAATAGTTATGAATCTATTATCTGTAGGGTAGGGATATATCGGACTATTTGTTCCCGTATTATTTAATTTATAAAAATCGTAAATAGAAAAATATTAAAATAAAAATAGTTAGGAATCTATTATCTGTAGGGCATAAATATATCGGATTATTTTTCCCCGTATTATTTAATTTATAAAGGTCATAAATAGAAAAATATTAAAATAAAAATAATTATGAATTTATTATCTGTAGGGCAGGGATATTTCTATCATATTATTTGTGTAAACTCAATCCAAGAATAAAATATATTTACAATAGATTCACATTATTTTAAATAAACACAAATAAAAAAATTGTATAATTAATCATTAAATTCTTCTTATAACTTTTTTCTTACTTAGGTTTTTCTTTGATCATTAAGTTTGCTTTGATATAAGTTTTATTTGATTATTTTATTCTTATGACATTAAATGACCAAATTACCATATGTGCACTTGTATCTAATTGTCTGGGTATTTTAATTTTGTGACCTATAATATATTTTTTTAATGAAATATAATAATTTTTAGTACCCTACATGTAAATAACATATATTTGACAGTCTCGTAATTTATATGAGTATTGTACCAAGAAGAGATTATATTAGTTTAATTAAAGATTAATAATCATGCATCATAATAAAGTAGAGTTGATACATCATTTATAAATAATGAATTATATATAAAAATTAAAAAAAATATCAAAGTTAGAGTAATTTTTTAGTATTTTTACTTTACAAGGGTAAATAATCAATTTAAACTTAGGTTAAAGCAATATTAGTAGTCAAATATAATAAAAATTTAAGTTACAAAAAATAAATTAAGATGCAGTTGATTAATTTATTCTTTAAAATTTTCTTGAAAAATTTAAAAATTATGTGGTTTTTTTGTAATTATTTTATAAAAGTGGGGTGGTTTTACAAAAAATATGAGGTGGAAATATCACCGCCTTATCTATATGTATTATTTAATTCTAAGAAAAAAATTAATTTTGAAAAATTATCAATCGTCCACCATTTATTTCAAAGAATTTTTTTTTTTTAAATAATTATAACCCACTCGTTGTTTACAAAGTGTACTCCTTTCTATTTTAATGTCATAGATTTCATAACTTTTGATAATGTTCTAAGGGTAATTTAGACATTTAACATACATTGTAGCAAATGTCAAATTCTATCCAATAATTGCAAAAAGTATCAAATTTTTCACTTATTGTTAAATTAAACTTTTAGAGTCATTTTACTCATATTCTCTTACACCGTTAATAAACCTGTGGAAGACTTACACAATTTGTAATTTCCTGTGGACTATTGAACAATTTCAAAGTTTTTGAATTTTTTTTTTGAAATCAAGAGAAAATAGTAGGTGGATGATTGATAATTTCTCATTTGTTATTGACATATATTTTTGTAACACATTTCAAATAAAAAAAAAAAAAATCAAACACATACTAGGATTGGGCTACGGTGCAGCGGGTACATCATACCCCTTCTTTTTGTCTTTTTTGACCGCACCCCCAATCGCTTCTGTATTTACAGTTTATCAGTGTAATTTCTTTTTCCTCTTTCTTCAACCCCTCACCTCTACATTCTTCCGAATTTTTTTTCCATTTTCAATTAAACTTATAATCAACCAATTGCAATTAATAAGTGAAACTTGACATTTTCATTGAACCTACTTCCTTGTTGCCTTAAAATTCACTTGGTTTATATCAAGTAATAATGAATTGAACTTTTTTATATAAAAGAAAATCACATAGATATATTTTTGTATCCACAATCTATTCATCATACAATGAAATTTAGGTGTAAGTAAACTGAAATTGTTTATGTTTTATTATGTGTCTTCTTCCCCTCTTTTCCTCCATGCGACTCTATATTTTCTCCTTAAACAATCTAACTCTATGGCTTTCTAATAACCGGATAATTATTATCATAATAATAATTATTTTATCAATAAAACTCCTCTTATTATGTCATTGAGTTTGTTTTCTTAGGTAAAAAGAATATTTTAGAAAATGATCAAAAGTGAGAGCTTTAATAAAAAATTCAAATTTTGTCATAGTTTCTATTGTCTTGGATGCATCTGGAGTGTTTAATCTCTTGATTATAACTTGCAAAAGTGGGTATTATAACACTATGATGATGGTTAGTGATTCGTGTTGAGAGAATTTGGGAAAAATAGATGTTAGCACAAAATTTTGTAAACTTAACTTTTCTAAATTTTCAGTAAATATCAGGAATTGCATTGTTAATAAACAAACAAATACATCCCTACCCTTTGAAACTACTTTTGTGTCAGATCCAACGGCGGCAACACAAAAAGATAAAAAAAAGGGGTATGGTGTACCGTTGCACCATAGGTCCATAGCTATATTTTTGTAACACATTTAAAATTAAAAAAAAAAAACAATTTAAACACATTCTAGTATAATCGTGTTTACTGTTTACCATTTCCTGTTCTCTTTTGACAAATTGCACTCATCTTACAAAATTACTTTCAGGATCACTGCGAAGAATTAAATAAATAAACAAATCTCGAAGAAAAAAAAAATTTGCAGAAACTGCGATGGATTCATTTCAATTGCAAAAGGTAGACCGAAATTTTCAAAACGGTGCGGTTATTTAAGAGCCAACTAAAGTAAGCATTTGGAAGAAGGGGGCCTGATTTAAGAGGCCTCGGACAGAATGATTACATAGCCTGGGCCTAAGCAGAGTTATACAAGAAGCAGGCGAGTAATTGTGGGAACAACGAAATCTGGTTAATAGATTAAATTATACAGGAGTCTCCGCCATTTGTTGCCTGCTGTTGCCTCCACCCACCGACAGCCATGATACAAGATTACAAATAAGTCAGGTCACTATGAGTGGTCTGCATTTCTCTCTTAAGTCATTTTTGTTCTTATTTTTAAATTTTAAACACCTTTTTTTTTCCCTAAAAAATTAAATAAAACAAAAGAGCCACCATATTAATATATTATTATCTAAGAGAAATTACCCAAAAAATTAAATTGCAAATTAATGTAAATTTAATTAATTTCGTGAAATTCTAGATTTTCTATAATCAATTATTTTGGTTGAAACTATTTTAGAGTACATTTGAGCTCCACCCCTTATATTCTACGCCGCAGCCTGCAGCCTGCAGCCTGCAGCACTACGGCTGCCCTAAACACGATAATAATGTAAACAGCTACTATACCAATTAATGCGATATGCATGAGAATAATTTCACACACTTGCCAAGTCTCATTCCTCTGAAGAGCAAACGTGTGGACGAAAATATTGGAGTAAAAACAAGTGCGTGCCCCTGGCCTGGGGTGCATCCAGTGGACACAACAAATTAGTTCTATCTGGGTCATGATTCTAAATCTTAAACCTGGTTTTAATTGATCAAGGGAAAGCCGGCCATCTCTTTCACTCACCTAACGTTTCGCAGCAATTAGTTAACTGTTGAGTTTAGAGTGCATGCAGACTTTCGTGCCCGTTATTCTGATACCATTTTAAATTAAAAATGAAGTGTAATAGAAAAGTTTCATATGTGGTTTGCAGGCATTGACGGTCCCACCACACGGAAGATCTGGGCTCTGGGGGCAGCTGAGCTTATTCATTGTCATGCAGTACATGGCCCTGATCGGAAGAGGGTGTCGTAGGGTAAGCCATCAACAATAACTGTTGCAACATTGTGATCAGGCAAATCAATTTGTAATATAAGTAATTATACTTATTATTACTATTACATTAAACTTTTTTTTTTTTTTTTAATTTTAATTTTGAATGGCCATCAATTAATGACCTATCTATTCATATACACACAAATTGGTTAGGAGTTCCTACCCTACCTCATTAATTTAGCATGAATTAGAGTTGGGATCAGTTGGCTGGAATGTGTGGCTGGTATAACTTAAGGTTATTGAAAGTATATATATTATTTATAGGCTAATTAGGAAATATTTCTTAGGTGCGGATATTTACATTTTATACCTGATGACAATTATATTGATTAGTACTCTATCAATAATAAGATCTGCTTTTAAAATAACATATGGTTAATTAACTTTTCAATCCTCAAAACTTTTGAGTTGTTCTTGATGACGGAGAAATATGCTTCTGTAAACTGATAATATGCCTCAGCAATTTAAGTTCAAAGTGATTATGAGCTAATTAATTATTCTATTTTATGCATGTATTCTCTCCTAAGGTCATTTCGGTAATTTACTGGCTATTTCCGAGTGTCAAAATTCCTATAATCACTGGAAAGCTTTGCTTTCTCCGTAGTTGCTAGGTATATACTTTGGCCTCATCATTTTAAAACCTCTATAAAAGGCTGCAAGCAGTTGAACCAAAACTACAAGGAAAGCTGGCTAGCACAATTAACATATAATTAAGAAAAGGTGAACGTTAAGGGAAGAAATAAAAGATGAGTAGGTCAGGAGGAGGAATGGAGCCAGTGGCAAACTTTGGGCCAAACGGGCAGCACCACTCGAGAGACCCGTGTGGCCATTTCCAGATGCCATTGCATTATCCACGATTCACCAGAGCTGACTATGAGTCCATGCCCGAATGGAAGCTCGAATGCTTGCTCAAAGAATATGGCCTGCCAGTCACTGGAACTGTTGAACAGAAGAGAAAGTTTGCCATGGGAGCTTTCCTGTGGCCTAGCTAATTGAAAGATCTCACCTTAATTTAATTATCTAATCTGTAGCTTGTGCTGTTCTTTTCATTTTGTCTGGATCAATTTAAAAGCAAGTATTATGTAAATGCATGTATGCGCGCATGAAATTAAGTTAGTTAATATTATTACGTTGTACGTTGGCTGTTTAATTTCAAGTGTATAATCAGCTGGGTACTGATGCTGATGCTTATGCTGCGTGTGTTTAAGGAGTTGACTAGTTGATTTAATTAATATTAATTTGTGATTTCCTCATTTTATTTTATATGGCTGTGATTAATTATGATTTATGCTTTTGTTGGGTTGCTACTGTCAACTTCTTGGAAAAGATCCGTGTGCCTGGTCAAAGCTTCCGACGATAATGGCGAATTTCAGCTTCGGCTGGTCTTTCTTTAAAGGTCCATTGAATGCTCCGGACAGGAGGTGGACGATCCTCCATTTACGGGCGGGCGTGGGCGGGGGCATGGCCCTTGTTTATTATGATGCAGGTGCTGCCGGCCCATGGTGTTAAGAAAGAATGAAGGGCAATTGGGCAACTGTTGAAATAGAAAATCAACAACAATTTAATTTAAAAAAAAAAAGAAAAGGAGAAAGAAAGGTAGAGCAAAGAGACGGCTAACGGGGCTAAAGTTCAACCGGAAGCGAATAAGGCCCAACATCCATGTAGGCCTAAATTCAGACTGCATTTGACCACGTAGGCCTAGATTCAGCCTGCATTTGAGTTTTCAATTTTGTACTAAATATGTATTGCGATTACTAATGAATTGAAACAAAGAAAACAAAACACTCTTAAATAAATAGCAACTTATTAATGTAACGGGTAACGATGTCAATGAATTAATGATTTCGCCCCGTTCGGATGATGAATTGGTTTGTTAGCAATGTGAGTGTGAAGATAAAGTAATGATAGAGTCCCAAACTCTTATATAAATTTATTTTGTATAAACTGACGTGGCATGATTTAATTGGTTGAATTAAATATTCACTTGGTCCACATGATTTGTTTTCATTATTTTATATTTTCTTTCAACCAATGAATTAATGCCAAATCAGTTTGTACAAATTTAATTTGTACAAGAGTTTGTGGCTGTATCATTATTCGTGAAAATATTATGAAGCGGGTTTTGTTCGGTGAATTCTCAAGTTAAAAACGGGACCATTGCATTCCACTCATTTGCTTTCTCTGTCTCTAGGCATATTTTATTCAAGTCCTTTATTAAGGCTAATTAACAAAGGAGCTGAAGTTAAGAAGAGGAGCGGAGGAGGAATGGATGGAGGTAGGTGAGAGGCCGAAAGGGCCAAAATTGCACTATCGGAGATACACTCGAGCTGACTACGAGTCCATGCCTGAGTGGGAGCTTGATCTTTTGCTTCGGGATTATGGCCTAATACTACCACTCCTTGGAAATGTCGACCAGAAGAGGAAGTTTGCCATCGAAGCCTCCTTATGGCCTAATTAATTAATTCATATTCTCTTTGCTATTTATCTTATTCAGCTACCGCCTACAATATGATTTTTTGACCTTTCTCATAAGTGTTTAATTTTTATTAGTGTTGCGACGTCGCAGTAAGGCCTAAATATGGCCCAAGAAAAGCAAGCGTCACTCGAAAGTGCACTCGTAGCCCATGTTACATTTAACCAAGGCCCATGAAATGGAACATGATAAAACGTATTTAACGCTCACGTATCGTGCACGTTAGCATCAGGCACACGCCCGTCTGTGAGTGTGATTCACTCAGTGCTCGCGCTTCAGTCTTCACCTCGTGTATAAATGTCACCAAAATTGCCGGGATTCAGATATCTTATGTCATAGATTTCCCTCTCTTATTCCCTTTTCAAAAAGCACCGGCGCCACAGCGAGATCAGAAAAACAATAGAATTCTTTCGTCTCGCATTTTCTTCCATCCAAAAACCCTAATTTTTCATTCAGGGTAAACTGAAATAAACAGAAAAAAAAAAAGAAAGAAAATGCCGAGAGAAATTATCACTCTGCAAGTGGGGCAATGTGGGAATCAGATCGGAATGGAGTTCTGGAAACAACTCTGCCTCGAACACGGCATCAGCAAAGCAGGCATTCTCGAAGACTTTGCTACTCAGGTCCTTTCTCTCTCTCTCTCTCTTCCAATATTTGCTTTTCTTGTAATGTTTTCTTCCACGGACGCGCGCGCGCGCAAGGGCGTGCTATTTAGTTGCCGCGGAACTGTCAGTAAATAATTACACGATGGATTCTCATTTCATTTTGACGAATTTGTTTTTAGCAAATTATATGTGAAATTTTGATTATGTGAAATTATGTTGGGGTTTTCCTTAGGTTGTTATTGATTAATGAGACTGTCAGATTAACCTGGAATTCTCTTTTTTGCCTAGTAAATGCTTGGCAGCTAGGAATACATATGAATGAATTCAATTTCGATCTATGTAACTTTTATGTTCACCGTTTTTGAGTTGTGGTCTGATACCATCATGGGATCTAATTTCCTGGGATCAAGGCTTGGTTCTGCTGGGTTATAGAATTCCTCAAGAAGTTCTGTGTTGGCTTTTATCTCAAGTGACAACACTGATTACAGTGGTCAATCATTTAAGAAATGTAGGGATACGGAATTGACCCCAGATAATTTTAAGTCATAGCAAACACTGAGATTGTGGATAAATTGAGTCTACAAACCTTATTCAGGTTTAACTACAGCTAATGATTTGTCAATGTTTACTCTTTCTGCTATATTTGGCAAAAGGAGGGCTTGTATTCATCCGTCTCATCATTATTGCTGTGGCAGGGAGGTGACAGGAAAGATGTATTTTTCTATCAAGCTGATGATCAGCATTATATTCCCCGAGCTTTACTGATAGATTTGGAGCCGAGAGTGATAAATGGAATTCAAAATAGTGAATACAGAAATCTCTACAATCATGAGAACATCTTTGTTTCTGATCATGGTGGGGGTGCCGGAAATAATTGGGCCAGCGGATATCATCAGGTATTCTACTTATCATTCATACTTTGACATACTTTCTTGGGTCAATGTCAATAAGCAAAGAATTCTTGCATCTTCTGTTGAGAATTGAATGTAGATTTCTTTGATGTCTACCTTAACATTATGCACTACAGAACACATAAATGGTCACTCCATCTGTAGATTATTGTTAGTGATTTTTTTCTTCCTAAATTATCATAAATGAATACATATAATTGTGGTCCATATTGTGGGCCATCATGTGGGCCATATCTTGGAATGATTGAATGGGGGTGCAAATGTGAATTTTCTATGTCATTGAAGTTTAATAGAAGTTTCCAGAGCAGTCTGCTTGTTCACACTGATAGTTGTGATAAATCGAAGGTTATAATGAGTTGGAGGTTGTAATTGGTCCTGTGTCAAGAAGCAATACCAATCTTTATAAATTATTGATAATTTTGGAAGAGTTACTCATGACGCAACATCCAATTGAAAACTTGACTTTCTTTATGCCCATTCCTTAAACCTTGTAAGGAAATAATTTAAACAATCAAGTGGGTGGTTTGCTATTTTCCTGGATGGCACGTTAAAATTACACGACTGTCTTGTTAATTAATTGAAAGTGACCTTTTTGGTTATGAGATATCGCTTAATTGTTCAGCTGTTGTAATCCGTGTTTGTGTCTCAACAGGGGCAAGGTGTTGAAGAGGATATCATGGATATGATTGACAGAGAAGCTGATGGAAGCGATAGTCTTGAGGGATTTGTTCTATGCCATTCAATTGCTGGAGGAACAGGCTCAGGTATCTTTACCTTTCATCACCTTATTCCTGCATATTTTGAAGTTTACTGTTTGGTTATATGAATCTTATTTGGAGGAGTCCATAAGTACTATGGAAAACAAAAAGGCAAATAAAATGACTGCTCGTGACTTTTGATAGTCAGTAGGGGCAGATGAACTATGCAGGTCTATGTAGCTTACCATTGCTAATAATAGTATATATTTGATGACTTGAGTACATCATTCTTGATTTTGAGTGTCCCTTAATCATGCATTGAAGGTATGGGTTCTTATTTGTTGGAGACTTTAAATGATCGCTATAGCAAAAAGCTGGTTCAGACATACAGTGTATTTCCCAACCAGATGGAGACAAGTGATGTGGTGGTGCAACCATACAACTCTCTCTTGACACTCAAGCGACTAACTCTAAATGCTGATTGTGTTGTTGTTCTTGATAATACTGCACTGAATCGAATTGCTGTGGAGCTCCTACATCTGCAAAATCCTACATTTGCTCAAACTAATTCTTTGGTTTCTACTGTAATGTCTGCAAGCACAACCACATTGAGGTATCCAGGATACATGAATAATGACTTGGTTGGTCTTCTTGCTTCTCTAATTCCAACGCCGAGATGCCATTTTCTCATGACAGGATACACACCCCTAACTGTGGAACGTCAAGTAAGTTTTAAACATCCTGTTGTCTGCATCCGTACCTTTGCAGAAATTTGTATTTTTATTCATTTAATTTTGTTCGTCTGATTGTATGGATTGTAGAAAAGACTTAGTCAACTATTATTCTGCATTCCAAGAGTTGACTGGAGTCTATGAAACTCTATTCTTCTTTTTATTCAGTGGAGGGGTGATATGTGTTGTAAAGATGACCTAATGCAATAATTTTCACTTACAGTGAAGTAATATTACGTACTTTAATAAAAAGAAAAAAAGTATTATCACATAAGTTATTTCAGTTTCAATCTACAATAATACCAAACTGTTATCCTACAACCCAGAGTTCAACTTGAAGCTTGTGCTATTACATTTTAGAGGATCTGCTTGACCAATTAAATCTCCAAATCTCGGTAATTGATGAAATGGAAGCTGAATGAGTATAGCAGGATTGGTTCTGATGTAGTTGTTACTCTTTTTAGTAACATATAATTATTTTTGATATCTTATATTCTTTCAAATTGGGTTTTGCATTCGTTGCCCTTAAAAGAGGAGGCTTTTAGCTGCAGTCTGATGCAAGTATATTCTCCTTGGCAGGCTAATGTGATCCGTAAAACTACTGTACTAGATGTTATGAGAAGACTGCTGCAGGTGAGAAACTTTTTCTAAAGCCAATTCAATAAAGTGCAGATAGGCATTCTTCTGACCATTTTTCCTTCAGACCAAAAATATTATGGTTTCTTCTTATGCTCGTACAAAAGAAGCTAGTCAGGCGAAGTACATTTCTATATTGAATATCATTCAAGGAGAGGTGGACCCTACTCAGGTAATTTTATCAAATATTGTTCATGTGGTTGCCATTTCCTTTTTTTTTCGTTCGAAGATATATTATTCGGGCTTATGAGTGAACAAGCTACCTAATTTCTTATCTTTGGCCTTTAAAACTCAGGAAATGTATGCTCTTTGGGTTTTTTCATATGTTACCTTTATGGCACCCATTAAAAGTATATTTTTTTTTTCCCTGGTTTGTTAAAGAGGCAAGTATTACAGTCGTGGCAGAGCATTTATATTGACCTCGGTTCAATTTGATTGAAACTTTACTTCATGGTGTAATTGTACACAGTATTATAGAGCTGATTGAAGATGGTAATGTTATTGGGCTATTTTTCTCTCAGTTATATTTTTTGGAATTCTTTTGTAAAATGTTAGACTACTTTAGTTCATCTTGCTTGTTGGAACTGCAATTGCCTTACAATAAACTCAAGGGGATTGCATTGATTTGCTGATCTGCTCTTTTGTCAGGTGCATGAAAGTTTGCAGAGGATTCGTGAAAGAAAGCTTGTCAACTTTATTGAGTGGGGCCCTGCAAGTATTCAGGTCCTCTTCATTGAATTAGCAATCTTCTGGTCTTCATTCTTCTACTTGTGGCTCAATGCTGGTTTTAATATGACTTTTGCTGTTTTGAGTTGCTTTTGTAGGTTGCTCTCTCTAGAAAGTCTCCATACGTTCAAACTGCTCATAGGGTAGGATTTCATATCTTGTCCTTATTCACTATTTTTCATCCTTTCTAATGGTATACAATCATTTAAAATCTTACTGGGGATATCAAACTTTTTTTGACTAGAAATATATATGTTGTATTTGTAAGGTTAGTGGTCTCATGCTGGCAAGCCATACTAGTATCAGGCATCTCTTCAGCAAATGTTTGAGCCAATATGAGAAGTTGCGAAAAAAGCAAGCCTTCCTTGACAACTACCGAAAGTTTCCAATGTTTGCTGTAGGTTTCCAGCTTCACTACTGACAAGATCAAATTCTGCTATGATTTGACAATTTTGCAGATACCATCAGAATAATAAATTATTTTTCTCTCTTGTTATATCTGCATTTACGCGTATGCTGTTTGATCATAAGATATTATTGTATTTGAATAAAACGTATTTTTCTATTTGACGAATCATTTTACATATCTGATAAATGTTCTAATAAATTGGGCACAGATTGTACTGTTCTCCTCAAACCTTATTGACGTAGGCGCTTCATGAATAATAGTCGCTTAAGCTTGTGCTAGGTTTATTGAGTGCTTGTGTTACATTTGCCTATTATTCTGATGAAATATTAAACATTGGCAGGACAATGATCTTTCAGAATTTGATGAATCAAGGGATATAATTGAGAGCTTGGTTGATGAATATAAGGCTTGTGAATCCCCAGATTACATAAAATGGGGAATGGAGGTTTGTAAAATGGACCTGATGCCTTATGCCCTTAGTTCCTTGTGGATCATACTGATTTACTTGATGTTTTTATACAGGATCCTGACCACATTCTAACAGGAGAAGGCAATGCCACAGGATCAGTGGATCCAAACTTAGCAGTGTGAACAAACCGGGTAAGCTAAAATTGCATTATCCATGAAAATTAGGAGTCTATGTACTATGTACTATGTCGCATGTACATGCATGCCAAGCTTATATGACTGGCTCCGCTCATTGTGGGGTACTTGTCGGAGGACAATTTTCACTGCTCATTGTGGGGTACTTGTCGGAGGACAATTTTCATTGTTATGCTGTCCGATAACTGGCCAAAAACCTATGAGGAAAAGATTTATCCACTAAATGGTTAAGATGTCATGTTCTTCTAATGGGTTACTGCATTAGATGATTGTATAACCAGTTAGAGCATCAATATATCGTATCTCAAAAATTTCTAGTAGTACAACTATAGTTGCGGATTCAAATTTTTTGCCCTTAAATAATCATTAGGAAGCTAAATTCGTGCATCAATGGCTCTCAACACTTACCAATGGGTTACAGCGACCATCCTTTTGTAGCTCTTTGTTTAGATTTTACTTGAAGCTCTTGCATTGCACGTGCTATTGAAATCTTTGCATGTATTTCATAGTTCACTCGCGTAAATGTAGTATTATCTGATTTCCTTGTGGAAGCTTCTTCTCCGCGCATTTGAGTAAGAGAAACTATCTTCAATTTTGCTCACTACAGGATGTAGCCTTTTGCTGAAAACATGCCGGAAGGAGAATTGTAATTAAAGATGGGTGTTTGCATTTGAAGTTGTTCCTGTTGTGTGGAACGTCGAGTGATTTATAATGCATTCAAGTTTTGGGTGTTTTTGTTTTCAACTGATATTATGGATACCTAAGTCTGAGAAATGCAGAATCTCACTGTTTTCATCAGGTTGCCTTTGTTGCCCTCTAAAATCTAAAGAAATCCAGGCAGCACGGCTGCAGCCACAATTTCAAAATTTCTGGCCTGGATTGACCTCTTCTTACAAATGATGGCTGATATGTTTCTCGTTTTCCTTATTCTATTGATGTATTATTTAATTCTTGGTCAGAGATTTTGCCTCATCTAAATGTTTTTGAGAAAATTCTGTCATGCTACCATACTTCCCATGTGCCCTAGTATCGTCATTCGTCAAACTGAGCAAAACATAGCATGTGGTGCATTGTACGTAGTCTCATTTACGGTTGTGTTGACTGTCTTCTTCTCACTCAGTATCATTTTGAATTTTTGATATCATTATAATTATACAAGGTTTTCTTTTCTATGACTTTTAGACCCAAATTACGGGGTGCCTCTAAGAAATTGAGTTTTGTGTCCCAAGTCACCTTTATGACTATTGGTAATGGCTGCCCCTTCAAATTGCTGATACCGAAAAACAATTTCACGGTTTGAGAGATCGGATTAAAATATGTATAAAACACGGTTCTTTTATATGTTTCATAGCCTGGCGACTGTAGTTTGCCGCAGGGCAACTTATTTTTTCACTTGAAAATTTGAAATATAAGGCACTTAAACGTAGGATTTAAAATCCCAATTAAATTGAAAGTCTTAAATTTAATTCTTAGTACAAAAACATTTTGGATTTGAATTTATAATTTTGGCAATAGAAAATATAATGATTGTGACATGTAATGATTAGGAACGGTCACAGTGAGACACCGGCAATACACTATACAAGCTGTAATTGATTGTTGTAGGTGACAACCGCGCAGTAACTTGTAGGAACAGAAAAGAAAAGAGCAAAGAGTTTCTGTTCCTTGTGTTACGTTTGTTAGTAGGACGTGGGATATGCTACGGCTCCCTTAATTCTCCTCGACTGTCGTTTGCAGGCACAAATTGTGTGCAATGAAAAATCAAACAAAATAAAAGGAATCGGTGACAAATGGGGTAATTTGAGGAAATTGAAATTTTTATAAGCATGTATTTGATGCTTAGAGGGACCGAATACCTCCTAATATAAGCATGTATTTTTTTCGCGGAATTTATCTTATAGCTTGTTACACAGCATAGATTATATTATTTAGGATAGAAATTTGGTTGTTTGTCAATCATTACTTTATTTTGCCAACCACATGCCGTCATTTACTTTTTTTGAAACGTGTAATTAGCTCGGCAAGACCACGGTGGATTCATTGAAGTCTTTGAATCAGTAGGCGACTAATTGTGTAATAATACTTGTAAACACATGAGAGGCGTTTTGTAACAATGAAATTAGCCGTTAAATCCGTTATGGTTTTAAGCGGTTGGTGGGGCAGGAAAAACTCAAAAGAACTGGGGGACAGCTTGGCCGACAGTCTGTAGCACATGGCCTCGTTGTCGTAATCAACGGTTGTCGTAATCAACGATCACAAACATCAATCTACGTGGACCCCGAAGCAAGCTCAAATCAAATTACTATTATACCCTTGATGGTTTGCCGCATATCTCTACATATCTGTCTCTCCTTCCGTTTCCACTTTCCAGCCTTCTTATTTAAAAAGAGAGAAACTACCGCTACGAATTAAAGCATCCATCCCCACATTCACATTCTCTTTTGCAACTTCCAATCTTTGGTTGCTGTTTCTCTCTTAAGTCACATTATTACTGGATTTACAGAGAAAAACATATATACATTAGAAGAGAGAAGAATCAAGAAAAATGGAGGTTGTTGCATCAAGAGTATTTGTGTGCTTCTTGGCACTCTTGGGTACTATATTTGCCATTGTCTCCCCTGCGGTTGAGGCCCAATCTGCTGCAGCTGCTCCTGCTCCTGCTCCTGCTCCTGGCCCTTCTAGCGACGGTAGGTCTTCTTCCCTTAGAATTATTTTAGATCTGTTTTTTTGGTAAGAGAGAGGAGGAGGGGAGGGGGGGTGTCCTGGGACAAATTGTCCTTAAAATGAAATGATTACTAAGTTTGTAATTGTTGTTCAGGGACATCCATCGACCAAGGGATCGCGTACGTGCTGATGCTGGTGGCTCTGCTTCTTACATACCTCATCCACCCACTACACGCATCTTCTTCTTACACCCTCTTTTAAATTTTCATCTTCTTCTTCTTCTTCTTCTTCTTCTTAATCGATTAAGACTTCTTTTAAGTTGGAGTTGGATGATGGGGCGACGCATGCCCGTATAAATTGGTAGTGCGGAGAGAATTTTTTTCCCTTTCCCGTTTCTTGTGTGTGATTCTTGATCTTATTATTGTTATTGGTGTATGTATTTATCTCGAGCATTTTATTCAGTAGCAAGGTGGATTCTTTTGCTTTCTTGTGCCTTAGTAGTAATTTACTTTGGGATTATTTGACTTCTATGACTAGCTTCCGGCAATCTACTGTGTAATAAATGCTACCAAAGAATATTGGTCAGCAAACCAAATTTCTTTCGTGTACATTAAAATCCAAATTCAAATGCCATCTGATATATAAAAAGAGAGAAGAAATCAAATACAAGTTGGAGATGGTAAAAAGAAAAAGAAAAAGAAATAAAAAGGGCATAAAGAATATGACTTTCTACCATATGTAGCATGAACCCATATAGCCGTAGGAGGCAAAACTCAATTGAAAAATCCCTTCTACAACAACCATGGTCAATGGCTTATTCTCTACATTGATGGAAGTTGAAGGTAACTTCCTTTCAAAGAAGAGAGAAAGGCACTGAAAAAGATTTTTCTCTCTCTCATTCGAAGAGAAGAAATGGCCTTAGCAGAAAAAGGGAAAAAATAAAAATTCTCTCAAAGAAGCTTCCTGTCAGTCAGCCTTGAAAATGAAATGAATTGAAGGTAGATAAGTAAAACTCCGACGATTGCGGGTGTAACAGACAGTCTGTTCTATCCTTCTGATTAAGGTGTCTATGATGCAGAATATAATCTATTTTATCCTGTTTTATCCTTCCACTTGATTAAGGTGTCTATAATGCAGAATATGATATGTTTTATCCCTCAGCTCGATTAATGTGTCTATAATGCAGAATATCAAATAAAATTTTCAGCCAGCACTGTCAACTTAAGCCTTTCAATTATTGAGTTGGTGTCTGTGATATAAAGCATACTTGACAACCTCATAGAAGGAGACTACTATGCCGACAGAGGGACCGGCACGAGCAACACGGGGCCCTACTCCTGTAAACAATCCTTTCATTCCTCCATCCCTGTTCCAAGGGAAAATTTGGGATCATGACGGTCAGTTGAAGCTAATATTCTTGAAAGCAAAACATCAATATAATCTAACAAATCATTTTGACATTCTTCGGCTGGTAATATAAAATACAAAACGAAAACTAATAAGAGTACCACCTACCTCCAGATTTCCATCAATGTTTGCCTTGTGGTCATATTTAATGCCCTAGCAGGATCCTTCTGAAAATCCCAAAAAGAAAACTGTATTAAGAGCCAAAAAAATTAAACGAACCAAGGAAATATTCACTGAGAGTCAATACAGCCATTCCGATTCCTTAATTGTGCTCCCCTTTCTAGCTGAAGTTGGTTGGTCCAATGTTCTCATTGCTATCTCTAGTGACAATTTAACTTCCATCAAGGTATTTTGGTCAATGAAAACAGAGAAATATAAATAATGTCAATACAAAGGTGACAGTTCAATTTACTACTACCTAGGATTCCCGGTCCAGACATTCCACCTTTGAAGCTACTGCCTCAGTCAAGTTTTTGACACGATCAATGCTCATTCAGACAGAAATGATGGTTACTTCACCCCCCCAAAAAAAAGATAAAAAATAAAAAATAGAAGATTCCTCCCTGAGGTACCAAAGTCTTTTTGTTTTTATAAGTTCATTTTGCCCATCACTGAACAATCTTTTCAAGTTGTGGGGAATCAAGGGTGGCACAAAATCCTAACTGAAAAAATTAGATGCATGCCAGTGAAGCTTGGTTCTGAGAAGCAACCTCTATTTGACGTCGTGTCCTAGAAACATCCAAGGGACATGTAGCTGCAGCTGCAATGCTCCCTGCGACAAAACCACCAGTGAAGTTTGCCCCCAGGATACTCGTAACCCTGGCATCATCACCCACCAGGGAAAGAATACTTCTCCTGATCTACACAAGTGACAATACGAAAATAGCATAAGTTTGACATCTACCAAAGAGTAAGATGTAAGATATAGGTGTCAATGTTTGAAAATTAAGATATATCTTGTAACTTCTCAAGAGAATAAAATCTCACTGGCTCAAGGGTTGACCAACAGATAGCAGAGAAAGGAACATCACGAGCAAGCTGTGCTCCAACACCAGTCCACAAGATGCGGTAGTTTTGTACTGTTAGGAAGGATGTGTCAGCAATGATATCAAAAAGGGCATCGGAGAACTAATGTAGTTAAATTTTTGAGATTATCCATCACGCTCAATCAGTTCACAATACATTAGCAGATAATTGCATGTGCTCGTTCAACATCAACTGAAAACCAAATTTAAGAGAAAGAGCACTATACTTTCTTGAATCCATTCAAAACATAGTCAACTTACACTTTTGAGAGTTACTTCTGCTCTTGCGCGGGTTGACAACACCAACAAGTGTCTTCCACACTCCTGGAGGCTTCACACCAGACTGTGTTTCAGTGAATGCCTAAAATGCATAGAAAATCAGAAGAATAACATTTCATTAAAAAATATTAAAAATAAACCCTATTAAAAGAGATAAATGTGTCTTCATACATAGTCAAGGAAGTAACTAATAAACACACTCATGAATATGGGCAGTGAATGCCTCAAGAATATTTTATCTAAGGAGTAATGGATGCCAATTTTTTCTGTATAGCAAGCTGATATCCTGTTACAGGGAAGATAAAAAAATAATAATAATAAATAAAAAATAAAAAAAGGCCACCAGTCCTTTATAGTAAATCCTACTTGTATTCCTACAATTTCATTCCATAAATTGAGTGTAAATGGTAAAGTCAGGAGGCAGAACCAACAGTAGAATCTCACATCAAGATCCTACAATTGGATGAAGTATTCAGTTTCTGAATACCTATTCTACACTCTTCTCCAATGTGGATTTTATCAGATAATTAAACAACCAAGATGGTCCATTGCTATCAATGAGACATAAAAATCAAGCAGACGAGTCAGCTACAATCTTGTAATTCATGGTCATATTGGGTAAGATACAAGAAAAATATATCAATATACCTGCATGCGTGTCCTTGCCAATTCGATGGGGTAACAACTAATACATGCTAATGAACGTGCAGCAGACCCAGCAACTAGCGGGACATATGGTGTCAAGATTGGAGCATTGCCAGTAGTGAAATTTTCCATCAAATTGCGAAAACTGTCATAACAAGGAAGGTAAATTCCCACCTGTAGAAAGCAATTGGGAAAAAAAGGATAATCATCAGAATGCAAAACAATTTCAATGCCATACTGATGTCTGGGAGGAAATATTAGAAGAAACACAAGAAATTTATGTACAGGAGAGACTTACTGTTGGCACAGACAATGCTAAACTTGCATAAGTGCCTCTCCATAGTCGGGCAAATCCCTCCTGCACATGTTTAGCTCTTGTGAAACCTTTGATATTAATGATCAAAATTTAAGATTCACCGACAGTAGCACCAAGCAATCTATTTATCGAAGTCGCATTAACTAGACAATACATAATCTCTTTCCATAATATACATAATCACACCGCAAGTATAATGCAGTACACTTAATTGCCATCAGTTCACTTTTCCAAACAACGTCTATAAGACAGTCTTTACAAATCCCAGGTCTTACAGAGTTATTTTGTCCATGGATCAAATCACTTTAGGACTGAAAAAATGACGCCATCTAAATAGGAAATCAGGAGTATTAACATGTAAATTCCGATTGAATTTAGTTTGTCTTCTTCATAATTTTCCTGTGAACTACAACAACTGCTTTCTAGGATCTCTTTCTTCTTTGGAGATACAATAAATTTACAAAGATCCAATATAAAACTCTTTAGGATAAAAATAGTCCTAGGAAAGCTTTTCTCCACAGCATAAAGAATACACTTTTGGAAAACTTCAGTTCTTTTTATCAGATATATGTGTAATTTATTCATAAAGTCCTTGTATCCACCAACCTGGCGTATGACTTTGTAGAAAACATCTAGTGTTCCTTTATATCTATTACATTCTGAAGCTGGTTGAGTGCCTGGAACTGCACATGTGCATGATGGAGGATTTCTCATATCTGGAAGCATCTACAGAAACAATTTGAAAGAAAGCACTCGTCACAAGATCATATAACATAGAGCAGTAAGAACAGTAATGTCTATGCATAACGATCATAACAGAAAAGAGAATTCATCTATCACATTTGTCATTCCAACCCTCTCAAAATACTAGCTGAAGGACAGGAGGAGACAAATTTAACAAAAGAAAACCAAGTGGGGAAACCACAGGAAAGCAAAATAGATGACATGCATTTTTAAGACATTTGGATTAACAAGTTATCTCACACTTAATACATACATTTAGTACCTACAGAAGTTAGACGATGGCAAGAGCTTAGACCACAATAGCAATTGATGAAATTTCATTACACAAAATACCACTAAGTTTTGATAAGACTGTTATGTGTGCTCAATATAATTCATTTTGATATCAGTACACGAAGATTTTTTTATTTTTTTTTCTTGATATGGCTGTTCATATACAGAGAAGATACCCCACTTTCTCTAATATCAATGTTTCAAGCATTTCCTTTCCTCTAATATACCATTTCGGACAGTGTAGAATGCAAAGTAAAGAATTCCGAAAAGGGCAGTTCACATACCATGTTACTTTCAAAAGATGCTGTACGGCATAGACCCTCATAAGGGACGCCAGCAGCCTGGGCCTGCAACCTTGTCTGAAGATGAAGGCAGGACATCCATTAGCTTTGTAGATTGATCATAAATCTCAAAACATGAAGCAATATGAAGACTGGGATTTCCGAAAAATGTTAAACTGGAGAAGAGATGTAGGATACAAGCAACAAGCATCACTCAAATTTAGAAAATAATCGAGCAACATTAACCCAGGTTTAAACTATTTGTAATAATTAGTAAAAGAATGGTGAAAAGAAGCTGAATAAAGAAATTTATTTATTTTTCAATCTTTTTGCTTCCTTTTTCTTTCATTCTCTGAAAGAATCATACATTACGTAGCCTCTCGAGAACTAAGAATAATGACACAAACTTGGGATTCCATTCTTCAGATAGAGAGAAACAACAATCAACAACTATTCAAAATACGATTCTCAAAAGTAGAAAAAAATTAACAATAATAGTAATAAATAATGAAAAAGAAAATCAAAGGGAAGAAAAGTTTCGATAGCAAAATTAGCAATGAACAAGTTAAATAAAGAAAGAATGAAATGAAAATTTAGGTGGAGTAGAGTCAATATAAAACCTTAGCGACATCGAGTGGATTAACAATAACGGCAGAAACGATAGCAGCGCCGGCAGCAGAGAAAGCCGTTTCTGCAAACCCCAAACTGAAATCACTTATTGCTTTTGAATGCCCTAAAGTTTCCTCTTTAGACGAAGTCTCTGATGATACTGACACAGACGAAACGCTTCCCTCCAAATCAACCCTAGTCGCCGCCGCCGCACTCATCCATGAAGGCACGCTCGCCCTTGACCCCACCACCATTCCTCCCCTGTTTGCTTGTAAAATTCCAAACAATTGGCAGCAGAATTCGAAATGCGAATCAAAATAAACAATAAAGTAGGGAGGTTTGTTAGTCTTTGAAAATCCCTTTTTTTCTTTTTTTAATTTTTATTTAAATCAAATTTTGGTTGGTTTTACTCTATCCTATCGATCCAGGCCTTTCCAATTAATTTGCATGGGAAAGAAGGAAAGAAAGAAAGAAAGAAAGAGGAGGGCTTGAAGCGATTGGTGTGGTGTCGTGTAAATGACGGCGCCAAGTAACCGACGTTGTCTGACGTGTGTACTTTTCTAGTAAGGACTCACACCGAGAGAACGTGAGCTTGACACGCAAATTTTGCACATTCTGTTGTTGTGTTGTATAACAAACAAAATATTTTAGTATTTATTTATTAAATACAACGTACTCTATTGGACCTTTTACTTTATCTTATTGGTCTTTATTTCTTAATTAATATTATTTATATTATAATTATCCTTATTAAAAAAATAATTCAAAATGAATATTTTTCTTCATTGCCAATATTTCAATAGATTGATTTGTCATTTTTTTTTTATTGATTCAAATTTTGAATTAAATATTGACTCTTACTTAACTGCGAAATATCGAATGTTGAAATTAAATAAAATTTTAAATTATCACATAAAGTAAAAATAATATCATCAACAACAACAAAATTAACCGGTTGTTCATAAAATTTAACAAAATCTAATATTAAAACTCATCATATATTAGTAGATGTGATTGATTAATGGTGAAGAAGGGAGGTTGCGGTGATGATGAACTTGTTATTGGTGAAGGTAAGTAATGAGGGTAATGTTTATGCTATAGATAGAGTGAAGAGTGTGGGGCTAGAGAGAGAATATAATAAAATAAAAAATAATAATTTTTATTATAATAAGAGTAATTATGAAAAATAATAAGATAAATTGAAAAGTGAGGGTGTGAGATAATTGGAGAGTGTCAAATATCAGTAGAGTAAAGCTTTTAACACTTCTAAAACACCCCTAACAGATCCTTATATATAACACCCTTTTTGAATTTTTTTTCCTAAAATACCTTGCCTTTAGTTTATAAAATATTAACCCATAAATTAAAATCAAACATCTTGTCATTAAATATCTCCTAACACAAGTATTTCCTTTAAATTTTTTTATTTATAAATGCACACACATCCTAAAATCTTCAATTATTTTTTTGTTACATAATTTCTATTTTCATAATTCTAAATTCTCTAAAAAAATATTTTGTGATCAAAATTTAAATTGCAAATATAAATTATGAAATGGGGAAAGGCGGGTGTGAAAAAATTGCTAAAAGAATTATTTATTTAAGTGTTTAAAAGAAAACAATTAATTTATTTCTGATTATCTAAGTAATTTCGGTTGATAAATGGGTTTTTATAAGGAATTTAAAAGGGGTGTCAAAAGGCCTAGTCGCATCATTACTGCACACAACAATGACCCCTGTATTTGTAAAAGGGCTCCTATGAGTTGTTTGGGCCTACGACATAGAGGATAATGTGACGATGTGACCCACAAGAATTAACAAGTTGATTACGAGCTTCTTGTTCTTATTAATTAGTTTAATTGAGTTTATTTTGATCGCAATCTCGAAAGAACTCATCTAGTGTGTGTTCTTTGTAATTGATTTGCAAAAGTAATTTTGTTTCAGGTTCAAAAAATTTCGGCGGGTCCAAATTGGACAACTTTATTTCGTTTTATTTTATTATTATTATTATTTTATATATATATATATATATATATATATATATATATATATATATATATATATTTCAATGAGCAAATAGAATACGGGATTTGCAAGAGGATCGACATGAGTGAATGGGATACACACAAATGAAAAGCAATGCTGCTATTCAAAGCCCAAAATCACAAAGGGATGTTTAATTGCTGTAATAGCAAGAAACAACATAGCCAGTGAGAACCAAATCTTAATATTGGTAAAAAAAGGGCCCCTCTGCCGCAAAAGACGTGGAACTATTTTTACAGCATTTGTTGATTCAACAGACAAATGAATTCTTCTCCGTGACTGTGAGCGGTGGTATTTTTGCCTGGATCCGGAATTATGAAGGTGAAGCGTTGATGAGATGCTTGCGGCAACCACGATCAACTGTTAGTTGTTGCATGAGATGTAATCTGGTGTCTTCCGAACAAGTGAAAGCCGCATGCCTATCTATCAGTTGCCGAGACTGCAACTGCTGTCTTTTAGCAGCAGATGCAAGCAATTTCATGATCACACAGAAAGGGTACAAGAACTGATAAGAGTGGCAGAAAAAAGATTTACCTGAAAATAAACCAGCAACTCTTTAACTTCCTTCAATGAATATCTTAGAGTAGTCAATCTCTCCCTCTCCGCAACACTACCGAAGCGACCAGCATGTAGCATGTTCTGTACGAACTCTACAGAAAAGCTGATACCGCTTTCAGATTCACATTTACGGAGCACAATCGAGGCTTTGTCCAACTCCATCAATGAATTCATCGCGATAGCCCCCATCAACTCTTCAAGTATAAATGACCCAGTCCAAATATTTATTATTATTATTTTAATATGTCTGCACCTGCAGTATGAGATTTTAATCCGCACGTGATGTTGTAGTTGTGGTTGTGGTTGTGGTTGTTGTTTCCCCCCTCTCTCTTTACCATTACGTTTTTTCATACTTATTTTGTTGCTGGAAAGCCTGAGACAATTTGGAATTAAAGCTAGGCCTCTTCTTCTTTTTAATGATTATGCTCTGCAATTAATATTTCGTGTTACAAATCATTTCGGTCTCTTTCTCTTTGACCTTTTTTTATGTGGATTTGCTTTAAAAGTGAAGTTCTGTCAGGAACTCAGAATCTTAGCTGTTACATACGTTGTTGACAGCGCAGTCACAGTCCCACGCTCCTTATATTCAGCCCTATCACACAGGCATGTATATTGGGTGAATTGGTTCGTGTATATCATCAGGATCGGTTGCCACTGCCATCCCCACCAGGCTCCCTATCGTGAACATCCACACACTCAAGGTACAACCCATCTCTGCCCTTTTCTGAAACACTCAAACATTCTTTTTCCTCTTACTTTTTGGAGTAGTGATAATTCCAAATTTATATTTTAAATGATATATATATATGTCATACAAATTTTAATAAAATTTAAATTTATAAAGAGATTATACTGTATAGATAGTTCATTGTTTGTAGTTTTCAAATCAAACAAGATATTTACAGCCTCATTCATTTTCTTTTTCCTTCAATTATTATCGGAAAAAAAAACATGTTATTAATAAGTAAAAGTCGCATAAACCCTAGACCCTACAACTGTGATCATCCAAAGTTCTTAGCTTATGGGCTCCAAATGTTTATATTCATTGGAATGCAATCTGTACGATGGCAGAATAAGATTTGATGTCGATCGTGGCATAAATTTTGCTGGAGCTCACTTTCTCATTATTGCCAACACAAAATTAGCTACCATTTTCGTGACCCAAAAAATAAAAATAAAAAGAAAAATAAAGAGCTCAAGAAGCCCGGCAAGAGTCTAATATTGAGGCCGATTGGCCGAAGTTTAATTATTCTATAGTTAGTTAAAATTATGTGAAATGAGAATTTTTGCATATTATTATTAACATTGAGTTCGAAATGTCGAATAGAAGACACAATCATTAGAGGAGTCATAATGTTATGCTCATGCATATTTGGAATATTTTTTTAATTGCCTTTCGTTTCCTTCTTTATCTTTTCGGCTCTCATATGTGATACATGGTTCTTCTTTGTCTGTTATTAAACAATTGAATTCTTGGTGTTTCAAGCATGATCCACGTTGTTTGAGCAAAGAATTCCTCATTTGAGTTTAATTGATTCATTTGGCCTAACATATTATTTAATTTTATTTTAGAATCCGGGTTTACATATTTTTCTTTTTCTTTTTTTTCTGAGTTTAAATTATTGGAATTCTAATTTTTTTTTTTTTTTGGGGTGGCAAAATTAAAGAGATAAAAAAATCGTTTGTAAATCCAACGGGGGCTTGAGGCTTGAGGCTTGAGAAACAAAAACAGATACAGATGCAGTGCAGCACTGCTGCGCCGATACTGGACGTGGCGTCAGAGGGCCGAGCCAGACAAGCAAGGGCGGAGCTCAAAGGGGTTAAATTATAAAATAAAATTTTAAAAACTGATTATGTAGACTAAAAAGGTGCATTGCATTCACTTATTTCTAAAAAAGTAGGGAGAAAAATTTTGTTAGTAATAAAGTAATAATTATAAGGTTACAAATTATTTATTAGAACTGATGTTGGAGGGACAATATAATCTAATTAAATGATAATTTTCTCCAAAGTTTAAAAGTTACAAGAAAATGTACAGGATTAAAATGAAGATTTTGTATTTGAATCACTGATTCCATAAAAGTTTGCAGGTGCTTATGACACTCTCTAATTTGAACGAAGCTCCGCCTTGCAGACAAAGGTACACGGCGGCCATTGGCTGTGTTACATCAGTTGTAGTATCTATGTTATGTATGTACGCCTTGACAGGTTGCCACGTAGGGCCACAGCTGGACATATGCAGCTCTAGAGTCTAGCAAAGGCACCTGTAGTTCATGAAACCAACAATAGTTTTAGTAGCTTTCATCTCACTCGGTTTTAATTGTTTGTATATAAAATAATAAAATAAGAGTAAATATTTACAATCACTTTTTGTATATAAAATAATAAAATAAGAGTAAATATTTGCCAATCACATAATGTTTTATACTTTATCAAAGATACATGAAATTTATAAAGTGTATCACTTTTTCATTTTTCCATTAAAATCATTAGAGGATTTAATAGACCATTGACAAAATAATTAGTTTGACCCAAAATGTTATAAAACAATTTATTGATTGTTATTTTAGATACTTTCAGAATATATAGTTATTTTAGGTTAATGGGAACTCTGAGTTCTCCGTAACTAGTTTTTTGTCGTTATTTTTTATTCATAGGAATATAACTGATTTTAAAGTTATTTTGAATATGTTTTAGATAAATATATCTTTTATTTATTGTGGTTGAACTTCCGTTATTGTGCAGGAAGAGCAAGAGATACCAGCTGATGCGAAGTGGGGGGACCAAAGAAAGCCCAAATAACAAATGAGGCACTGGCTTTGTCACTATTACATGCATTAAATTTGTGTAAGGACTACACTCGGAAACTATTAAACAATGGCAAACAAGTGGGTCTGATTCGACCAAGAGACTTAGTAACAGTATCAGAGACTTTGTATAGGAAGTTAGGTGTGAATTTTTAAAACGTTATCCAACTGCAGGGGAAAAAAGAGAAGGAAAAAAACAAAAAAAAAGGGAAAGCCAGCAATAGCCAAATAACGAAAGCTTTTTGTAGATTATTTTTGACCATATGTTCAGAAAAAGACACCGCTCGTGGCCGGAGATTTAAGCGCCCCCGGAATTCACTCAAAAAGCAGGCCGACTTGTTTTTAGATTAAAGAAAATGGATCAGAATTCTCTCCTAATCCAATCAAATTTTATTAAAATAATTAGTAGGTAATAATAATTTTTTTTAAAAAAAAATAAATACTGGTGGTGCAAGATCTGAAAAAAAAATAAAAAGTACTATTAAATTAGGAGAGGATACAGAACCCACCCCCAACTTGGCCTTATGCCTATTGTCTATTCCCACCATTTCCAAGCCAGATATGGAGACTTTAACGTATGCATGGGTCCAACTGTGATGCAACAGTTACATGGTACCACATAATTGTCATTATCAGAGAGCCCCGGTGGATGCTTCTCTATTTAATCTAACGACTGAAATTAATTATTCGATAATTTCAACAGCCACCGGCAACTGTTTCAGTCCGTCGTTTTAAGAGGCACCATCTAATTGAAACTGGAAGAGGGTCTGGTTATGGTCTCGTCGATATTAATCTTTACTTACTGAAGCAGCATCGAAGATGAAAATTAATAAAAGGGGATCGCAAATTTACGAATTAAAATTTTTCGATCATGAATACAACAAAATGGCCTCTCCATGTAAGCAATCGACAGTGAAATTGTAATTATTCTCATAAATTACAACCAAAATTTAGAGGTGCGAAGAGTTTAGGGACAAAACTGTAGTTCCAATTGTTGCAGAATCAGAATTGCCGCGGCGCGAGCTTTTCTGCATGTGAGACTTAGCTGGTCCTGTATCCCTTTGTTATTGCTAAATATATTATATAGGATCCCAGTGGCTCAATCTCCGTAGGACCGATGCAGTTACATTTTCAAGGATTCAAAATTTGTTTCTAGTATCTTTTGTACTTTTTTGAGTTTTGTCTTTTGTCCATAATCTGATAAACAAAGCCCGTTCGGGAGCCCGAACAATTTAATAATCAAAATTTCGCATCGTCATCATGTATCATGTGACAACTTACGACTTAGAAATGTAAGTGAACATAGTCTTACTCTTGGCATAGACAGAAAAAGACACCTGTGCATGACATTAATTCCGGTTTGTTGAGCATAGATTTAACATGACAATAGGAAACCAAACATAAGAACGTGGACTCAGCTTTATCAGTAAGGGGCTGAACAGAGACACAGTATCCCTGTATGTATGAGTAACTAAGACGGCCAACCGTTGAACATGGATGGACTCCACTTTAGTTTAGTTGCTTTCCTTGGCAGCCTTATCTTATGCACATGCGGCATGAGCGCAGTGCCAATTGGCAATTAGCACAACCGCCTGGTGCCTACGGTAAATCATTTCTCACCCCAGACCCCGTTAATATTGAATTTGGCCCTGATTCGAGTGGCAGGGACCATGTCCACATTCAAGTGGTGGGAGTGGGATCTCTTCTCTCTCTCTTTTTTTTTTTTTACTTTTTATTTAACATGTTCTAACACACATACACACAAACTTACTAGTAATAATTATTAGTTTTATTTTTAGTATAGAGGCAGATGACTACAAATCAAACGCATCATTTTGAGCTAAGCGGATATTATTTATTGACGAAAACGAGAGTAATTAGTAATTAGTGGCAAAATTATATAAGACGAAACACATATCTATCTTTATTCTCACAAAATGACTCCTGCAATGTCACATTGAAGACTGAACTGAGCAAACTTAAAAAGAGTCGAGGCAGGAATTTACAGACGTGCTTGTTTTTCTTTTAGACACTGATGGGGAGGCTGGAGGTCGAAGAAGTTGTGACTCCCAAAATTTTAGCCAATAAATAATTTAATATAAATAGAGAGCATAAACAGCAAAATATATCACACTTACGGGCGGAGAAGAGGGAGAGAGCAAAACTGATAAATAAGAGTAAGACCGTCAATGCAAATTGGGCAAAGGAGGAGGATCTTGAAAGTAATCATCGACGTCCCATTCCGAAATGCATGAATCGAAATCCCCATCTAAAGCGACAGAACCGTCATCCAAATTTTCTTTCGGAAGCGGCACGCACATCTTATCATCAAAAAAGATTGGAGCCGGTGTTGCGGAATCCAACAACTCCGAATCATAAATCTGGAACCAATCCTGAGACGGATACCAGTGATCGCTCTCAAGATTAGACAACTCTGTTTTTACGAGCTCAATTTCCTCGTTGGACTGGAACCTCAGAACGGACGTCGGGGAAGGTATCGTAGACGTTGGAGTCTGAGTCTGAGACTGAGACTCTTTTTCGGAATCATAGCCGTTCACTACAAAATCAAATGTTTGATCGCTTGGGGGTGGCCTCAAGAAATTGGTTTGGGCGTGGGGGCCTTTAAGACGAATAGCAGCTTCATCATAAACAAGAGCAGCTTCTTCTGCCGTTTCAAAAGTCCCCAGCCACACTCTGGTTCGCCGAAACGGGTCTCTAATCTCGGCGGCCCATTTGCCCCACGGCCGCATTCTCACGCCTCGATATTTGTTGTCATATGATCTACCGCCCACTCTTTTTTTCAACGGAACGCTTCTCTCTTTCGTTCTCTGTTTGCCACTCTCTAAACAACTGATTTCGTTTGATTTTGAACACTCTACAATTCTGATTTCGTTTATCTGCTTCTTCACTCTCGCTCCCCTCTCTTCATTTTCGTCGCTTGATGACTCTGTCGCATCACCGTCCGCCACCGAAACGCGTATAACTTTTGTTCTTGAACAACATGGCTTTACAACTTTTGTCGTCGTGCTTCGCTGCTCTCTGTATTTGGCCCCAGATGATGAAGGAACATACTGATTCATTTTAAGACGAAGAGAGCTGGGGAAAAAAAAAAAATTAAAGAAGAGAGAGTGGGGAGAGAGCAAAGGGAGTTTCAGTTGCAACTTGCAAGGAGGAGTCAAAAGACCAGGAATCAGTGTTTTATGGAGGAATCCTACTAAATACTTAGCATGGACCCTTTTTTTAATATTTAATTTGAAAAACAGTTTTTTTTTTTTTTTTTTTTGATTGGAAGAAGAAGTTACGAGTTTGAAATTTAATTAGTGATTAAAATTGTTTTTAAATCAAATACAGAAAGGATAACAGTACATAAAATAATAATAAATCGTACAAAAAGACCGATAGTTACAGCCGGAGATTCCGGTGCCCGCCGGAGATCCCAAACGACTCGCCGCATCAGAGATTATCGCTCTGGATTCTTGACACGTGGCTACACATCCCAAAAAAACTGGGTTAGTCTTCCGATATCAACTTGACGGCCAAGGAAATGATACTTAGTTACTCCCACCGGCCAATGCAAATCATGCCTCACAGCTCGAACCGCATTGGATACTTCTTCTGGGTCCCATGTTTAAATAGTCCCCTGTTCGTCTGTGATTAAAGCTGGGCGTGACAGCCGGGGAGGCATGTATTTCCCTCGATTATCTAGGTCGCTTTATGGAGAGGGGAGGAGCGCAGCGACCACTTCTGCTGCCAACGTTAGTGATTATCATTCTGTCACCAACATGTCAGTCCAGCCTTTGATTGTCAGAAGATCTTACTCAAAATATTTTAAATAAAAATATTATTGCGGCGATAATATAAATTTAATCCGTTAATTATACTTGCTTAGACACCCAGCATTTACCTCTTCATTTTCATTTTCATTTTCATTTTTCTTTTTGTTTAAGTTTGGAAACCAGACTGACTTACCTCCTTACCTTTTTTTTTAACCATTTAAAAATTTTTCTGTGATTGTTTCTCCAAGTCAAATTGCTGAATATTCTATAGTTTTATAGATTAACTTGCGTTGACTAAGAAAAAAAATAAATTCTTGATTGATACTTGCACTCCAAACAAAGGTGAAGTATGCTCGGACGTAAACAACTCCACTGTTTGTTTCGCATTATTTTTTTTCCCTTGCCATTTTCCTTTATTAAAATCAGTAATTTTATGATAAATTTAATTAGTAACATGCTTGATACGCAAGCTTTCTTTTTCCTTGCAAATTTGAAATCAATTGTATTACATATAGGCTTAGTTTTAATAAAATACCAAAAAAAAAAGAGAAAAAAGTTTGATGGTATTCTTTATAAATGTTTTACCAAGAATTCATTGTCATTTTAGAAACAAAGAGCTATAATTGTAGTTGAAATGTTCATAGAAATTGGATGGGGCCCAGAAAGTCCATGGCGCGTACTGTGCAGCAGCTTGGGGACCAAGCAAGCGCAAGACATTGGTTGAAATAAATGGTTGGTAGAAAACTGAAAAGACATTCTCATTTTGTTCATTTACTTCACGTGACCTTTGCTCAGTTTGCCTTATTTATTTATTTATTTTTATTTTTATTTTTCTATACGGGATGGAATGGAGGAGAGATTTTAAAGTACCACTACTTTATTACATTAGGGGTTTGGTTGGTACTCTATATTGTATTATACGGTGTTATATTATAATAATATTTTAAAATATTTAGTGTTACACTTTGTATTAATATTATTTTCAATTATTATTAATTATATTAAATTAATTATTAATAGATAAATATAATATTATATAATAATATAATGAAATATAGTATTATTGAGTAAATTAATATTATCATATAATTTATTTTTACAATATTATAATAAAATATACTTACCTCAATTGATATTTATTGTAAGTTAATTTTATGTTAATAAGTAAAGCAACGAAAAACAAACGTAAAATTTAATCGGCTCCGAGATCAAACAATTCTCAATCACGGTCACCTCTGACGGATCGAATCATCCATATCATTTTCATATACAAAGAAACTCCTTAAACATTTGTTGTAGCATCATCAAAACGCAAATATGGCCGTACCGAAAATTGGAGGGAACAGACTCCAACCAGTGAAACTAAATGCGTAGCAGCTGAAAAAAAAGATGATCCGCTTGTCGAATCCATCGTGCTTGCTTACCTTATTATATGTAAGGTAAATTTATATGTAAGAATCCAACAACTCTGGAACCAATCCTGAGATGATCCGCTGGTCAAATCTCTCGTGTAACAAGAGCTTATTATATGTAAGGTAACAAGAGCTGTTTATGTTTATAACTTAAACAGAAAAAAAAAAAAACAATCCTTTTTTTTTTTTTTCGACGTACTATAACAGAGATTACAATTAATATTTATAAACAGATTATACAATTAGAATCCCTTATGTACATTAATTTTTTTAAAAACTGCCCAAATTTTTAAACTCTCGCTAGTATTCGAGAGTTGTCTACTCTACTTACATTTCGTAAGAAAGAAGACTATGTCCACTTAATTATTTAATAATTAAAGAAAAGAAAGACTGAAACTCACCCCCATAACTGGCTCCACTTAATTATTTAATAATTGAAGGAAGACTGAAACTAACCCTATAATGCTTTTATGTAGGCTCGAACTCTTACTCTCACACATTGTGAGTGCAAAAGTTCTCTCACTAGGCCAAAGGACTATTTGTAAGAACAAAACACTCGTCGTATAAACAGAAGTGTTTGATATAGAACAAACACTAATTTAAACAGAAATGTTTGAGATACATGGTAAAGAACAGCGTGCACCGAAGAACATTAAGTCATAAACCACTGACCTTACAAGATCAATATCAACACAAGCAAGCTAAAATACACATCAATCTTGTTTTGTTGCAAGACAGTGTACGAACACCATCTTCAATTACCATTTCTGAAAGGGGACAACAAACACCGAGGATAAGCATATCACACTTCATTTTATACATACATATTAAGTGATGAAAGACTATGTCCTAGATGATTTCATGCTTAGCCCATGGCATACTTTTGGGTCCAGCTCCTAGCAGTTGATTCATACTTAGCCTTGTCTGTCTTGTACATGTGAGCTATTTCTGGCACCAAAGGGTCATCTGGGTTCGGGTCCGTCAACAGTGAACAAATTGAGAGCAATACCTGAGAGATGAAACAACCACCCTTCCGACCAACTTAAAAAGCAGCAATGATGAAAATGTAATTGTGAACAATGGCAAAAAGAAAGCTGTGAACAACACAGAAAATAACTCTCTATATCTCCCCATGATTTATATATTAGTTCTAATTCCAACAATGATACACCTAGGAGAGACTTAAGATGCAACTTGCCTGCAAAAGGCACAATTAACAGCTTATACGAACCAAGATTTTCATTTGCATTAGTTGTGGCACTAACAATTTTCATTCACTTGAAAAAATTTGATTTCATGTTCCAGTATTAAAACCAGATGCACAAATATCATCCCCACTTGAATCCCAAACCAATCCTGAAACTACAGTGTTTTGTCTTAGGAATCGAAGAAGAGTTAGAATGGTCGGGTTAGGGGCTTGCAAAATTTTCTGGATTGATGTGGGATTCAAAGGGGATGTTTGGTTTTGGAACTGGTTTTGTCTATTAGCTGAATCGATCACCATGGTTCAGTTCAAAGCATCACAAAAAAACCCAATCCAACACAACTCATGTACCCAAATCCATAGACCAGCACTCTGCAGTTTTGTTTGATACAGAGACTAAATCACATCTTTGCATTGGCCATGGGTGTAATGAAACAAACCCATCATCCAGATCAGAATGAAGCAAAAATGACGATGGCCATAATTTAAGACGGCATAGGACCAGCCCAGCTGCAATTTCATCCCAACACAGTGCCTAAATCACATCTTGGCATCAGCCACACCAGGCTTTCAAGTTTAAAGACACCAATCATCTGGATCACAACAAGGGAACTACAATGCCTAAATCACCCCTAAAGATGGGTTTTCAAACATAGTAATATGCATCAAGCCAAGAGCCCATAAAAAATTCTGAATGCCTGGTCACAGCAGAAGAATAAATTAACCAGCCAGATAAAGTTTTGGCGTATAACATTATCCACCTAATCAGAATAATTTAGTAACTTTCTCAAGGTGGTTAATTTATCAGGCCCATACATATCTGGATTAGCAAAGTTAAAATCATTTCCACTTTTTAATGTTAATAAGTTGTTAATAGACCAGACCTTAGATATAGTGAGGGCAGGACTCCACTGCTCTTTTAGTATGTCGAGACATATACTGCCATTGCTGTTAATATTTGGGTGAAAAACCTTGGTCCTAAATGCGACCTGCAATACAGAAAGAGCAATAACTTAAAACAGTGTAAAGGATTGCACTGAAGTACATTTCTCAACAGTGACATAGTTAAGCTGGAACAGATTTTAAACTTGAATAACTCACTATCAGATGAAGGGGCTTTATCTGCCATAATAAGTTCTATTTATATGCCAAGCACTAAAAACTTTCACTGAAAAACGAACCACCAACACGTTTGGATCATAAGAATTTTCTAGCTCAATATGTTCAGAATCTAAATAAGTCCCCATCAACAAGTACCATAAACTCAAAATCTGCAGATCATAAATCTCTTCTATCACTTATAAAATAATTAAACACAAGAGAAAAGAAGTTTGAGAACATAAAAGGGTAACATCAGTGCTTCTGATTTTTGGAATACATCTATTAATCCCCTTCCAACCTTCCTCCTTTCCAGGATAACTCATTGCCCTGCTTACGTTTATTCATTTCCTAAAGTGAATCCCCATAATTACCTTCTTGAGTATAATTTTTCTGGAGATTTAAAAGATAAAGTGAATATATGTAAATCAACATTGATAACTAATACCAGAACTGTCCTATACCTTTGGTGGTTTAAATGGATAATCAGGAGGGAAATGGATTGAAACCAGAAATACACCTCCTGCATAAGGACTATCTGGGGGGCCCATTATGGTTGCTTGCCAATGAAACATGTCTTCGGCCACAGGACCTGTCAACATATAGATACAGATTATATCTCATAAAGGTTTCAAAATGGGTTGAGCATAATACTTCATGCTGTGAGCCACAAATAGTAGATAAATAAAAAATCATTTCAATCAAAACGGTATACAGGATACAAAACATCACTGATGTTATACAATGTAACATAATAGACATTCTAGAATATCTTCTGTCAAACCCATTTTACAAATATTAGAAGAAGACACACTTCTTCACCGATGATACAGATACAAAATAACAAAAGAGATTCATTGATAACAGAAGCAAAAAAGCACGTCAAATATTTTTGTTGAGCTTGAAAATCAAGTAGAGTTCAACTGCATCACAATCAACATACAGAGAATAACAGTGTTTACAGCCCTACAATTAAACTGACCTTATAAAAGTAATTACAATATTGTTTAACAAAGGCATTATTTTGTGCACAGATGAGCCTGCACAAGCAGTCATCCATTAGCGTGGAAGAGTTTCCAGAAAGAAGCAATCAACATAATACATACTGGAAAATGGAAGATTTAAGATGGGATTCAAAGATCACACCCGACTTGAATAATAAAAAGCACAATTGTGGAACTGCCACTATCTTAAACCAGTAAACAGCTATGTTCTCCGCCCACCTCCCGCGCAAGCTTCCATATTGGTTAAACTAATTAACAAGTTGCTCCCACAGTACAGAAAACACCATGATATTTCTGTCCATGAGTGATCTATTTATCCTTCAAAAAAGGGGAAAAAAAATCTCGGTTTCTCTTGGCTGTGCTTCTTTCACAATCTTCAGATGAAATCTAAGCACTCGTAGCGCATCATCCAACTTAATTATCACTATATATGTTTATCTAATTGACTCCAATCAAATTGCTCTGCAGCAAACCCCCAAAAGCAAGTGAAAAGTAGCTTTTTAAAACTTGAAATACAAAGCCCTTCCATAAAAGACTAAGGAAACAATACATTACCCAAAACAATAAAACACTTTTTAAGCTGAAAAAAGAAAAAATTAACACAACGGCCCAGAAGCAACAAGCAATGAATTCATAGATCGAAGACCAAAGCAATTCTGTAGGAAATATAACATCAAACATGAGGATAAAATTGTACCAGCACTGCAAGAGGTGGGAGGATCTTTCTGAAGATCCTTGAGCTCCTTCAAGATTCTCTTCGAAGCCATGAACAAACTACGTTTTCTCGAAGATCGTCTTTGACCTACGAGAAGAAAACGGAGCTGTAGAGAGACGGAGAAAGATAAATGATGAACAATTGGAATTTGGAGCAAGCTGTACGAAATGTTAATTAAAAGTATATAGAATTAAATTATATATAATAAATACTACTAATAATAAATGATATATGCATATGAGGTGATGGCCTTTTTTATGTAAAAGTGGGAACTATACTGAATCTAGAAGTTACGATTACGAGCCCTGGTCTCGACGCGGATACAGAATTGGGCCCCATCGAACACTGTTCTAAATGAATGGCTGTCGTTAGACTTTGATACGACAAACTTTGATTTCTGATTCGTTCTTAGACTCCGTTCACATGACCCTCCAATTCAACGTTCTAACGGGTCGGGTTTCATTGAAGTAATTTTTTAAAAATAATTTTGAATTATTTAAGAAAAACCCACCCGTTAGAGCTTTTAAGTAGAATGTCATGCCACTTTTTAATTTTTTTTTTAAAAAATAATTTTTCATAGGAAATTCTATTTCCGTTTCATTCATAATGATTTTTAGCTCAAAGTTAAATTAACGGCGGAGCTTTGATTTCGTTCAATGGACGTTAGAGTTAAAAAAAATTACAAACTTGAGAAAGACAGTAAATCCGTAAATTAAAGGGGCCAAAGCATAAAATTGTAAAACTTAGATTTTAATAAAAACCCTTCTCTCTCTCTCTCTCAAATTTGTTTTCGAACTGAAGGGCTGTCAAGCCACGCTTATGCGGGCTGTGTTACAATTTTCTCCAATATGCTCATCTTTTAGGGTGGGGGGAGAGCATTATCTTTTTGGTCTGAAATGATTGCGAAAGTGACAATTCGTCAAATAATATATAATTCAGTAATGAAATTTTCTCCTCGACACAAGAATACGAAGAACAAGATTCACAACAAGTATTATCAAGTTTGACATTCCCAACATTCCAATCTAATTAGTAAAATGTATATTGATCGCGTGGCAGCATTCCAATCTAATTAGTAAAATGTATATTGATCGCGTGGCAGCATTCCAATCTAAATAGTAATTATAACTAAGCATGCACGAATTTAGATGAAGGGTCAAGAACAAAGCGAATCATACAACTACAATGAAACTGATTTGGATATTTAATTGTTTATCATTATTTTTTTTTTATTCCCGCTAAAAATTTGACAGCCAATAAGCCAGAACGGTAAATCTCGACAAGCGGGTCCTATAGAATGCGTTAGTCAGCTTTTGAATAGAAAAATAAAAATTGCACCGAGTAGATATGATTTCCCTTTCCCGCTAGTCTTACTTAACGAAGCAAACACTCCACTCTTTAACACAACGTGACAGCTTATTTTCCAAAGATAAAAATGGATGCAGCACCTTATACTAATTTAGACTTGTTCTTTCTCTTTTTGTTGGTGTCTTTTATTGAAAGAAATGGAGGCTGCCTGTTAGTTCGTTTAATCAGGAATCCAAAAACCACTCAACTCTATCAACCACATATTTAAAAAAAAAAAAAAAAAGATTGTTTAACCAATGAAATAATTTTTTTTTTTGAAAAAAAAAAAGATCAAACCCTATCAACAACAATAAATTAAACAAACAGCTGATTTATACATACCCATTTCGTAAACTACATGATATACCCCACGACATCAAAGAGAATCCAAAGCTTTCAGACTCGGACACATTCGTTAGACGACTCTCCTCTCATATACCCATACTCTCCACTCTTCCCTTTTTTTTTCCCCTATATAATAATAATATTTTTATTATTATTATTATAAATACAAAGAATACTTTTTCTCAAAAAAACTGCCTTATCCTACTTATATAACACCGGTCTTCTATCGTCATGCGAACTTCTTTTATATGAATCCCTTATCAATGAATGTTGATCCTGCAATCACAGCAATTATCTCCATTAAAATCATCAGTAACACCCTATAATATATTCAATAAAAAAAAAAGGCAATATATATATATATATATACAGAAATGTTCCAGTCAGGGATCCCTGACTTTAATAAAGTCAGGGATCTGTTAAAAGACAAAAAAAACACAGACTCCAATGCACTGTTTTTTTGTCTTTTAGCGTATCCCTGACTTTATTAAAGTCAGGGATCCCTGACTGGAAAACTACCCTATATATATATATATATATATATATAAGAGTTCTTATCTCGTAACTGTGGTAAAAGCTACAGCAGTTAAAAAATATAATGAACAATATTCGTGTGTGGTTGCTTTAATAATAAAATTTAAATAGTGAGAATTTGCATCAAACTAAATAAGAGAGAAATTAAAGGAACTAGATATATAATAAGATTAAGTCATATTTAATTAATTAATTAATTAATGAGATGATTTTTTTTTTTAATAATTACCAATCGAGGAAATGAATGGTGCATTTAGGCATTTTATCAAGAGCCTTCAAGCTCTGGCCGCCGCAAGTCACCTTGACAGCCAGCGGCCTTGTCTTCCGGCCTTGGACGATAACGGCCACAGTGGTTTTAACAACCACGTTCACCACCAAATCCTTGCTCTTGTAATGGCTCATAAGCCTCGGCCCCATCCCATCTTCAACAAGCTCATCAGTCTTCGTTTCAATCTTCAAACTGGTCGCGTTCTTTGTGCCCTGAGTGAACCCCGGCACGTTCCCTGTCCCCAAGTCAATCTCCTTATCTTTCCCCGCACTCACCTCCACGTTGGTGTCCCCGTAATAATACCTCAACTTCCCGTTAGGGTTCCGCGCTTCCACTCTCGTTATCGTCGCGGCGTCCAGGTATGTTCCGTCGGACTTCACGGAGACGTTAAAGTGCGGGAATGAGAATGACTGGAGGTGGAAAACGGGGAGTTTTGGGTCGAACCACAGGTAGAATAACGCACAGGCGATTACCACGAGGATGATGAGCAATGATATCAAGAAACAAAAGCAGCAGCAGCAAACACGACAGCACCTCTCTCGTCTCCTCTTTGCGGGAAACGATGGCGGGATAGGTGGTTTTCGAGGCGGGCCTATCGGACTCGGCCTGGCCTGCGGACCGATTGGGTCTCTATAACCGGGCGGTCTTTTAAGGATCGGGTTTGCTTGCTGTTGGGCTATTCTTGGAGTTGGAGTCGACATGGAAATCGATCTATCGGGCCCCTGTTTTCCTTTTTTCGTTTTTAGGAAAAACTTAATGCGATCGGTAATCTAATCCAGCTTATTAGTGATGAAATGATTGATAAAATTCATAATAATCGAACGCGCAATTAATGAATCAATCAAGGTGAAGCGAAATCTTTGATTAGGGGGGAAAATACGACGGTGAAACCAAAAATTGAGAACTTAAATCAGAGAAAATCAGAGATCTTGATAGTGAATTATGTATATAATTAATGACAAGTGCATGTAAGAAAGAAAAAAAAAAAGAGATGAAACTGATTAAAGAGATCTGAGATTGTTCACCAAATCGGATCGTGATGACAAAGTCATTACGACCGTGAGAGACAGTCACAGAGAGGGAGGGAGAGAGAGAGAGAAAGCGCTAAATTTAACACACAACGATGAGTGAGGAAGTTATAAGAGAGTAGGACTGAGGTGAGGAGTAAGGTAGGGGTTGTCTCGCTTGGACGCCAGAGTACGGGTGGCACAAATTCATCTCGGGGGATTCACGCGCTGCGTTTTAGATGCTGACATGGCGGGAAGGTTTGTAATTGCGCACTTTCAATACTTTGTTTTTTTTTACTGTGTTTGTTTTCAGTTTTTCACTTTGTTTACTGTTATTTGGTAAATTCAGAAAATTGCCGGTACGTCTTTGGGTGATTTGTTCAAGCGGACAGGCAAAAGTGGTTTGAGTCTCCGCTTCTATTTCTTCTACAACACGTGTGAATAAGCGGTGTGATGTCAGTTTATGTTTATTAATAGTAATTTTCTTCATTGCGCGCCGGTATTAGTTATGTAAATAACTCCACAACAAATGTTTTCTAGCTCGACACATTATGCGAATAATGCTAATTAAATTATATAATAAAATAAAATTTATACCTTTTAAAAAAAAAAACAAAACCGTCGACGTCGAGTGTTGCACTTTAGTTCACGTAGGATGAAAGCGCGCTGCCATTTATCCGTAATCATATCCATTGAATTGGCTTTTACAATTTACATCAACGACGACAAGCAGAAAGGTAACCTGTAATTACTAAATTATATATATACTTCCGTACCCCATTACCAACTAATTAGTTACCACTCACAGTTTATGGCACAGATAAATGGAGAGTAGCCCTGATCTATCCATGACGCAGAAAGGACCAATATTTGTTGGTGTTTATGCCTCGTGTGATTCGGTGAACTGAATACTACGTGAACCAATCACAAAAATGACACATCACTTAATCTTATAAAATGGAGAACGTCTTATATCTATATGTAACGAGATTTTATTTCATGAATAACAAAAATGAAGTGCTCATCCAAAATAAGACGTTTTGGCCGAGCATGCCATTTTCTTGGTCGGAAATTAAACCCGATTGATCATTATTAATGTTATTAGGATCATCATAGGCATGCATAGGAGGCACCGCAACCCATTTATTTGCAAAGATATATCACATAATAATAATAATGTGAAGTCTGCGCTCACCTATGGTCGAACGCATTTACTTTCAAATGGTAATTAGCTAATTGCAATCTAATGGAACCACCCCCCCTGTCTTTTTTCTTTTTAATATTGATATATTACAATCAGAAGTTTATTTACTCTTAAATTAGAAAAAAAAATATATAATTGGTCATTTTGAAGTATGATTTTGAGTGGCAGTAATTTAGTGTAAGTGAAAAGTTTAGGGTGATCCAAGTACTCCTTTGTGAATACTTTTAAATAGTATATTTATATACTTAAAATAATGCTCGAGTGAATGAGAAATTGTTACTCAAAATCCATATATGGAGTTGGAAAAATTAAAAAACATATGCACTTATCCTACAGAGGAAAAAAGATAAGAAATGAAAGGTTTATACATGAATACTCATGTGTAAATAGGTATAAATATAGAGTTTCTCTCTTGCGCATCCCACAGGGGTGGTGCAAATCCTAGTCCAACTTCTCCCTGTTAATCCCAGCCCAATTTAACTTGACTCGTGTGCACTCGCGTCCTTTTAATTTTAATTTAGTCACAACAATTACAAGCTTTTAATTATAATATATATTTAAGGCAGTCGTTATAGCTCCTTAATGCAAGTTCATTAGGACAAATTTTTCTCTCTAAATGTCCGTAAATTGAATGCTCTCATTTCAAATACACAACATGGATTACACAAAACCAGTGCATAGAGATTTCCTCCCTCTCCTTTGATGTAATTTATTTGTGCCTAGGAGTTGAAACACGTTGGAAGTTCACTGAGACACGATTCAAACGTTTGCTGAAAATTTTCCCACCATATCCTTAGGTAGCAAATTTGTTTTAAGAAAACTGTTTAGTACAGACCTTGGGTTATTTCTATAATTTTTGTTATGTTTATAATTTCTGTCTATTATTGAATTTGTAGCAATTTATCTTTATTGTTCAGTATCGTTGTTGGTTGCTGTTTTCAGTTTTGTTGTACTTATACAATTGCATGTTTCTACCATTTTACTCACAAATTTGTGAGAAAAACGTTCTATCCAATTATTATAAAATTAGAAAGAGAGGAGTCCCAAGACGGGGCTGGGTCTCGATCGTTCAAACAAATATTGGGTGCCAGTGGGAGTAGAGCGAAGTTAGCAACTATACTAATGCGGCGGTGTGAGACTTAAGTTCAAATTTGTAGCTGAAACCTCATATAAGATGCACATAGAAACCCATGTAACTCGCATGTTGAGCAATAAAATGTTCAGATTTATAAACTCTTGCAGCGAGAAAGAAACAAATGTTCATACTTGCATGTTGAGCAAAGATGACTGATCATCCTATGAAAAATTGTTTGCTCCTCCATCGAGATACTGAAATCCTACTAGCTCAAGCTCCTTCAAGATGCCATCTTCTCCGCCCGCATAAACTAAAATCACGGTCTGCTACCAGTCATCACAACATTTGCAAAATGACATGAAGAATTTATATGAACAAACCGTTGAAGATAGTCTGAAAACAAAGCGATCTACATATTCAGTTTTAGTTTTTTATTATTGACCTTACAGCCTCAGGAAACCAACGAGTGTAGAACAGCGAAGCAATCATGATTTGAAGACAAGTGATGACAATTCATCAGGTGAATTATCGGTGAAGAATGTTAAGCTTCAGAACAACGGGCACGGCGGTGGCACACTGGCACTGAATCGACATCTAATAAGAGGATCCTGGGAATGATGGCACAAGTCCTCTCAAGAGCCCTGCACACGGCTTCTGAACCTTGGCATTTATACAGAGCGCTACTTGTTTGCTTTAATATCATGCACTCAAAGGCTTGCGCTGAGAAATGTTAAAATTCGTGCCTCGTTTGAGTTCAATGCTACTAATACAAAATCAAAGCAACATTGAACTGTAACTATTCCTACCACATCAATCACGGCCATTTACAAATTGAAATTTTGTTGCACAACTTGAAGATCTCCTCCCTAGAGTTCAAACTGTTCACTGCAGAAACTCGAAGGCACGACCAAAAGCTGCAATCGCCCCGTCCACTCCTCGCCTGGTTTCAATGTGATACGTTTCTCGATTGCTGCTGCATCAACACATAGCATCTGTTTGTATTCCTCGTCACCAAAATCTACCATTGACTTTGATCTCTTCTCCCATGGATTCCACACCACTGTATATTTTCAAAATAAATATGAAAACATTAAATATCAAAGGCACAGAGAACAACATGCACAGAGCAATTTTTTACGTACATTTATATGTTAACAGGAATTCTCGTGCAACTTGGTAATCAGATTTCTTGATAATAAAGCATGACAAGCACAGTTATGACTGCAGTCTCAATCGAGATGATTTTAATGAACAAGACGCATATATACAAATTGATAAACTTGTTTCTCCTTGACAGTATATGGTGTGCATGCATAAACAAATGGTAACTCACCAACATCTGACAGGCCTTCCTTTCTTAAAACAAATGTTCTCTTCCTTTCATGATCAAGCACTGCAATCACATTAGGAGAATGAAGATAAACTCGATCCATCTGGAAAACAAAATAACATATAAATGAGCCTCAATAACATATAAATAACCCTCACATTCCAAACTCAATTTTCTCAACATCAATGAACTCTACTCCACATTGAAAAAGAATAAGAGGGACAACCAAGTAAAACCTGAAACTAAATGGAATTAAGAATCTTGGCCAATTCAAATGAGCCCTTGTTCCCTGATTGTTTAAGTCCCAATCCTTTTAATAGGCTGTACTGAAAAACTCTAAGACTTTACCTCAGATTCAAAGGTTACTGCATCTCCTTGTTCTGTAAATCTTTCTCTTTGACGAAGATTGTCAAGGTAGTCGAGTGTCTCCAAGCCTTCTATCCTCACTTCACTGTGAACACATTTGCAAATATTTTTACTTACAAAAGGTCATACTCATTATTAGATCGTTAAGAAATAGCAAAAAGGTAAATCCTCTTTTAATTTGTTCACATGATATTGCATACCTTATGTCAGAAACCAACAAATATGTGTGATATGCAAACGAGAAATTAAATGGTTTGCCATTGATGTTCCTAACTCTTGATATTAATGTCAGACCTCCATCTGCTGCAAGCATCACCCTAAGACGAAACTCAAAACTGAGGAGGGGGGGGGGGGGTGAAAAAGGTCGATTAGCAACATAGCATAAAACAATGATAGATGTTGATAGCTCTGAATTTAAGTTGCCCTTTTACAAAGGTAGATACTGATAGTTCTGAATCTGGCAGTAGCACATAAAAGTCATTATCAAGAATTAAACCTCAATTACATCACATAGTGCAATTATATAAAATCTAGATTTCAACCTATGACAGAACTGATAAACTAATTTCAAGTGATCTTGGTGCAACTTTGAAATGTTGGTTGTGAATTTATTTAAAACATTGGCAAAGTCTGCAACATCCAAGTCCATACCTATGGGGCCAGCACTTCAGGTCTTCTTCAGATGGTTTAAGCAGTAGATCAATGCAAGTTTTTCCATTGGAATCATTTGGGTGCATAGGTGGAGGATTGTCATCAATTATCCACAATTTGTTCCTTGCAAAACCATGCTGTTCTAGTGACCCGCAATTTCCACACTTCACAGCATTAAAATAGTATAAATGAGCAAAATATGCTCTGGGACTGGGTGATATTAATGCATTATACCAAAAACTGATTTAAAGTACCTGCGGGAAACAAATAGAGATCCCTCCACGAATTGCTTTTGGCGGCTTAAATATTGCCTGTTGTTGATGGTAAAAGACAAAAAACACAAGTGAATTTCTCTGATGCCCTAGCTTGTAAATTTTTGATAACTTCATCAAATTCTGAGTCTTAAGCCAGATTCCAACTGAGAGGCGACATCTAAATGAATAGGCTGCTCATAGTCTTACAGCAATCATATGATTTTAATCAAGTTCTTGCGGTACACACATTATTTCACTAGCAGTGGGATGCAGCATCATATCATGCTAAACATGCAATTACTCTTAGGACTTCGTTTACTCAAACAAACGACTGGTATGTACAAACTCCCAAAATTCTTCAGTAAACTATGCAATTGATCTCAAAATATAGCCAGATTGAAGCTGATGAAACCAAATTTATTTTTTAGATAAATTCCCACATCAATTTGATTCTTAATAATAATCATTCATACAGCAAAGCAAAAATTAACACCATTTCCTTTGAATAACAGGACCTTAGAAATGTAACCACTACTGACTCTATACAGGGTAACCATCATTGAAAGAAAAAGAATTACAAAACCTCACCTTACTACTGGTGAATAAAAGTTCTTCTCCTTTCTCATTCCTCCATGAAGTTACTTGTCCTCCGTACAAGCTAACCTATACACACGTTCAAAATAAAATAACAATAATGATATTGATGATAATGATGAAAACGTACACAACCAGTCATCTGGAACAAGTTCGCTATTCACCTTAGCAGAGGGTCCATGTGGGTTCCGAAGAACAACCTGATCAATACCATTCCAGTCTTTTGCAATCTCAATTGCAGCCCTGTAATCCCACACTGTTGCAGAGTGTCCCATATGTTACAAGTAACAAAATTATTAAAAAAAAGAAAAATTCTTCACCTATCTTGAGTTGCCGACAGCAGTAATGAAACATAAAAAGAGTGACACTTCCGGAATCCAAATCCAAAAGCACCACCTTTCTCGTGAACTAGAAACAATAGCTGAGTTACTTTTTCCAGTTCTTAACTGGATTCTATTTATAAACTGCTCAGACTCAGATCTAGAGAGCCCCCCAGAAAGGCTTTTACAAACGCCATTGAAACATCTGGCAACCGCGTAGCCCAACAGCTATTTAAAACAAACAAATTCCTGAACGTCCATCTTGTCATATTTTATATAATAAGACAAGTGAAATCAAAATTTCGAGGAATGATGAATTCAAATTTTAATAATTTCCCACTACCACACTCTGCAGATAGAACTAGCCCCCCAAAGACCGTACGTACATTTAAATTTCAAAACGATGACGAAAAATGACAAACTAAGTAAGTGAAGACCCTTTAAATTTGGAAATGTAAATCGAACAACTTCATCATATTTAATATTGAAGCAATGTCAGAGCCTATGAGCCTATGACTGTAAGTAAGCAAACATAAGAACAGAGCACATGCGTGGCTGTTGCCTCTTTGCTAATGAGACTGAAAGAGAAAGTGTTAAAAAGCAATAATTTTCTCAGAAGTTTTGGATTTGCTCTATTTCTTAAACATTTGTAACTAAAATAAGATTGGGTAGGAAACAAGATTGTGAAAGCATGTGAAGAAGGGGGTTGAACAAAGAAAAATAATAATTATAATAATAAATTGAAAATTGAGAATTCGGTTGCATAGATCTAGGACGTGGGATATACGAGAAAGTACACGTTCGCTGTACAAATGGTCAACAATTCAAATAAGAATGCGTCATATTATGACAGTGACTTTACAATGAATCAGAGCCCTCCATTTGACATACCGACAAAAGTGGACCCTTTTTTTATCATCTTTTCATTTTTAAAATTTTGTATGATACAACAAGGTGGACCTTTTTTCTTTTGGATGTGACGGTAGGTCATGGTTCATCGATGGAACTATTTTGACAATTACACCCGAAAATTTCTAAGTATCAGTATCATGTTACACTTATTTGGAATTTAAGAAATGCATTTGATTTGACTGTGCGAATTTCGGTAAATTTGAGACGTGTGCTCATTAGATGGGATCCAATGGGGCACATGATGAATGCGCCCATGATAGAAAGGAGTGTGTAGAATTGGTCCTTTTTTCTGCTTCTGGGCAGCCTTGGGCCACAGTCATGGTATCTTCGTTTGCACCACAGGCACCGAACGACGATCCTCCTCTCTATTCTCTTCATATACTTGCGCACACGTGTAACTGTATTGTGATTAATCATTGTACAACCAAAATATATAAAAAACGAAAAAGCAAAACGACCGAACTCGGATCACGTGCCGGATTGCCAGAGTTCGACTCGTCCATATTCGAAATATAAAAAGGCCAGATAATTTGGGGCTTTGGCATTTTAGTAACAACAAGAACTACGAAGAAAGAAAAAAGAACCCAGGAAAGCATGCACGCAATATCATTTGGGGCTTTGGCATTGACCATTGACATAAAACAGTGAGTCTCTCTGTGTTCAATACCAGTTAATACAATTGCACACCAAATAAATACAACATAACATAGACTCCAAAGTCCTTTCCCCTAAACTGAATAATCACTACTCTCCTTAAATGTACACCCAGCTCCCATCCTAGCACTCTGATTTTCTCTAAAATACATCAGGTTTGCCATGAGTAAAAAAGAAAACCAACCACATTACGCACGACATAGAACAACACTAATTAAGGTATTTAAACAACACTAATTAAGGTATTTAATTCATTTTTCCTGGCTGTTAGCTCTAGTTTTCGAGGGAAACAAGCAAAACGGCTTCTACAGAAACACTTAATCAGCCTGCAGCCACAGCATCTGTCCTTGGACTTGCATCCAAAAGCTGATGTAACTTGGCACCAGAGTTTGAGTTTTTCTCAAACAGGTGACCTCCGTCCTCCATGTTTCTATCAACAGTACCAGAATTGTTAACTCTAGATAATAGGTTTTCTGTGCTAACAGGTGTAACCCTCTTGTCATCAATGCCGTTCAAAACAATCTCTTGCGCTTTTCCCAGTTGTGAACTCTTCAGTTTTTCCTGTATGTTAAACCAATTAATGGATTACAACAAAAACATTCGCAGTACAAAAACACATAACTTGTTGGCTTCATTGGTAAGCAAACTCAAAGGTCCAGAAAATTGATAAGACTTATAGTGCATACCAGTAATGTTGCATTTTCTAGCCTCAGTTTCTCAGACTTCTCTGACAACTGATTTATTTCAGACTTGAGTGAAACATTCTCATCAGTCAAGGAATCAACTTTACGCGCAAGTTCTTCAGTCTCAGCCTGGAAGGAAGTTTTGAATACGGAGAAGCAAGAAAATTAGCTCCTATGTTGATGAGCTATACAGTGATTCCAAAAATTGAAACAAAGTTTTCCAGTAACTTAGCAAGAGTACTTTCACATCTCTTTTGACTGTACCTGCTTCCTCAACCTAGACCTTCTAGCAGACTCTCGATTAGATTGTTTCCTCCTTTCCCGTTTAAGCTCCCGTTCATTCTGAAGAAAAGATACAAAACAATCAGAAATTACTTTCAACCAGAAACTTATAAAGACAGCGCATTGACCACCAAAGTTCTAAACATAAACTTCTTGGAAGACATCACAACAAAACTTACAAACAAGCTGGTACATATCATGTTAAGGTTAAAAACAAAATTTAATAATATAACATTAGCAAAAAATTACCTGAATCCAGGTTTCAGGAGGTAAAACTGCACAAGGTTGGGGAACACTAGTTGGATTTGTCTTAACATTCATGCCAGGTGCATTACTGAGCTCCAATTTCGTGGGCATGCCAGGAGAAAGCACAGGAACAACAGGTTTTCCTGAAACAGGAGTGGATGCAACAGCCGTAGCTAACACCTTATCAGGAGCAGCATTCACACCAGCAGGCACAGGAGTTGACTGGATATCAGTTTTTCCATCTCCACCTGGCATAGAGGTTAAACAAACCTTATAATATTGCAAACAAGTCTAATTGATAGTGTCCCATGGCCCAATTATTATTTTCATTTCCTTGCTTTTCCATTGTCCCCTGTAGGTGGCATTATATTCACACTGCAATCTAATTGCTAAATCAGAGCGCAGCATGCTAGACAGGCATACAAATAATTCTACAGAGCATTCTTCAAATCACGAACATAATAATAAACGATTTCTGGATATTATTGGAACAAATGATCACTATTACATTTGACAATAAGATTGATAAACCCACAGAGTGCACCGATAAAGTGCTCTGTTAAGCCAAAAAATAAGTTGTATTTACTCAAGCAAACAAGTTAGACTCGATTAGTCTATTGTCGATTTACACGAAAAATTGCAATAACATCATCTCTCATGTACAATGAGTAGCCACAGAGTGCTCAGTTAAGCCGCATAAAACTATGCTATCAGATATGCCGTAATACAGTGAAAAGAAAATCTATGCCACTAAAATTAACAATCACAGGTCAAACTCTACAGTTCATCTTCATGAAAACTTGGCGAAGAAACAGAATCATACCAGCAATTGGCGTTCCCTCTCGGCTTCTTTTCTTTCCAGATTGACCTGCCTGATAATAGGATGGGCAGCAAAGATAGATTAAATTTAGAAAATATACCACAATTATAGCATAAAATGCATAAGAACGGATTCATATTTCGAAAGGGAAAAATAAGTCCTCACCCTAACCGTATTCCCATCACTTCCATCAGTAGAACCTTCGGCCTCACTGTTCAAATGGTCGTTTAATTAGCATTTATAGAAAGGATAAACTAGGAAGCCAATATGAAAATGAATATAAACAAACCTCTGTGATGGCCTTCGTTCAGCCCCACCCTCAGCACTCTCGGCACTACCGTTGCCTATTGACATCGCCAGGCCATCTAACCCATTTAGCTTCTTCGTTAAACCTTGATCTGTGTTTCCTGATGGCTTAGTAGGCGCCTCTGTGTTCACGGGGGTTACAGCCTGCATTATCACATTATAATTACATCCAAAATCAACTTGTGGGAGCTTAAACTTAAACTGCAATCACAAATGAATTCTATCTCTTCCCAGCAACACATTTCTTGCTCACAATTATTTCACCAAAAATACAACTAAACATAGCTTTAAAGGCACCACTTACAGCAGGCGAGGTTGGAACACCATGACCGTGTGCGTGTGAACCCTAGAATTTTGGGGAATCAAAAGGAAAATAGACACATCAGAAACTTTCTGTCAAACAGGGACCAATCGCCAAAATAGGTGTGTCAACAGAGTGCAGTAAAAGAAGTATTGCTGTTTTTAAGCAACCTTGATGGTATCGGCACCAACTAAAAGGTTTTCCAAGCACCACAGGAACTCAAATTTTGCATGCTACAGATAAATAATTATTCTGTAATATAAAAAGTGGAACTCCCAAGGTACTTAATAGCAGAATAGACTATTCAAAAGATAACGGGGACATCAACTTACCAGAGGAACAGCAGGATGTGCATAAACACCTCCAGGAGAATAGATGGCTGCGTAAGGCGCTCCATATGGTGGCATCATAGGCTGGAAGAAATAAACAGATGCCAAATTATGCCAATTATGTATTAACTGAATTCACTCCTCAGAATAAGGAAATGATATATACTCTTGGCCCCAACTTAAATAATAAGGTAAAACAATCCTCATAAGCTTTGAGCAATACCTGAGCTGGGCCCCACATGTAGGGTTGAGGAGCATGACCAGATGCAACAGGTGAGTTGTAATATGGCGGAATAGCAACTCGGGGGCCATAATAAGCCTAAAGATGTGAAGAAAGAACATAATTCCCCATTAGCAACTTCACTATAAACAGTTCATTAAAGGAAACTGGGAAACAAAGTGTACAGATAAAGTAAATAACCTGCAAAGCTGCCCAATCAGTATACATATGAATATTGCCTTGATCCTGCCAATTAAACAATTTCACAAATACTCAACGCAAACTCCAGGAGTTAAACGCCACAAAATATGAGGGAAATTGTTTCTTCAAAGCAAATAATCCATCTTTGCTATTGAATTCTATAAAGGAATAATGAATAATTTCCCAGCTCACCGAAGGTGGAGGTGAAGATGGTTTTTCAGACTTGAAGGATTTTCCATCTTCATTGTTCCCCATGGCCAAGCACCAAACTGAAATCACTTGATTTTTGGTGATGCAAGAAGTTCCAAAGAGCAAGCAGCCTGAAAAGACAAGAGAACAGTAATGATACAATTAAACAAAATATAGCTTCAATACAATCATTCATATACCTAACAGTTTCCATAACTTTCTCAATACATATGAAACATGAAGAAAGAGAATTGAAATGTACCACCTTGGGGTTAAAAAAAATCATCAATACTTTGAAGGCTATTGCAATTAAATTCATCAGCTTGAAAATTCATTTTAAAGTTTAACTAAACTCAACATATCATAAAGAAATAAAATAATAATAACAATGAGAATAATCAAGGAAGCCCTCAGAAAAAGTCCGAAAGGGTTGAGGGTACAACTGTCTTTACGATACCCAAAGATTGAAAAACAAAGTGAGATCCATACAAACAAGAAAGGGATTATCAAAGACAACACGTCCATCTCACAAGGATAATCTGAGGATACAAATACGAAAATACCCTTGAAACTGCGATGGAAAACTCCTGCAGTTTTTCTTTCATGATATAACTCGTAACGCTCGGGATTTCGTCCGTCAATTCACGAAAACACAAGCAAACAGTGAGTCACTTTTTTATTTTTTATTTTTATATTTTACAAATATCTCTCCCTCTCGAGGTAATGAAGCTTCAGATTTAAAGAAGCCGTAAAGGAGAAATTGTAAGAATCTAAAAGTGAAGGAAGGATTGAGGGAGGGAACCAGATGAGTTTAATCAAAAATACTTTTTGTTCGTACAGTCTGTTCATGCGGTTCCCCACCAAAAAAAAAAAAATCATACAAAGTTTAGCTATTTAAACAGGAGTTATGTTGTTCGAGCGCACAATAATCCGATATTCGTAAAATTTCCATATTGCATCAGTTTCCTGCATGTGCTCACCAGCCAAACGACAACTAATCACCGTAATTTAACGACCACAACAATTTCATGCACCTCTCTCACCATATAAAAGAAACAAAGTTTATCTGCTAACGCAACACCGAAAATAAAAATTAATAAAATTTAAAAGTTTGTTATTACCTAAAATTATCGAACACCAAAATCTCTTTCTTGCCCAAAGTCCAGGAATTCGAATGCTTAAACCGTTGAACTTTAAAACGCAGTCGGTTTTAGGAAAATTCTATAAGGAAATAGTAAGGCTCGGCATTCTCTGGTTAAGGTTCGCTGAACGGAAGCTGAAGAGTTGTGTTTCCTACGGAGAACAGAGGAGAGGAGAGAGAGAGAGAGAGGAGGTGGGGAAGAAGAAGGAGGAGGAGGAGCGCCAGGGCACCATCCACGTCACCATACGCGTGTCGTATACAAATACAGCGTTTATACGTGGGCAAAGTTGGTTGTTGAGTTGGCCCATCGATAATCGCGCTGGCCATTTTTATTTATTCCAACGTCACTTCTACCGTAGACGTGGTCGTTTCTAACTCGATCTACGCGTCCCTTGCTCTGGGTCCAACCTATTCCACCCTCATGTGGCTTACGTGTTCAGTTTTCGTTTTGATTTTTTTTTGTAATAAAATAATTTGGAATTTTTTTTTTCAATTGGATTAAACAATTAACTGGAATGAATAGGTCCTTTGGAATCCACGACGGGCCAGTCATTGACGAGCAATATGGGGTTCCTCAGCCACGCTTTTAATTCCTTAAGATTTTGTTTGATATTTTCTTAATTTTCAATCAGTTTCTTCAGATTTTAAAGCAATAAATTTAATTAATTAATTAGATTTTTCTGCTCTTTTAACTTAAATTGACCTTTTACAACTAACTTGGTATTGCCAAGCGCCTTTTATCTTCTTGGCATAAATGATGAAGAGTTGCAACAGTGACACGGACGACAAAAAAAAAATAAAATCATAAGCTATTATAATGTAATAACATTAATTTTTGACTTAACACTATAACGTCATGAGAGCATCAATAAAAAAATTTTTAAATAAAATTTCACTTTTTATATGACCATGAGTCATATCAGTAATAAAAAAATTTTTAAATAAATTTATTCTTATCTCTTTTTAATATTAAAAAATAATTTTTCTCTTCAAATAATATTATATGAACTTTAATATCGTTATTATTGAAGGGAAGAAATACGATAACTACATTATTAAAAAAATAAAAAGAGTTAAATTTGATGAAAAAATAATTGGATTAAAATAATATAAATTTATTTTTATTGAAATTATCCTTTATAAGAAAATTTATTTTTTTACTCTTCTATTTATCACATAATTATGAAATAAAATTCCCTTTGATCCCTATAATTTAAAATTAATATTCACCTATCCTTATATTTAAAAAATATCTTAAAACACCCTTCCCTCTAAATTAGTTACAATCACGCCGTTGCTTTTTGTTTCTGTACATTTATTTTTACAACAGTACTCTTTTTACAATAATATTTTGGACATTAACAAAAAGAACAATTCACTGTTTACTGATCAATATCTACCATTCGATGAAACCAATGGCCACAATTACTTTCAGCTTCTTTACAGATGCGCTCATTTCTCACTTATTCCCCCGAAGTCTCGTCCGTCCGATCCGAGACCCCCTGGAACTCTAAACCCTTTTGTTATCGCTTTTCAAATTCTACTTTCCTTCGCTACAATTTCTATGTAATTAAGCTTTCTTTTCTTTTTGCTTTCATCATGCTGTGCGCGAATGAAGTTGATCGTGATTTGTAGTCTGCGCAGCACAACCTGATTAATACTTTTGTCAATTTTATGTAAGTGGATTCGTCGAATTGTGCCCTTGCTATTAATCTTGACGAGTTAATGCTTTTTGTCGGTTGCGCTGACTCCATGGCAGTCCCACACTTGAACAGAAGCAAGCGTGAGGCTGCAAAGCCATAAAATTATCTAATGAAGTTGATCCGGTTGAATATTACAATAAAATAATATTATTCGTAAGGTTGGATATTGATTAATAATTTTTTTTTATTAATGTCAATAAAATAATAATAATAACATAAAAGGTTATTGCTGTAAAAGTAAACAAAATAGGACAAGAAGAGTGTTACTAATTTAACAATAATGATGTTTTAAAGTATTTTTTAAAATATAAAGATTAAATAAATATTAATATTAAATTATATTTATTCCATAGAAAAGTAAAGAAGAATCTACAAAAATGAAATTGAATGGATATTTTAGTAACGTTATAAGATTTTACAGTTATTTTATCATCGTTGTATGCGATTATTCAATTAAAATATCAGGTACTCTTTCATTTTTGTCACAAGCACACTCTTCCCGGGAGAAATAAAACCTTTATGTGTACTACATAAGCAATAAAAACTAAATACATTCTTGATCTTTGATTCATATGTAACTTAATCAAAGTGAAAATGTCCTCGCTAGGAATTGAAAGAAAATTATGTAATGTATATATCTCTTATGCGTAGCCGCTATAAGCCTACAATAATGCAGTAAAATCTCTATATATATTATGTATATGAATAACCTTTTCATTATAATAAAAAATTTTGATCTAGGCTAATTATAAATAAGAATAATCGATACATTGTAATAAATTATAATTTTTTAAAATATTTTCTTAAGGAACTTATCTCCACATAGTTATAACTATACGTATATTATCAAAAATGAATCATTCTTAAGCACAAGTGCTTGCATTTTTTAAAACATGGATTTAGGGTTTTACATCAATGTCAAAGCTTTTATCACGTTGTAAACTATTGAAAAATCATTTCACACCGTTGTAGAAACATTTGATATCGATATAAAGTCTCAAATCTGCATGAAATTCGTGGGGCTTCCGTATTAAAGAAAAACTTTGTAAAAAATATTTTGTAATTCTTGAAATTATGTTTTTCTTTTATTAATATCTATACATTGCATTTGACACGCTTCTTTAATTAATTATTAATGCGGTGCATATTTTTTCTATATCGCTTGCACTAAAGATAACTAACCAAACTAAAATAATAATTTTTATAACTATACCTTTATTAAATTATAAACCCCTCATAATAATAAAAATAATTTAGTCCAACATTATAACCATAAAAAGATTTTACGTGTACACACAATTACAGTGGCGGACCCAGACAATTAAATTAGAAGGGCTTAGTTCAAAAAAAATTATTTAATTTATGTTTTTTTAAATGTTTACTCAAACACATTTTAAGTCTTATAAATTCATATTTTATTACTTTCTTTTAAATTTTAAATAATAATTGTAATAAATTATTTATTTTACATGAGTGAAAGTATATTTTTTCTAAGTAATTTTCATAAAATATTTAAAAAACCAACATAATGTGGTTATAGAGATTTGAACCAAGACTTTAAAACCATCACATAATACTTTTACCACTGAACTATAAGTCTTTTATAATATAAAAAGTGTGTCTAAATTTTTTTTATTTAATTTATTTAAAAGAATTTATGATATATTTAAAAAAAAAATTAATGATCTAAAAAAGATTAAAACCCTCACGGACTTTAGCTAAGTCCATCCGTACACACAAATCGAGTTTCCTCATGAATAATGTTTTCAATTTCGTGTAGAGCATGATAAAGTTGCATGCAATATGTAATTATAACCCAACTCATTTCCCCGTGTCACAATGCAATATCATAGCACGGTTCACCCAGCCTTTTGACACTGAAGATGGTACGTGTGATCGAATTAAAATAGCAGTCTAATTTACGAGTTTTATCGGGTGCAGTTTCAGACATGAGTACTGCATCATGCCATCAACACGTGTTTCGACAATGACAAGTTTAATTTTGTGCGTGTGGCTGTAAAATATGTTCACAAAATTATTTATTTTTTCTTTTAAGTACCTTTTATCGGCTTGTAATAAAATCAATTTCCAATAATAAATCTCATAAGTTCCTTATTATTATTATTACGTTCGCTTGCCTTCTTCGTTTCCCACAAAATTTATTTGTTTCCAAGTAAGTGAAAGAAAATACATAATTAATGCCACATGAAATAAGTATAAAACGTAATTAAAAGTTAAATTAATCTATTTTATTTTGCATTTAAATTTTTGGTTTGCACGAGCAATAAATATTACTATAAATATTTATTTTATTTCAAAAGTTAGGAAAATAAAAATTGTTACTGTTAGCTACTTAACAAGTTATTTCATTCATCCACTCGGTTTTGGCCGAACGATTAGAGTTACTCTCTCGTAAGTGTGAGGGATAGTGGTTCGAGTCCCCACAAAAATATTATAGGGGTTAAATTTAAATTTCCTCCCTCAATTTAAAGTTTATCGAATATAAGAAATGGTTAAAATCTGAATAGTCTTATATAAGATTTAACTTAAAAATTAAATCTCAATAATTATTTAATTAAAAATTAATTATAATATTATATAATATATTTTAATTTAAATAATATTCGCATGTAATAAAAAAAAAAGTTCATTCATTCAATTATATAATAAACATCTTATTAAAATTATTAAATTAATACGAAACTCGAACGCGGAACGGATTTGACTATTATTGAGTGTACAGTTCTGATTAACAAAAATTGTGAAATTTCGCCTGGCATAAATGATATTAGTGGATGGCTGGCCACTCAGGCAACGGCGAGGCTGGCTTTTTTCACCCTCTCCAGCGGCCAACACGGAGAGCGCGCCCCGTGTCGGACGCATTTCTTTTTGACTCGAAGATCAAGCGAATCTCCAATCCTGGCCGTCCATTCATGGTGCTGAATTGAAGTCACTTTCCAAAATCACCTCAAGGAGGCCCAAGTGTACGCACAGAATTAACCATCCTAACTAATAAAGACAAAAAGATAAAACTGAGAGGCAATATTAATATATAATTTAGTGGGACCCAGTACTGACGTGAACAATATCTACGGATATAAATGGCTCAATCCTACGATCTCTAAGGAGCCATGACACTCCCAAAAGAAGAGGGTGTCTTAATTACAGTGGTCCCCACGCATATCGGCTATGCTTGTTGCGTGGAGGCTGACGTGTCTTGCACAGACGTACTCGGAGCTAGGCGGGTCCCGCAGGGAAGGTAGGTTGCGTAGCCAGCTCATATTTTCACGTTCACTTGGGGCTTTCCAGAGATTTACATGACCCACCTGTCACTGCAGTTCTCCACGTGGGAGTGATCCACGTGCCCCCCGACCATTGAAGGAACTGCACGCCTTTCATCATCTTAGGAAGGCAAATGAAATCCATACAAATTAAATAATATTATATAAAATTTAATATAAATTAATCTTTTATTATAAATATCAATAATAATTTTTTAAAATATGAGTGGTAGGATATTATATAAACTTTAATATAAATTAGTCTAAATAATTATCTGATTTAAAATGTCAACAGTAATTTTATATAATATGAGTTTGTAATTTAAGTAATAATCTCATATAATTTAAAAAATAAAAAATAACATTAAAAATTATTTTATCGTAAACATCATAGTTAATACTCCAATCTAATATTTAAAAAAAATTCATACTTTAATCTTGTACGATGTATACTTGTACATTCACCATGAATTCGATTCAATATGCATGCAATAATTTTGCTTGATTAGAATCATTTGTCATAAACATTTATTGTAATATCAGAATACTGAAATAGTACTTTAAAAAAATTACAACTATTAAATGATAAATCGCCTATATTTTCATTCATGTTTCATTCATGTAATTGGAGGTTTAGGTCATTTACTCTTACAAAGCAACTAATTTATAATATTACCAGCTATTATTGTTTTTTTAATACCAGAAACGACTATCGATAAGTTATGCTGTACTTCAAAAAATTTAATTTAATTAATTTTTTTTTGAAAAGCAAAAAAAAAATTCATAATTAAAAGGGTACAATGGCATGCATGTTCAATTCCATTGGCAATAAAAGGGCGCATGTGACAGGGCCAAATGGGGCGTCACCCAAGCGTCAGAAAGACACGTCAGAGGAAAATCAGGGCCGTTGATTATCTGGCAATTCAAACGGTGATGCGTGTTTCTCGGTGGACTGAAAAAGAGACATGTGATTGGACGCTGGAAGGATCTGACGTGGTGACCATTTTCTTTTTTCTGTCCATTTTTTTAATTAATCAGACTAGGCATCCTCCCCGACAAGGTGACGTGTCTGGCAGGCTGATGGTTTACTACGCAATTTATATGGGTCCCATGTGACGTGGACGTGACGAAAACGTTCAGATCGGATCCGATTTTGGTCAAAATAAAAAAACTGAATCAATTTTTTCGCAATATATCCTCAGTGGAATTTTATATTAACAAAAGTGCCCCTACCTGCCGCGATTTTGGAAGTCAGTAGCCTTTGATCCCTGGCTGGCCTTGTTCACACTGAAAGGCGAAGGCATTCAGTGGGGGTTAAGAGAGAATTACATTTTCAACCCGGATAGAATTGAAATAAATTTTGGTGTCTCATGTTTGTTTTAAATTCATTAAAAATTAATTTTTATTTTCATATAAAGAAAGAAAGGGAAAAAAACACTTTTAAATCGTAAAAATCTTCATGCGGGGTAAACTGACACTAAGGCTAACCAGGCAGGTTACTGCTCAATTTAACAATGCCAGTCTGGTTCACAGTGGGGAGTCCAATTCACAGATTCATATCACCTTACTTAACCCTTCATTCTTGGGCCATTGGAAAGACTGGCATGGCCAAGCCATTTTGTTGAAAGGGATGGGTTTGTACTTTGTACTTCACAAAAGAAAAAAAAATGGAAAAGACCAGAAACTATTGGCCTTTGAGTTGAACAAAACAGTGATGGGCTATGCACTCGTTTAGAGAGTCCATTTGCGCTCAAAGTTGCTGCGCTTGGGTCAAATTGCTTGCATGATTTATTGATTGGAAGGGGCGATCCAAGCTATCTTTCATCTTTGTCACCCTACTTTGTAGTGGCTGCGAACTTGGCCTAGCTGGTGCGGCGTTCGCGTTAAATTTAACCCTGGGCCTTATGCTTAGAGAATCGAGATAGATATACGCATGTGTGGCTGCAGCCTGAAAAATATAATTTTGTTTTCACGGGAGATATTTCCTAGTCATAATATTGTGATGGTCTACGGGTATTGATTGTTGATTTTCTGGCTGGGTAATTACCACTAAGATTGTTTGGAGAGAGAGATAGATTATTGGGTTCAAATTCCAAAAACTGAAGCACATCACTTGTCATTGAGGTGGGCAAAATCCAAAACCACGTCTCCCCTCTTGCATAATGATGCAGCTTGTGCTTGTCCACAGCTGTAGATAAGCAAAACATGTCTGTCTCGTACATCATCCTACTTATTATTTAGGCTCTTTGATCTCCATAACTCTCTTCCTGTATTTGCTGTTAAGCCAGCTTACCACGGTAGTGGGATTTCCATGTGTCTTCTATTCGACTACATTTTGTATTCTGTCGGTGTCAATTTGGCTCTTCATTATGGGAAATTATCCCTCAATCATCTTAAAAATACCAAAAGTATAACAAATCACCATAAATGTCTGATGATTTCTTAGGACCACCTCAATTGTTTATTTTATATATCCTGTTCTCCGTGGGAAATAGGAAAGTAAATTTAGCTGCATTTTGTGGTGCCCACGTATCAGTCTCATTTCAGCTGATACAAAATGAGGATATTGACATAATTCAACAGCAAAACATCACCGAAATATACATTTGTCCTCTCTTTTTGCAGGAACCATTCATCTCAATTCAGTATATGATGCGCCTCCAGTTTCAGAAAATCTTTGTTAGTTTCGGCAAATTTTTAACGTTATGGGTGGTGATGATGATGGCAATGTTGTGTGGTACTAGTGATTCAAAATGTGAATTTGAGGCCATATTCAACTTTGGAGACTCGAATTCAGACACTGGTGGGTTTTGGGCAGCATTTCCGGCACAGTCCGGTCCCTTTGGCATGACCTACTTCAAGAGACCCTCTGGTCGCGCTTCTGATGGAAGGCTTATTGTTGATTTCTTAGGTAACAGTTAAATTGTAACTTCTCATCAAACACTTAACTCTACGATGCTCACACTCCTACACTTTTGTTCTATTTTAGTTTTTCAATCGTTGTCAGCAAAAATAATTTCTTCGTGGCACCTGTCTTGCCCTATCAAAACAACAAAAGTGAATTTTCTTGTGGCTGGTTTTGGAACATTGCAAGAGAAACAAAGTCTTCTGTTATTGAACATAGAAATGGGCTTCAGTAATTTGAAGAAAAATTCCCATCCCCATTTATATATATTATATATAAACACGGCCAATTCCGCATCGCTGGGTTGCGGGATAGACATAGACTCCAATTATATGTAGGTGAGTCCAAAATGCACGACACACGGGTCCATGAAAGTTTTGGCACTACACTAATTATTTAATCCTCCAGCCTGGACTACTTGCATTATACTCGAGGACAAAGGGTGCCACCACAGTGATCTCTTTAACTTTTAGTGGTTGATGAGCCTCTACGAAGTTAATTTCTTATTTATTGGCAGCTCAAGCTCTAGGATTGCCGTTTCTGAGCCCGTATTTGCAATCAATTGGATCAGATTACAGGCATGGAGCCAACTATGCTACTTTGGCCTCTACTGTGCTTTTGCCCAACACTTCACTGTTTGTTACTGGGATTAGCCCCTTTTCCCTAGCCATTCAGCTCAACCAAATGAAGGAATTCAAGGCTAGAGTCGATGAATTTCACTCCTCCTATGCAACTGGTAAATAGACACTGAATCAAACTCGTATTTTAGATGACAAATTAATATGCTCCTGCAAACTTGATTACTTGAAACAAAAACTCTCTCTTTCATAGGTTCAACCAAGCTTCCTTCACCGGATATTTTCAGAAAATCTCTCTATACATTTTACATTGGTCAGAATGATTTTACTTCCAATTTAGCAGAAATTGGCATAGCTGGGGTCAAGCAGTATCTTCCTCAGGTGGTTTCCCAAATTGCTGGCACGGTCGAGGTGATGACACTAATTGGGCCAGTCACCCCATGTCATGGGGTGGAATTCTAAAATCCAGCCCAATTAATTAAATAATTTCCATGTTTCCTTTCAATGTTAAATTGGTGACATTTGCTTCATCAAATTTACGCAGGAGCTGCATGCTTTGGGTGGGCGCACATTTTTGGTGCTGAATCTTGCACCGATTGGCTGTTACCCTGCATTTTTGGTTCAGCTTGCTCATTCAAGTTCGGACTTGGACGCGTACGGTTGCATGATCTCTTACAACAATGCTGTCTTGGATTACAATAACATGTTGAAGGAAGCTCTAGCACGAACCAGAAGAAATGTTCCCAATGCTTCCCTCATTTACGTTGACACTCACTCAGTGTTACTAGACCTCTTCCAACATCCCACATCACATGGTACATTGTTTTGCTAATCATTTGTCTTCGTTTTTCTGATTGACCTTGGGCTACATTTTTGTTCTTTTTGTTCTTTTTTCTTTTTTCTTTTTTTTTTTTCCTAAAAAATGGATTTGTGGGCAGGGCTTAAGTATGGTACCAAGGCTTGTTGTGGGCATGGTGATGGTGCCTATAATTTTGATGCTAAAGTTTTCTGCGGAAACACGAAGGTGATTAACGGAAGCAGTGTAACAGCCACAGCTTGTAGCGACCCACAAGATTATGTTAGCTGGGATGGAATACATGCTACAGAAGCTGCAAATAAGCTAACTACATGGGCCATTCTTAATGGCTCTTATTTTGATCCTCCGTTTCCACTTCACCAGTTCTGTGACCTCAACCCCATCGGCTGAACTAATCCTCTTCATTTAGTATTTAATCTTACAGTTAATAAAAAATCAAGTGCCTTAAATTAGTAAAAAATCAAGTGCTTTATTTGTTGTGAACCTTTCTTTCTAATAGCAATTCGATATTGGTTCAGTTGAATAAAAGTGTGCATTAGAGGTCTCTGTGACTTAATAGCAATTCGGTTTTTGGTTCAGCACAAGAGCCAAGCACCAAAATTTTTCAAGCAGGATTAATAGCGCTTTGTAATAAAGTAAATCCATCAATTCTTTCAAGGAGCCCCCTACCTTAATGAGAGAAAAAATAATGAGAACCGAAAGCTTGCAATGACTTTTCAGAGATGGGCCTAATTCCAAAATACAATGATTATCTGGGCTTGTGGAGAAAGGGGCAAAAATGTACAAAAAGAAAGTAACATCAATTTCAAGGAACATACTCATGCTCAAGAGCTGGCTGAGTTCGTATCGTTGATGCTGAAGGCATTCTACTTCTTCCAATCCATGTTGTATCTAAAGGCTCTGCCTTTTCAGATTCACTCTCCATTTTTCCAATCATCTTCCTCCACACTAGCTTATAAATAGCCACCCCAACCAAAATCAACAAAACTAACCCACCAAATCCAGCCACAAAACCTATCACCCACGACTTCCATGACCTCTCCTCCTTCGTCTTAGGCGACGGTGGCGGCGGCCGTGGAGGCTGAGGTTGAAACGGAATAACTACTGAAAAGTGGCCTGGACCTTTTGTGACACATTCATTGGGCGTAGTCATGTTGCTAAATTCGACTGACATGCCAGCTCCGAATTTGACACATTTTAGCGTCACGTTTTTGTCTTTTAACACAATGTCAGGAAATAGAATTGAAACAGGATCTCCCGAGACAATGAGCGTCAGCTCCTCATTGCCTAATGCGCTTGGATTGGAAGCATCAAAGGCACTGAAGCCAACAACAGGAGCAACCAAAGAATGATTAGGGACTTGATAGTAATAAGAAGACCAATTTCCTAAATTCTCATTAAGTAAAGCAATTCTCTTCACAAAAGGCAGTGCAATAACTCTTGGCGGGATACGAAGAGAACTGAAATTTACTCCTCTTGCCCAAAATTCACCGCTTCGTAATCTAATAACAGAAACTTGCATGCCGGAAGAGTTTGAAGGCAGAGAAAGATTGTAAAATTGACCCGTATGATGCTTTGATAGAGTTTCATTTGCGTAGCTGTGAAACAGTTCTTGTAAATATACAGGATCATAGCTCTTTGTGTCACTGGCCATTGACAATAACAATAAAGAAAAGATTACAGGGATGATTAGCCAACGTTTGTAGAACCCCATCAAAGCCTGCTTGTGTTTTTCATGTTGAATGATTTTCAACAAGAAACCAATAGCAAAGAATATTCATCTTTTCATCATTCAAGAGAAAATAAATAAAAAATTTATAGATATATTGTTGACCAAAACCAGATGCTTTCTCCTTGTTATATACAAAACAGGAAACGGGAGCAAACCCACGATCTCAAAAATCGACAAGATGCTTTCTTAATACAAACTTTTTGAGCAAATGGGTGGAATATTGCATGTGAGGTAAACCAAATTCGCAAGACCAAAAAGAATCTGCTTTGAAAATAAAAAGGAGATCACAAGTCTGAATTCTTCAAAATGTTTTTAATTCGTCGCGATCTTCTTGGCATTGCCTAAGAATTAGAAGGTGAGTGGCTGAGTTGGAGAGGATAATGGAGATTCCAGCAAGGGGAATGAATAAAGATCCGCATGCTTTTAATATACAATATAATTATGAGTAACCAAAGCCAACATAAGATTTATTATTATTATTATTATTATTTAAAGAAGGACAAAAGTAACTAAACCTTTTTGAGGAGTTTTCCATAAATTTAATTAGTTGTTCGTTATTATTGTTTTTAATTTTTTGATTCTTAGTCACTAGTCAGTTGGGTTAGTTGATTATTGGTTGAGATCGTTGGGACAGACGGTGCCATCAAAGGCGTACATTTGGCACAAGCGTTACACCTCTAAAAATAGAATTTTTTTTTTTCCCCTTTTGACATTGATTTGGGCAAACTCTAATTTTAAATTCATTAGCTTTACATTTGTCATCGTTCTCTAACTATATAATCTAATCATTGACTTAACACTATAATTATGTATGATAATCAGTGACCAACTGTAAAATACCCCAAGATGTCGATATTATTATTATTAATTTTTTTTTTTTGGGGTAATAATCGATTCTGTTCAATATCTTTGGTAAGCTTCCATGAGAAAAGCAATAGAGTTCAATTGTTTACGTCTCAGTGCTGGCAACTGGCAAGTATTATTATTATTATTATTATTATTCATGTAATTGCCGCTAATGTTTTGTGAATGGCCGGCTCTTAATAGCGAGACACGTGTAAAGAGACGCGACTGTGAATGGAAATTCTGCACGAGCTATCGAACAGAACAACTTATAATAAAAATGGAGTATTGGCCGTACCAGTCTGGATGCTTGATCGGCCCATGATGTTATTATATAGCTGTGGCGCACCCACAACCCAAACCAGCTCAATTCCCTGCAACTTGCAGCCCAACAGTGTCGTTTTGATTTTTCTAGTACAATTTTAAAAAGGTTAAGACTATTTTTATTCTAAAAATTATTTTAAATATTTTATTATTCTACACACTTATATGTTAAATTTAAAAAATTAAAATTTACTTTTTACACTCTCAAAAATTTCAACAAATACTTTATTTAAATTATTTAAATTAATTTACTCAAAAAACTGATCAAATTATTTAACACATCAAAAATAAATTAATAACAAATATATATCGGGATCAAATTATGTTCTAAAAATATTTTAACATAATTTTTATTTATTATTTTTTTTCAATATTAGTTTTTACACCCCAAGTAATTAACATAACAATTAGGAAAAAAAAAAAAAGGGGCCATCCCACCCCCAAAAGAAAAAAAAGTAAAAGAATAAATAGACGGAGGAAAAGAAGAATATTAAAAAAAGGAATAAAAAGAAAAAGACAAAGAAGAGGAAAGATAAGACTGCAAAAAATATTTTTCTTTTATTTGGAAAATCAAAATGAAAAAATATGCTCAAAATATACTAAAAGTATTGATTTACTCATTGTTTAACTAAATATTGTCTAAGAGACTAAAAATAAAATTTTTAGGATTCATGGTAAGAGAATTATATATAGAATAGTAAGCGTACTATATGAGTGTTCTGAGTAATTATATTATGTTAGTTTATGGGAGAGAGTCCTTATTGCTAATAATTTTTTTTAAATAGAAGTATTCAAAGTTATTTTGAGAGTACAAATGGCCTCACCCTTTTAATAATTTATTAGTTTACAAATTAACAATAACGATAAACCCGAAAATAAATAATCTGAAATATTATTAACAAAAGATTTAAAGACATATAATAAACTAAAATAACACGCCTATTTATGTTGGTAACTATTGAATCCCAGTCCTTCACAAATGAGATAAATAGTCTTAAATCCTAACTAAATTAGAATTACGAATATAACTCAAATAAACTTACCAAAATATGATAAATCTTAATAAAATGCTAAAGATTAATTAGGCTCAAATACTGTAATTTCTAATATATTTTGCCCATATACTTCCTACACTAGTCTCTTCCTCTTAAAAAAAAAAAGATTTTCTCGAGTTTTGCTGCAAACAAAATATATTTGGAGAATCAAACTTGTACTGAAGGAGTAAATAATCTTGCAATGACAGCACTTAGTACTTTGCATCAACTTCTCTTGAAATTCGAAAGTACGCGCACTTCAATTTCTGCTTGCTTTCTGTTCTAGCTCTTCTAAAAGATGCAAACTTGCAAAATTCATCAATTAAAAGATCTCTTTTAACATTCTTCATGCTCTGCTCATCGTGCGCTCCATTGAATTTCTCATTTTAAGTTAAATCTTGTTCAAGTACAACTTTATTGTCTTCAAGATAAATAGGTAGAACTATATCAAATATCTTGAGAAGATTCTCTTCAAGTATAACTTTCGGGCCTTCAACTTCAATCATATCATCATTCTTGTACCAATTGATGTCTCTTCAATTTGAGTTTCTTGAGTATCTTCAATTGTATTAGGCTCAACACTCAAATCATTATTAAAAGTTGTCTCTTTATATGTAATTTTAAGTATGTCTTTAATTATTTTTTGATGCTTATAGGTTTGTCATTGGCTAAAAATAAAAGCTTTAGTAGTGATTTTGAATATTCTCTCATCAGAGTTTTCAATGTCTCAATTAAACACTGTATTGATCTCAATGCCTTCATTGGATGTTTTAGTGTCTTTACAGATTGTTCAAGATGTTTTATCATAGAAACTCCGAAACTTTCTCTAAAAGGTGAATAATCTGAAAGGAAAGAATCTAAAATATTTTTAATGAAATGCTTGAAAGGCATATAATAAACTAACATAGCAAGTCTATTTATGATTGTAACTATTAAATTATAGTCCTTCTCAAACTAGACAATAATCTTAAATTCTAACCAAATTAAAATTATGAATATAATTTAAATAAACTTATTAAAATAAGATAAATCTCGATAAAATACTAAAGACCAGATAAGCTGAAATACTGTAATTTCTAATATATTTTACTCATATCCTTCCGAAAATCAACATGATTCAAATTTATATTTAAAAAGGATTTAAAAAAGTCAAACTCATCGTAGAAGACAAGTCGGTTATTATAATTTAAAATGGTCGACATGCCTCTCTAGCAATATGCTTGCTTTCGGAGATAAACGTCGTTAATACGACATCAATAGTGTTCTTGTGTTTATATATGATTTAAGATCAAACGATAAGTCGTTCATCTAAGGAGGGAGAGGGACGATGCGACGCAAAAAGAATAATAGCCAAATATAATAATAACATCCGCAGATGATAGAAACTCAAAGCTCGTAGCCTAAGCCTTATGTTAGAGACCCCTCAAACGTGGATTTGAGATAGGGAATCGACCAATCAGAATCTCAATTCTGTACACGTGTCAGCCAAATGAATCTGTGCCCGAAATAGAGCACAGCAAATATCATCACCGCACCGGATAAACCAAACCAACCATTACAAATCGAGAAGAACGAGAAAGAAGATATCGTAATTTTTGCAAACCAACCACAAATCAAAAGTATCAATGGCAGCGACGGCGTATGCGGCGGTGTTAACTCCACGTGTCCCCTCAACCACCACCGTCAAAGTCAAATCTTCTCACTGCTCTTCCCTTCCCTACGTCCCTCCTCGTCTGTCCACGTCACCATTCTCTCGTTCCATCAAACAAGTTTCAGGTATTAGTTGCTACCCTACTCGCACTTGTTGCTCTGAATTTTGTATTTTACTTTTCTTGTATCTACGGGCTTGCATTTTGTACACTGTTGTGCATGTTCTGATTTTATGGTGAAAAAAATTAACTAGAGACAGTTGTTTGGAACTTTAGAAGGGAAAAACACACACGCACACACACAGATGATGATTTTGGTAGGGGTGGTTCAGTTTGACTGAGATGAGCACATAGATTAGTTGGCATACAGAAAAAAAATGGATTGGTTTTAGTGTTTATGCAAATGACCTCACTATCAAGTGGAAGGGCAGTGGATGGGATGTTTATTGTTTGTGACTAGTAGTCCCTGGTATATATTATTTTTCTGCTCAATGCAAATCATATTAGTTTATATTTTGCTTGATACATTCCACATTAAACTTCTATTTTGATCTTCTCTAATTGCTCTCTTGTTTTTCTATATGTTTCCCATTCCATAATTGAGCTAATTTATCTTTCATTAATTTGTTTGTAAATATTTTGATTTAGTGATTCTAAACAATATGCTTATTGATTACTTTTCCTTTCAATTAGAGTTGAGAAGGTTTCCTTTGCTTCCGGTTAGAGCCTCTTCCTCAGAAGAGACATCCACAGTTGATGCAAATGAACTTTTTACAGACTTGAAGGAAAAGGTAAGAATCAAAATTCAAGAGGGTACCAATGAGAATAGATTGATATGGAGATGCTTTTCTAGCTTCTTGTAATTTGATTTCATGATCAGTTAGATTTGGTGATTGATGTTGGTTATGCTTACTAGTGGGATGCGGTTGAAAACAAGTCCACAGTACTTCTCTATGGAGGTGGGGCAATAGTGGCTGTTTGGTTATCCTCAATTATTGTTGGTGCCATCAATTCAGTGCCTTTGGTATGCAATTTCCAAAATAGCTTATGCCTTTCTTTCGTTGTCATGTTTAGGAGATGAACCTCTCAAGTTCTTGACAGTAAATTAGCACATGCATTTCCTTCATATTAATGAACCAATCTGAAATGTCTTTCTTATGTTGTCAGCTTCCCAAACTCATGGAGTTGGTTGGACTTGGTTATACTGGATGGTTTGTCTACAGATACCTTCTCTTCAAGGTAAGATTAAGAGACTGCAAAAGCTCACATGCATTTAATTAGTTCTTTTTTCCTTTATTGCTAACCTATTAATTCATAACATTTTGATTATGGAGTAGATTACTTTCTCGAACCTAACAGATTAATTGAATTTTGAGAATTTTTGTCATCTGTTTCATCAGATATTCTGCATCTAAGATGGTTAATGTTTTAATGAATTGATTTGTTTGCCCAGTCAAGCAGAAAAGAACTAGCCACGGATATTGAAGCACTGAAGAAGAAGATTGCTGGAACTGAATAGATTGTACATTCTGGAGGCAATTCTTGTTTGTCCCCGATCGTCATTTATTTGGTCCTCTATCATTGTATATGAGGCACTCGTATCGTGTAATGTAGAGTAGGCTGTGTACGGGTTCCTTTTATCCCTGAAATAAGAGATTTGACAAATTTTATGTGTATGTCCAGGCCACGCATGATGGCTTTTGTGGTTTAGATTGAGAAGCAGATTCACTTTTTCCAGCAAAAATACATGCTTCGTAAAATCTGTATTACACTATTCACAATAAATACAACCGTGCTTGTGATTTTGTGGTCGATGTGCAACTTTTGAGTAGCCTGAGTACCACTGCAGGCAATCAAGGTAGATTTTTACTACCCAGATTCGGCAGAAGGATGGGAAGAGGCATTTAACTTAAGCAGAAAAAAGCCCACTTGGTTTTTTGAAATAGAAATCCTTACGCCACAATCCCCATCCCTTGCACGAAAGGAGAGAGCCAGCATTGATATCAGAATAAGAGTAGGTTGCTGGAATCACATCGTAGTGATACAATCCTTTTTGATTTATCAAAAAGGAGAATAGAGACAGCATATGCCAAATATTGCTGAAAAGGGAGGAGAACCATCGTGAAAGTAGATGCTAAAGGGATATGAATAAGCAGTCCATGTCTGTCCACCTTGATCACCAGGACATATTCCTCGTAGTGAGATCAGTTATTTGCTTAATCTATAAGCAGTTCGATTGTGCAACCTGAATTGCCAATCTATAAGCAGTTCGATTGTACAACCTGAATTGCCGCACAAGTTAAACAACTATAGGTGTTATACATGCATGCGAAATCCGCCCTCCACCGTGCTAGGCATGCTTTATGTTACATAATAATTTAACACAGAGCACATAACTCGTCTTTATCTACATGCTGAGTGCAATTATTTTCACTTAAGACCCATCCCAGCTAGAGCATGATAGTAGCCAGCAACTTGCCAGTAATAGTTAGTTAATTAATTAAATACAACATGCACCAAGAGAAGCCCTGAAGAAATCAAACAAGACCAATATCAACAACCAAATAAATTACGTACTCCATCACGTTCTTTACACGGTAACCTCATAGAAAACAACCTTCCATCATCATGGTGCCTACAATTATCTGTTCATCGATTACACAGTTATGAGATCGCCAACATAAAGTTTTTTCCCTTTTTTTTTTCGTTTAATTATTATTCAAAATATAAGTAACACGCTGTTATTACATGAAACTAAGCATCGTTTTCGTCATAAGATTAACAACAAAGAAAGCACGCACGCATGGCATGCAGCAAAAATATATAAAAAGAAGGGGAGGAAGATAACAGAAAGAGAAAGATTAGATCCTATCAATATCCTCGTCCTCAAACTCAATATAATTATCAGGACCAGCTTCATCGTCGTCGTCAATACCAGCAGCGATCCCTTCGTTCAGCCTAATAGTCTCCGGCAATTCACCGTAAGCCTTGAGCAAGCGGGCCTCATCAGGCATGTATTTCAAAATAACATCGGCTTTATCGTCTTGATAATCTCTCAAACCGACAAGAATAATATCACCCGCAGCGATCCAAACCTTTTTGTGCATCTTACCACGGATGTGGCAGAGACGCCTTGCGCCGTCGATGCACGTGGCCTCGCATCGACCGTTCCCCAGCATCCGAAGCACCTGCGCATATTCTTGACCGTCTTCTTTGAATATCAGCTCGCGTTTCTCGTCGTCCGCCTCGTTCTTTCCTCTCTTCCGATTCTTTCCTCCCTTTCCCTTGTTCTTCGGCATCTTTTTCTTTTACTTGTTGTTTTTCGGTCTCTCTTCTCTTGCTATGTTTGTTTGCTTGCTGGCTAGACCCCAATTCTTTAAATATGGAGATTGGGCTTGGCAGTTTGCCTTTCAAACTTGTCGTACAAGTAACCGCTCGTGTGCGTGCGTTTTTCTCTTTTGTTCTTCTTGAACCGATATTAGCGTGAAGGGTTCTTACAAGGCTAGGCTAGAGATGGATGGAAGAATAAAGTGCATATGGCTCGGATTAATTTTATGCTTACTGTTATAATTCACCTTTTAATAAAAAAATTATTATTATTTTTTTATGTTTACTTTTTGCCAAGGCTTATATTAATTTATCACTACCCTTATTGAATGGGTCCCACTAGGGAGCATAGAATCGAACCATCAAGGGGCTCTGTTGATCGATTATATTTGTTTTTATTATCCACAAGGAGTCGGGACCGAGGTCCTCTGGCATTTTTCTGAAAAATGTAAAACGGGCCGGATGCCTGGACTGACCCAATCTGTTTGAATAGAACCATCTGCAAAAGAAAAGAGACAAAGACCGGATATTATGCAATTAGCATACATTCAAAATACACGATTCAAATAAATAAGTCGAAGAAGATGATGATTAAATCAGAATAATTCTTTTTAAATTTCTATTTCGGTTTAGAGAGTAGCTTTCAACACCTCTCTAGAATATTGAATGTTATGTTTTAAAATGCCTTTAATTTAATTGATAAAATATATAAATTCATATATTAAAATTAACTATTATCCCATAAAATTTTACTCAAAAGATTATTTTTTAAAATTACATAGAAAGTTTAATATTTAAAAAAAATCAATTAAAATTTAAGATATAAATATAAATTATGAGATGGGGGTGCTTGTAAAAAATTTTATTAAAAGATAATTTACTTAAATGTTTAATTAATTTTTCATTTAAGACAAAAAAAAAATTAATATGTGTTGCATTATTTAAATGATTTTAAAATAAATTTTATGAAGAATTGTGACGGGTGTCAAAGGATCACTCTTTGCTTCGTGTGCTTTACATGTGTAAACTAGGACAAGTCTGGCACCGGAATCGAAGAGAATAGCGCAAATAAAATGCCAACCTTTTGGACGATTTGCCCATTAATAAATTCTAAAAGACCATTTTAAATTTAGATCCTAAGCATGCACAGTAGAGGATAGCCATAAGGAATTTTTTTAAAATTTTTAAAATTTAAAATTTTAATTTTAAGTCACCAAGCTCGGGCAAGACCTGAGTCCGACAAGCCCGCTCCGAAATATGAAAACAAGGGAAGCGATGTCCACGACACGAGACCAAAATACAATCTTCTAACGGTCAAATCTTATCATCAAGGCAGACGTACCTAAGCACACGAATATAAGTTTGACAAAATAGAGTTCTAATTTCCAAAAGAGCTGCATTCTTAAGCTGAAACATGTCAGAATACAAACTCATCATTCCAGTAACCAACTAGATTTTACATATTTTCCCTCTCAGTTTCCATTTTCCAAACTCAACTCATCCTAGTAATAACAGAGAGCAAATTATAATTGTATATGAACCTCTGAACACAAGTATCTATAGCGCTGAATGCCTACTTATTACATTTATCATTTAAAAGTTCAGTACCCAGTCATGAGAGAAACAAAAGAGGTTAGTGCTACCAAAAGTTTTACATCAATTGGAAGCCTCAACAAGAGCGACTCTAATGATGCAAGAGTCAGTGCTTGATGGTAAGCTCAGCCCTGAGGTGGAGGATACCATTGATGAAGTAAAGACTATCATCCGCCGTGAAGGACGCCCATGGTATGGCAAATAAGTTTCGGTATCCAACTGCCTTGCCTCCGGTGAATGTGTAGTTACCTTTGTATTTGCTAACAAACTCCTCAGTAGGCTTTGACCTTGCTGCAAACTCGTAATCCACAGCAAAACTTACTGACCCCTTTTCCTGCATCCCCAAGAACAACCCAAAACAATGGAAAGAGCTCTGCTGGTCCATGTTGCAGTGTGCAGAGAGGAAGAACCCTTGCCCACCCAAGTGAAATGCTTGGGAATACACCCGTCCAGATGGGAACAAATTTTCACACTCCTCCCGCTTCAAGTCCAGGTACACCACACATTGCTGCCGAGGACGCTCAAATTCTACTACTTTGACCGGCCGATACTTGTATGCACGTTCAACAAAGCGACGATTCAAGGTGACCGACTCCTCTGCTGCCAAGGTTCGTTGTCGATGTGGGGCTTCGGCCTTAAAAAACAGAGCTTCAAGCACTAGCTTGGACGCGACATCATGATCAAAATCATTACAGGTTAAAACCTTCTTTAGCTTCCTGCAGGTCATGTGAGGAAAGCGAATGAAGCGTGCCAGACGTGAGCCCAAAACTTCACGTCGCTCCTCGACTCTCGGGTACTGGGCTCTGGCCCACTTTAACACGAAATCGTATACAGCATCTTCAGAAGCAATTTGAAGATCATCACTAGACAATATTGCCTCAACTCCAGCAAGGGGCAAGGCCATTACCTCCTCTTGGAACCTGGCAAATAATGAAAACTTCACACATAAGCTTCCCAAATATTACCGCACTAAAGTGTCACAAGCATTTAAACCTTCTAAATAAAGATTCCAATAGAAAAGTCAAGAATACAATACCAATCAAGCAGGAACTTACTTGGTCATGTCCTTATAACAAGATGCAAGGTACTGTCTCGCAGCATCGGTCAATGGCTGGACTGCTTCACCCATCAAGACGCTGGAGGGAAGCTCCAGATAAAGCAGTGCGGACTCTGGAGTCATGAGCATATTCCTCAACAGACGGCTGCAGTGTCGCATGCACGAAGCAACCTCAAACTTATCCGCAGCCATTAGCACATCAAGCAATGCAGGAGCTGCAGTAGTCGATAAAGTATTGCTGTACATAAAATTCAGAAGTTCCATGAGGGCAGCTTCCTCTGCTCAAGAAAAGAAAGATCTTATTAAAATTAGCACTGGTAAATTTAATTATCCAATAATAAGCAAATGACCTCAACCAAGAAATCTAACAAAGATAAAGAACAATTATTCATCAAGTAACAGCCAGTAAAAATTGGCCATACCAGATGCATTGATACGCAGTGTTACATGTCGTTGTTCTGACTCCTTCATCCCATTTGAGAATAGCTACAACAGATAAATAAAAAAGATTTGGAATCTCATGTGAAAGGAACATCTATTAGCGATTGCAGCAAAATTTTAAAACGACAACAGAGCAAAATCATAACCCTACTTTGTAGAAAAATGGACTTTTTGCTGCCAAAATTGGAGAGCTTATGTGTAATGTTTTAACTCTCACAACTGTAGAACAATCCATGCTCCAGCTTGACTCATTTCCATTTACAGCTTCATCACCTGTAAGAGTTGCAAGCAGGCTTAGATTCAGTACAACAACCATGGACAAATCCAAAACAGATAGCTAAAAGAGTTATAGAAGGAGACATATTAATTTACTCTAAATATTACAAGAGTTCTTCATCAAACAACCCATTAAACAAAAATAATATACCAAGTCTTGTAATGGCCATATAATGCCTTATCGAATCTAGAAACCTCATGGGCAAATTATTCAGTTTTAAACTACAGACTAACATGTGCATTTTTTTCCCCAAGAAGTTAACCAATCTATATGTTTAAAGCTGTTATTTCACTTCATTATTATGAGAAAAAATAATATTACTTCCGGTCCTGGGATACAAAGTATCTCTCATCTCTCCAAAATATCTCTCATCTTTCCAAGAACGTTATACAATCTATTAAAAAAAGGATCATACAGGACTCTTACGAATTTGAATGAACGAAAAGATCTATATTCTTCAAAGAAACACCATAAGGAAAATGTAAATTCATAGAAAACCTTTTCACTACCTGACGGTGACCCCTCAATCATTGCCTCCACTTCCTCGTCTTGATTTTCACAGCCCACACAATCATCCATATCGGGCTGGTTTAAAATCTGCTCCTCAGGGCAAGCAGAGAGATCCAAAGCTGAAAATAAGTTGTAAATGCCAATCAACATCAAAACCACATCATATGCTAGGGAAGCAAGAGTAGGCTCAAACGTTCACCAACAAAAGGTATTAGAATCTTCATTCTTACACATTTTCCAAGCCCCAAAAAGATTCAGGGCAGACTAAATCTTTTTCCCACAACAGAAAATAGACTAATATAACATATGAGAACTCATTTTTTTTTGCAGCCAATCATCCCCGAAGTATTTGCTATATTAACTCAGCTTTATATGATGAACAGCACAAATCTCTCGTGCCAACAAATATTTTAGGACAAAAGAGAATCAAATCAAAGCTTCAACTACAATTCTTCATTCAAAATGACATTGATTGGACACTGTGGACTAAGTGCTTCCATGAATTATAGTAGGCCTTAAAGAGATCAAACAACAATACCTCAAAATTTATACCGTATGCACAACAAAATCAAATTTTGATAAACAAATTACAGCTCAAAACTCAATTTTCATTTTCCTCAGCTTTCTCACAGCTGCAAATCAAAGACAAAAACATTCAATTGGCCAAAACCACCTTCCTTTCTATCCTTATCTATAAATATCTTGCCAATCGAACAGTAACAATACAGGAAAATTGGAAAAAAAAATTCCAACAAATTGAAATAAAAAAATACTGACCGTTGTCCTTCTTGATATCTTCTCTTCGCCTCTTACGGTGCCTAGCCCAATCGGCGATACTAGTACAACCCTCTCCGTCGGACCTGCTCTCTGGCTGGTCACCCATGATCTCGATCCGAAGAAGCCGGTCCGAGAAATTGCTATCATTAAAAGCAAACCCAAAATCTCCATCGGAAGAAGAAGCACTACGCGAGATATCCGAATCCATTTCTGTTCTTGGGTCAAATAGATCCGTGTTCACCTCTCTCATTATGAAGATCCCCTCTCCCTCCCTCTCCAGACGCAATCTCCTTCTCAATCAGAGAGAGGATCGAAAAAAAAAAAGCACAAAGGTTACGAATTTGAAACCCTAAAATAGTGAGCTGGCGGCGTTATCAAAAAGCAAATGGCTAGAAAGAGAGCACAGCATGAAAATTGAAATGAATGAATGAAAAACCGAAGCCCACGCCCCCCCACCGTTACCTTGTTCATATATAGAATATGTTGTGTTGTGTGTGCTGGTTTCGTTTTGTTTGGTAATTTGGTTTCGGTTCACTTGCGTGTTCGTGGGTTGCGGTGTGGCTAGCTGTACATTGTTGTTTTAGTCATTTAAGGCAGCCTTTGAATTTTTGTTGATTATCTCTCTCTCTTTCTTTTCCTTCTATTTTATTATTGCCGACGTGGATAACGGAGTCGAGGGATTCAACTGACTTTATATTTTTTTTTCCCTTCGTTGAGAACTTCGGACGCTGCATTTTTTTTTTTTAGTAATGATATTTTAAATCAAAATATTTTTTATTTTTAGAATTAATTACTATAATTTTTTTATAATCATAATCATAGGATTAACCAATTTTATTATTATGAAGAGATTATAACTCAATAGATATCGTTAAAATTTTATTATTTGAAATTATCCTCAATACAAGTAATATATAAGTAAAGTGTATTATATTAATAATTGATGTCAAATTTAATGTATAAAAATTAATAAAATAGATGAACATAATTTTAAAAAATTGGTATGTATATTTATATAATTTTAAAAATATAAAAATTTATATTTTTTTAATATTTTTCTCTTAATATAAATTTTATAAATATTATAGAATGATTTGACAACTAACTTCAACGAAACAATCGCCATTCCAAACAACTTAAAATAATATTTTATTTTATTTAAAACTTTTAATGTAATAAAATATATATACATACTTTATAATATACATATAATTATTACTATGTAGAGACATATTTCCTAAGATGAGGTATAGAAAAATTATAATTTATTATTATATTAAGTTTATTTTTATTTATAACTTATTCAAATTAAGAATGCACAACATTAATGTCATTACTATGTACAGTATCATTAAAGAGATATTTTGCTATAACATAATAATTCGGATTTGAAGTGCTATTGCTTTTGTCGACGAACGCTCTATCCACCTTCAGTTTGTCTATTATCTTTCTTTTTTAAAACGAACATGCTATCATTTTATTATCTGATAAAAAAAAACACGTTATATTCAATCCAAATTTTTAACTGTATATATGTGTGGTTCAAAATTTTACACAATTTTGATTTTTTTCGGCATTTTTTTTTCTAGAACTTGTGAGTTTTTACAACCTTTATGAATATGGTGATAAATTTGTAAATGAAGTATTATTTTTCTTATAATTTTGATTACTTTAACTAGGATTTATAGAAGTACAATAATAATTGAAAACATATATTGATAAATCTCACAAGTAGTAATAAGAATTTTAACATTTAGATCTCAACTATGTGGTTCCCTTAATTATTGAATAATAAATTTCACAATTAATAAAACTAGTATTATATCATCTAATAAATAAATATTACGTCAGTTGGGATATAAATTAGGATTCCTAACATTATTCATCTCCCTATTATTTAATAATATACGTGGACAAAATGCTGAAGTTTCAAAAAATTACATCATTTCTTTGTTTGGAATGATAATTTAAATTCTACGGAAACTAAAGCATTATTATTTTAATGCATAATTTCTTTTTCAAAAATTTACATTATTATTTTAATGCATAATTTCTTTTTCAAACATAATTTCTTTTTCAAAAATTATGTATCTTAAATTTTTTATCTTAAAAAATTATTTTGATGAAATAATACAATTAATTCATTTAAACCTTATAAAAAATTACTAAACGCTTAATTAATTAATTGGTATTGCATTTACCACCAATTGGAGAGAAAGCGACCAAGAGCCAAAAAATACAAAATAATGGACGACTAGTTTTAAACAATTAATGGACTATACTTAGTACAACGAAATGAATCTGATTATGATTAATAATTAAATTTTATTGTCACGGGTTAATCGACCAAATCATATAAATTAAAGTGACACCGCCTTAAGAAATTAATAAATTCAACTATGTCTCCTATTAATGATCATTTCACCGAACATACGTGCACCATCCGAGTTGCAATAATGGCATTCTTGATAACTGTTATTTAGTTGAGATAATAAATCACTTTATTAAAAATAAAAGATCAGAATTTTAAATCTGCTCAAATTTTAAGAAATAAGATTAGATACATTGTCATTAAACTAAAAATTAAAAATTAAAAAAATCAGCAAACCATATTAATAATTTTCGCAAAGTCATTATCTTGGGACTGAAATCATGTGATGCTTGTACAAAAATTTGACCAACGACAAGCAGCAAAAGAAAAATACAAAATTTCAAAGTGAAAAAGGCAAAATTCAAATACAATTTGGAAAGATCGTCCTCTCAAGGTCGTGTCACATCGTTATTATATAAATATAGACGGTTAATTAATAGACTGTGGTATTGTACCACAAATTATTAAAAAAAAAAAGAAGAAAAGCAAATGGCATTAAATATTATATTATCAGTACACCTTCTCCGTATGGTTAATTTCAGCCAAAATATGTGGGATAATATGTGGGATAAGCATGCATCCTCGTATGTAGTGTTTATTTATTAAAATAAAAATATAAAATATAAAATTTTTTCAGTATTTATTTATTTATTTAAAAGAGAAAATAGAAATTTTATTTCATAAATTTTATTTATTTTTAAAAAGATTTCCACTCTTATAAAAAAAGTCTCTAACAACAATTGTCTTTAATTTCATACTTTAATTAATTTGACGATGCATATATGACATTAGAGAATATGCAAGATGCATGTAAAACAACGGATACAGGCATTGTTAATTAGCCTCAAATTTAATTAACTAATGAAAGCAACAACATGTATTAGAGATAAAATTTAAAGAAAGAATTATTCAACAGAAACCTAAAAAAAAAAAAAGAAAAAGAAAAATTGTAGAGATAGAGAAAAAGGTGAACGAGAGTACGTTACACACACACATATTACATATATGGGAGGAGATAGGACCATTTAATTAGGAGGAGCTCCCTTCAATCCAAACAAGGAGAGAAGAAGGCAAACACGCCTTCAAGGTCATGCAAACCCTTGAGATGCGCATATATATATCTAACGTGCGCATCACAGAGGTATCCATGAACCAGCTGACGGGTTAATTACCCTCTCTGCTTCCTCATTTTGGACTAAAGGTAGCTCCATTTCAGTAACACCCAAAGCCCTAGTGGACAGACAACGGGAATCGGAGAGGATTTTGACATTAATGGCGGAAATCTGTGAGGATAGATTTTCTCTTGAAACGAGACAGCTGTGTAGTGTGTAAATTAAGTGTTGTCTAATCTAATGCAATCTCTGAGCAGTCTGGCAAAAGTCGAAACACATATCATTTATAATGCAGGCGGCGGCCACGCCACAGCCCCACACCCATGAATTTTTCTTCTTCCCGTTTATCTTCTTTTCAAATTTCAAAATCTGGGTTGTAAATAGGCCAAGTGTATCTAACATTGCATTAAACTTATAATTGCACCCAACAATCAAACACACACTTGAATTTGTTGACTGCAATATTTCTGTTGATGTACATTACATTATATTGAACATTATGTAACATAGTATGATCTATTAAGTCATAACTCATAGCTGACTTTTTTTAGCAACTTACTGCGAATTCATTTGGGTTGTTCGAGTGATCCAGTTATCGGGCACTGTACGTGTGAGACTGTAATGCTCTGACTAGGTGACTATGGCTGCGAGGATTTCAATGGTACAAAATATAATGATAATAAATTTGAGGGGGTCGTAACAAAATAACAATAAAATTGAAGGGAATATAGTATAGCGTAAACTGCAAATGGGAATGCAATTGCACTGAATCAGGGAAGGTCTTGGTGCTGCCAGAGCATTATTCCTTAACCATTCACAATTTGTACGTATGTATATAAATTCATAATTTATTACGTATGTATATAAATTCACAATTGAGTAATGATACAGTCATAAATTTTTATACAAATTAAATTTGTACAAATTGATTTAGCATTAATTCATTGGTTGAAAAAAAATATAAAATAATGAAAACAAATTATGTAGACCAAGTGATATTTAATTCAACCAATTAAATCATGTCACATCAATTTATACAAATTTAGTTTGTATAAGAGTTTGTAACTGTATCATTACTCATTTACAATTTATTACGTATGTATATAAATTATTATGATTGATTAAAATATATGCATGATAAGTAATGAATAAAAAATCAGCAATATTTTAAGAGTACTAAGGACTTTTCCTTTCATTACGTATCCTAATCTCCTTTGATTTTTTATTTTTTATTTTTGCCTGACTCCACATAGCCACCACGTCAGTTGTGAAATTATATTTATACTAATTTACTAACACTTACTACTATAAAATAATTAAATGAAAATTAGTTTTATTTCAATAATTAAATCAATTAATAACATGACATGTTACCAATACGATAGTCATACAATTTTATTCTGAAGTAAAAGTTTCACAAGACATCATCTATTTATTGAAACTACCAATTATAAATCATACGTGTTATGAAATTAAATGAGATGCCAAACAATGAATTTATAAATGTCAACGTTCCATAAACGTTTATGGCATGTCATCATGACACGTGACTTTAACAAATTTGCTCAACGTATTTGACGCCCCCTTTTACTCGCTTTCCAGTCCCCTTGCAATTGCAAAGCACTCTGCAGTTGTCTTCGCTGGTACACGACTCGTCGTCCAATTAACACATGCAGACACGCATCATCTTATTAAAACTTTATAACTACTTTTTTATCATTCATCCAATCCAACCGTTTATTTTATTTTAATTTAATTTAATATCAATCTCTTTTGATCGAATGCATTATTAGTTGAACATCTGACTGATGTTTGCAAATTACACATGTACTTGAAAAGACAAGGATAGCAAGGCATAAAATCTCAATAAATTAAAGGTCAGTTTGGGAATACTGTAATTTTTAAAATAATTACTGTTAACTGTGCTGTAAAAATAATCAGTTGTTGAGAGAATCAATTAAGTATTTGGTAAATTTTATTTTTAGAAGTACTGTGAGTTTTGAAATCAATTATTACTTATGAGAGAAAATAAATAATTAAAACATACATAATGTATGATAAAATTTACTTATACATATATAAAAACATGTACATATAATATTTTTAATTGTGTATTATAATAATTTTAACTAAAAATAAAATTTATAATATATTGATTTTATTTTATTTTTGTTTTAAAACAATTGATAATTGAATTTATAATATAGTAAAACAAATTTAAATATAATATTCAGACCAACAGATTGATATTAATAAATTTATATTTATGAATTATAATAAAATTTTATTAAAATATTAATTTTATTTCTAATTTGAATAAGGATAATTTTGGGTTTATGTAATAATTTTAAGGATATTTATCGAATTGTATTAAAGGATAAAATTAATTCTCAAAATTAAAATCTAAAGACTACTATTTTCTTACTTTTCAAAATCAGTTGTAGGAGGAACTGTTTTAACAAAATTGATTTTAATTTTTTTAACCAAACATTAAAATTAATTTTTAAATATGTAAAATTACTTTTAAGCCTCTAAAAAATAATCCTAAATGGGTCCGAAGAAGCCTCTTTTGACAATAACATTTGTATTGCCAAAAGCCACTTTTGGACAAAATCTTTGTTTACGGATGATATTGCTGAAGCTCGGATCATGCTTATTATTTATTCATCATTTTACATTTGTATCATTTTACAACTCAGACAGGTTATGTTAATGAAACAACTTGTTACTTAAAATATGTTTGCCCATAAATTTCATGCATATGATAATGGTGCAAAATTCTTGATGAATTATCCCAGCTTTGTTACAGTTGTGATTTGGGAGAGTACTGATTTTGTTCGCAATATTTGGCACTTAAATCTTTCGTCTCGTGCGATCGTCTCATTTATAATTTTGTACCTTGAAATCAAAATGATATTATGTGATGTATCGAAGAAATGAAAACGATAATTTATTAAGACAAGCACAGGGCTTATGCAGATGGTTACTGTTAGGAAGCTATAACGAAAATTGCCAAGTTTAGAACTACTTCCATGATTAAAGAAAGAAAAATGCTAAGCAGAGAGAAAGTCAAGAAAAATAATTAAGAAAATAATAGAGAGAGGGAGAGTGGGTGGGTGGAGAGAGAAAATTAAATTTTCTCACGCTATTTTGACCCAATAAATAAAATAAAATAAAATAAAATAACATAACATCATTGGGTGGGCCCGATTTATAAAGTGGAGAGTAAGTTTCACCAGCCCCGAGGCACAATTTTCTCGCTTCCTTGCAACTAATTGTGGTAGCAAGTCAAAAAAATAATGGTATGCAATCAAAATAATTTTTCTTGCATATAATTTTCCCAATCAAAAAAATTATGGTATGCAAATCATATCGCCCAACCTCAAACAAGGTTCCGCCGGCCACCAAATGCTATTAAATCAATAATATACAATATTTCGTCAATTAACAATTACAAAACCATCTAAAATTAAAAAACTCACTCACTTTTTTAAGTTTATAAAAATAAACAATCAATCTCTTTTGATCCGATACATTATTAAATGAAAATGAGACCGGCATATATAATACAAACGTCCCTGAATTGATATGGATAGCAAAGCATAGAAACCCAACAATGGAGGATTTTTTGACAATACCACTAATCTTGTTGCCAACGGCCAATTTTCCCGCAATTTTCTAATTGCTTCTGTGTGTTTCTATATATATATATTTTTTAGTGAGGACATCCTCAATTTATTAAAACGAGGATGTACATTAAACTATAAAAATATATAGATTTTAATATATTAAAAATTATATTTTTTGTATATTAATATATTAAAATTTATGTTTTTTTATCTATTAGTGTTATTCTCATTAGAAAATTATACACATGCACGTATGCGCGTGCACACACATATACGCATATACACACACATATACACACACACGCAGAGCTCAAATCATGCTTATTAATAACAACATTTCGTATCTATCATATATAGAAGATAAAAGTTAATACTGCATAATTCCAATTCCAGATTAATCCTTCCTCTAACTTATTATTCATAATGTGATCCTATTTTAATTTGACCAATATTAGATGGAATAAACATCTCTGAAAGGTTTGTTTTTTTGCTCAATCTTGTGTTATGAAATCATCATTCATCCGATATCATATCCATTTGAAAGTCACGTGATTGTCAGAATCAAAGCGAGATTAGGGGATATCTAGAAGTAATTAAAAGGATAATTTATTTAATTATTAAGACAAACACAATGCTAATTAAAGGGTGAAAATGTTTTTTGCATGAAAATTGTCCTCAAACTTTACAAAAACAGTCATTAGGTGGGCCAGGCCGATAAGGCGGAGAATGTTTCTTGCATACGACGCCGTACCGGGGGATATACTCTCCCTTGGACTTACAAAGCTCCGTGCAGTCGGAGTCGTTATTACAATGCCCGGCGTACAGCAAAGTCTCGCCCGGAGGCACTTCTGCGACTCGATACCCAGCCGCTGAAATTGCATAATATAATATATACTAAAATTAATTAATTCTCAATTAAATTTAATTGCACAAGACAACTGATTGAAGACCCATTTTTAATTGATTTGTAGGCTTTAATTCATACGTACGAACCTGAAGCGAGCAGGACAGCGAGAAACGCAACAAAGAAGCATTTTTTGACGAAGAGAGCAGAACTAGTGTTGTCAAAAGTCATTCTCACCAACGCTGGATTCGATTTGCTTGTGGGAGATGCTGCGCTGAATCAAAGCTTATTTATACAACATTTTGCATATTTTATAGAAATTATTTTTGAAAAAAAAAAAAAAAACAACATTAATGAATTTCTCATTTTACATTTTTCACTAGGATTTGGCGTCCATATATGAATGTGCCATTAAATGGAATTAAGCCTTTAAATGGAATTAAGCATTATCTCATACAGCTCAGCGAGGAGGTTCCGAAGATATGTTGAGATTGATTCTCTTCAAATAAAATAAATGATTTTCACTCACTTAAGTCGTATAAATATGATAGGTGAAAGTAATCGTTATAGAGGAAATTGTGTTGCATATATAACTTGAGATTTAATTAAAAAAAATACTTAATTGGAATACTATTAAGAAAATGAAGTAATATTTTATATATTATTACTCGTTTAGAATTAAGGCTCCTAATCTTCTTTTTCTTTTTTTCTTTTTTAACTAGAGGCTAGCCGTCGTCTTCCTTTCACTTCTTTTCTTATTTGCGGCAATGGAAGCGAGCTCTCTCTCTCTATATATAAATATGTATGTATGTATATAAGTTTTTAGAAAAAAATTAGTAAATAAATATCATATTATTTAGAATGAAATTTTAGGATAAAATTTTATGATTTTGGTGTATGTGAATATGAGACCGGCATATATAATACAAACGTCCCTGAAGAGATATGGATAGCAAAGCATAGAAACCCAACAATGGAGGATTTTTTGACAATACCACTAATCTTGTTGCCAACGGCCAAATTTTCCCGCAATTTTCTAATTGCTTCTGTGCGTGTGTGTGTCTATATATATATATATATATTCTTTAGTGAGGGCATCCTCAATTTGTTAAAATAAATATGTACATTAAACTAGCAAAAATATATAGATTTTAACATATTAAAAATTATATTTTTTTATATTAGTATATTAAATTTATATTTTTTTATCTATTAGTGTTACTCTCATTAGAAAATTATACACAGGCACGTATGCGCGCGCGCACACATATACGCATATACACACACATATATACACACACGCAGAGCTCAAATCATGCTTATTTATAACAACATTTCCTATCTATCATATATAAAAGATAAAAGTTAATATTGCATAATTCCAATTCCAGATTAATCCTTCCTCTAACTTATTATTCATAATGTGATCCTATTTTAATTTGACCAATATTAAATAGAATAAACGTTTCTGAAAGATTTGTTTTTTTGCGCAATCTTGTGTTATGAAATCATTCATACAATCTCACATCCATCTGAAAGTCACATGATTGTCAGAATTAAAGCGAGATTTGGAGATATTTGGAAGTAATTAAAAGGATAATTTATTTAATTATTAAGACAAACACAACGCTGATCAGACAAAGTTAACAGTTTAGGAACAACAATTTATGTGAAAATTGTCCTCAGACTTTACAAAAACAATCATTAGGTGGGCCAGGCCGATAAGGCGGAGAATGTTTCTTGCATACGACGTCGTACCAGGGGTATAAGCTCCCTTGGACTTGCAAACCTCCGTGCAGTCGGAGTCGTTATTACGATGCCCGGCGTACAGCAAAGTCTCGCCCGGAGGAACTTCTGCGACTCGATACCCAGCCGCTGAAATTGCATAATATAATATATACTGAAATTAATTAATTGCTTCTGTGCGGGTAGATATATATTGAGGGCATCCTCAATTTGTTAAAATAAATATGTACATTAAACTACAAAAATATATAGATTTTAATATATTAAAAATTGTATTTTTTTATATTAGTGTATTAAAATTTATATTTTTTAATCTATTAGTGTTATTCTCATTAGAAAATTATACACATGCACGTATGCACGCGCACACACATATATCCATATACACACACATATATACACACACGTTAAGCTCAAATCATGCTTATTTATAACAACATTTCGTATCTATCATATATAGAAGATAAAAGTTAATACTGCATAATTCCAATTCCAGACTAATCCTTCCTCTAACTTATTATTCATAATGTAATCCTATTTTAATTTGACCAATATTAGATGGAATAAACATCTCTGAAAGGTTTGTTTTTTTGCGCAATCTTGTGTTATGAAATCATCATTCATACGATATTATATCCATTTGAAAGTCACGTGATTGTCAGAATCAAAGCGAGATTTGGGGATATCTGGAAGTAATTAAAAGGATAATTTATTTAATTATTAAGACAAACACAATGCTGATTAAAGGCTGACAAAGTTAACAGCTTGGGAACAACAATTTATATGAAAATTGTCCTCAGACTTTACAAAAACAATCATTAGGTGGGCCAGGTTGATAAGGCGGAGAATGTTTCTTGCATACGACGCCGTACCGGGGGGTATACGCCCCCTTGGACTTGCAAAGCTCCGTGCAGTCAGAGTCGTTATTACAATGCCCGACGTACACCAAAGTCTCCCCCGGAGGCACTTCTGTAATTCGATACCCGGCCGCTGAAATTGCATAATATAATATATACTAAAATTAATTAATTCCTCAATTAAATTTAATTGCACAAGACAACTGATTGAAGACCCATTTTTAATTGATTTGTAGGCTTTAATTTATACGTACGAACCTGAAGCGAGCAGGACAGCGAGAAACGCAACAAAGAAGCATTTTTTGACGAAGAGAGCAGAGCTAGTGTTGTCAAAAGTCATTCTCACCAACGCTGGATTCTATTTGCTTGCGGGAGATGCTGCGCTGAATCAAAGCTTATTTATACAACATTTTGCATATTTTATAGAAATTATTTTTGAAAAAAAAAAAACGACAACATTAGTGCATTTCTCATTTTACATTTTTCACTAGGATTTGGCGTCCATATATGAATGTGCCATTAAATGGAATTAAGCCTTTAAATGGAATTAAGCATTATCTCATACAGCTCAGCGAGGGGGTTCCAAAGATATGCTGGGATTGATTCTCTTAAAATAAAGTAAATGATTTTCACTCACTTAAGTCGTATAAATATGATAGGTGAAAGTAATTGTTATAGAGGAAATTGTGTTGCATATATAACTTGAGATTTAATTAAAAAAAATATTTAATTGGAATACTATTAAGAAAATGAAGTAATATTTTATATATTATTATTCGTTTAGAATTAAGGCTCCTAACCTTCTTTTTCTTTTTTTCTTTTTAAGGTAAAGATAGATATCCAAAATTTAAACCAAATTATGTGTTATTTATTGAATAATTAGTAATTTTTTATAAGATCCAAGTGAAATGAAATTTTATGGTAGGGTTATTATACTCTAAATTTTGGACAAGGATTCAATGTTGAGTTTTTTTTTTTTTTTTTTATTGCGCACTAAATCAGTAATTGTTTGGCAATTAAAATATAAAAGTAAAATTAAAAATAAATCTTGATCGATGATTCAGTGCTCAGTGAAAAAAAAAAAAAACTCAACATTTTACTTTGTTCGCTCATTTAATAAATTTTAAAAATTAATTTTTTACTTTGCACGCTCTTTCAAATACCAAAACAGTCCTTTGTTTATATCTTACCATTATCACCCAATTTAGTTCTTTATTAAGAGAAAAGAGCTCCATTCTATATCATTCTATTATCGTTACTTGTTAAAAAGATATCAAATCTCTCTTTAACAAAATATCACTCTTTACTCTCTTCAAATAAAATAATTTTTCTTTAAAAAAATAAATTTCTTATTTTTACTAGAGAGTTATGGACTTGAGTCCAATTTGTATTTGTAATTAATTGACAATCTTCAAGCAACAGCAACATGTGCAGCAAATTTCAGTTTCCCTCTATTTTTTTTAGTGGGGGAGGGGGGGGGGGGTTTATTTTTTTATTTTTTTAAAACAAAATAATGTTACTTATTTTTCCCGCATAAACAAAAATTATTTTTTCAATTTTCTTTAGCAGACAGCTTGTTGGGTATTTATTAAACCTTTAATATTTTCTTTTACAATGATGAATTTGATTTGATATTGAAGAAAGTTAAATTAAATTAATTATAATTAGATTATTAAATTGAGTGGGCGTATTAAATGGTGTCGAGAGAATTAATATTCTATTAATTTAAATTAAATTATTCTATTAGTGAATCACATTAAGGGTAATTCTGTAACAATATTTTTATTAAAATTAAAGTGTTACGAGTAAAATATAGAGTGTAAATAATCACATCCATTGCTTTAATAGAAATGACAATAATTTGATTCATAAGATTATAAACAAAACCCAGGATTTAAAAAGAAAAATCAACCAAAGTAGTTACAATCATTAGGATTGCATTTATTGTAATTATTAACTACATATCCCAATATCAAAACAGTTTATAATATATAATCCTTTTCAATAATGTTGAATAATGAATAAAATAGCTAATAACTGTACTAATCAATAATCATTAGTCATTTGTGATGTTGCGTACATTATGCCTTTTTTTTTTTTACTTTAACTATGTTCAATCAATAATTAAAAGTTTGTTGTGAAATTTTTACAATAATTTATGTCGCATTATTAATAAATATACGCCATTTTCTTACTTAATAAGAGAATATTCTTCCCACGTAATCAATATCATAACTATAATTAAAAAAGGAATAACAGTTAATTTCCTTGATATAAAGATGGTTTTTAATATAATCTCACACTCACAGGCACTTTTAAAGAAAAAGGGAAAAAAAAGGGGGAAAAAAAAGAGAGGACTTATGTAGTAAATAATGCTCATCAATCAGTAAAATCCTATCTGTTACTAGTTATTTTTTCATAATACCAAATACACACTTTTAAACCATGATTTATATGTTTATAAAAGTCCATTTGCAATATTTTTATAAAAGTTGACATGTATACATACATATATATCACACACACACACACACATATATATATATAGAGGAATATGAAACTAAAGTCTAATTCTAACCGTAAAGAGTAACATGTTTAAGACTTCCATATAATTTTATGATTTGAGATCTAACGCTTCAATAGAAAAATAAAAGGTAAGGATAACATGTGCTCCTCTAGAAATTAATATAGTGGAAAAATAATTCCAAACCCACAAGCATTTTCATCTAATTCTCGGAATATTAAAGAGCTAGATCCTAGATTACGCAACCATTTTCAACTCTAGGATGTAAGATAATAAGGAAGAATAATTGATTAATTAATTAATTTCATTGTGAAACAAGAAAGACACACAAATTGGAATCTCTTGTCATCACACAAGCTTAATTATATATTATCAACTCCTCTAATAATAATAGTGATTAGCCCTTTGGTCTCGTGCTGATGCGTAAAGCTGTATACGTAACTACAAACAAAGCCATATAGCAAAGAATTAATTATTTAATTAGTTTTCAGATTTTCAAGAAAAGATCGTAACACAAGTGCATAGACAGTAAAATAAATTATGCAGTTTGGTGGCAATTAAGAAGAATAAAGCCACTTCACCACAAAAATGAAAAGGCAAAAGGGTAACCAAACCTCATCTTCAGGCTCACGCAAACCCTATCTTCGTATATATGTCTGGTTCAGCAGTCAATTCATGGGTATTCATTAACTAGATGCTAGCCGTCGTCTTCCTTTCACTTCTTTTCTTATTTGCGGCAATGGAAGCGAGCTCTCTCTCTATATATAAATATGTATGTATGTATATAAGTTTTTAGAAAAAAATTAATAAATAAATATCATATTATTTAGAATGAAATTTTAGGATAAAATTTTGTGATGGTAGTCCATATATATAAGATTTTAATTTATGAGAATATATGAACAAGTTAGGTCTTTTTATAGGCTCGTCGACGACAGAGGCTTTAGATGCATTTCCAGTCCACTGAATTTTGAGATCTAGATTGATAAAAAAAATCTGCGAGGATTTTCTTCTCTAAATTTGTGAGTTGCATGCCGATATTATTGCTGAACGACAATGAATGACAACCCACTTTATTCTAGTAACCTACTTTTCACAATTGGTTTGATTCCTCAATTGAAAAAAAAAAAAAATTTCTTATAGGTAATCAACTTTGAAAAGGAATCAATCCTATATTTGAATAATTAACCAAAATAAATAAAACAATAACCGAAAGTATTCAGAGAAATTTTCTGGGATATCATTTTCTAATAAAATGTAAAAATATGACATCACTATGCTGGTGAAGTGAAATTGGCAATTTTGATATATTAATAAAACCAGTATGAATTTTGTGTCTAAATCAGAAACTTAAATAAAGGGAAAATAATCGGAAAAGTATTGTGGTGGTGGTTGTTTTCGACCAACCTAATGCGAATTAAAAATCTCAATTTGGCAACGACTTAAAAAAATAATGTTATATTGATAGAATAGTGATGGTAGTGTCAACTTGATCGTCATCATTCATCAGCTATTAAGTTAGTGATTATATATATATTTCTTTTTTTTTTCAACATGTTTTTTTTATTAAAAAAAAAAAAAACTTAGAAAGGAGGGGGTAATTGCAGTTTTAAGTACTCAATGGATGAAAGTTACATCTTGTAATTCCGGAAATAGTATTATTCTTTAATTTTACTGCCTATAACATATGCTTGAGTAGGGCTGACCTATAAAGTTGAAAATGTTGACACTTTTTTTTTCCCCTCCCACAATCAGGGAAGATTGAACCTTTATCTTATAAATAAGGGATGACATGCTAACCAAGGATAATAAGCTAACCAATTAAACTAAGAAGTTATTAACAATTATCATTATCATATTTTAACCCTTGTAAATTTACATGATTATTGCAGGAGTTGTGTTCGAAGAGGCAATTTATTATGATATTTAAAGTACTAGAAACGCCTTTGAATTTTCGATTAGTATTTCTCTATTATTAAAGCCAAATATTTGATCAGAAAACTGAAAATTCTTATTTATTTTTAACAAAAATCAAAATTAAAATCTGTAATTTTTAGATTAATCTAGGATGTTAACGTGAAATCAAGATTCTCTCATTATCTGATCATGTACTGAACAAATCAATCAACTATTAATTGGTAGTTAACTGTGGCTTCAAAATTCATTTCTTGACAAAATAAGTGCCGTGCATGAGCATGGCTACTGTTTTATTCGAATCCTAACCACTCACTCCATACGTACCGAACAAATTAAAATTATCAATTAATTAACAAAATATATATTTTGGTCATTGCTGCAAAAGGATATTAAATTTGAAAACACACTTCCCTAAAACTCACATTAATTTGCAGAGGAAATAAATTGAAAATCTAAATATTGGTTTTCTATAATTAAATTATTTCCACGACGTAACGGCTGCAATGATCCACATAGTTCCCATCCAAAGAAGCGCTGATGCGGCGGCCAGTGATAAAAAAAAAAAAAAAATCGACCAGCCGAATACATGCTCGTAGATAGTCGTTACATAATTCTTTAAATGAGATTTTATTATTTATTAAAAAATTATATCAATAGAAATAATCTTATTTAAAGAAAAAATTTTTTTAGAGAATTTTTAAAGTTTTTAATCTAATATTGTAGTATTGTTTATCTCATTATTCATGAAAAGAAAGAAGTATAATAATTAAAATTATTTTAATGAAGGAAAAAATTAATTAAAATAATTTACACTTAATTTTATTTGAATAAACTTTTGAGAGAATTTATTTATTTTTTCATTATTGTATTCTTTTTTTTTTTTTTTTGGTGATACTCTTATTACCAAAAATATAGAGTAGCGAAGCCAAAGACCGAAAATCTGCCAGATCATCAAGTACATGAAAAGTTTATTAACATGGAAATTAACTTAAAAGTTAATAACAAAAAAAAAAAAAAAAGCCAGTGTTCTGATCTGGTGGATGCTTGTCAGTCACTTGATTGTTGAGCCAATAAGAGCCCTTCAGTACCTGGAAGAGAAGCAGCACAGAATAACATACATACTTATATAAATGAAGGGGAAAGGCCGGTTAGAATAAAGAGATACATATGAATGGAGCTCCCTTCACTCCAATACCAAAAAGATCAAGGTAACCTCGTCTCCCGGTCCATGCAAACCCTTAGACTGCGCCACAGTATTGAATCTGCGCAACCACGGGTGTTCATGGACTAGCAGCCGTGGCCTACCATCACCTCCTTTCAGACTTGGAGTTCGGAGAGCTCCATTAAAACCCTAATTGCAAATTCTAAACTATCAAACAAACTTCATTACACCAACATAATATTGTAATGCGAAAACTTTAAAGCTATGCATGAAGTAAAAGAGTAAAAATTGGTTGCCGGACTTAGGGACCAGGAGGGTCCTTTTATAGCTAGCCTCGTAAGGTGGATGGGGGCTCTAGATGTAATTTGGAGCGTTGGATTTGAAACAAGAAACATGCATATTTATGCAAAATCTAAGAACGAGATTTTCTGGTCTACAAATTAATGAGACGTTGCGCTCCACATGGAAATTAGTGGCCTTGGGTATCTTTCCTCTTTAACTTTACAATTTATGAGTATTATTGGATGGCGTGACATATATCTTGGGACTTTTAATTTTGTTCTAATTTCCATGATCTTAAGTTAAAGGTTGATCGAGAGTTTCAGAATCCGAATCCCAATTGGCGATTCTCTCTACTAATGGTGCTTGGGATTATCTCAACCCTTTGATTTGTTTACATTTTTAAACCTGATGAGTGGGGTTGGTGTCACAGAAGTATTCTCACCATTATTTAGAAAATAATAATAATAATAATAGTAAGCGAAAGTCTCTTTCCACCGATTAGGATGCTTAAAGATTTTGAAATTTGTATCCCTTTAATGTGGGTCAAGATTTAAAGCCCATCATAGATTTTAAAGGTTCTTTGACCTAATGAAGAGAACCCATCAGTACATTTTCTCCCATTTTTTGCAGCAATAATGTAACGAAAATGTGACGTTTTGTAGCAGATATGTAGGTGGTGCTCTCATCGGTTTCGCTACAAAATGATTAAAATGTCCAGATATGTAATATGTTTAAGAGGTTGCTAATGCAAAATTTCTGGTTAAACACTTTCTTTGAATCTCATTAGCCGATGGTGGATTGTCGGTCATTCGTCATGTACAAGACTTTTCGTTAACAGTGCTAAATTTTTTTATTCTGAATGCATCTTTAACGAATCACTACTGCAGTCGTTGTCAGCAGTTATGCTCAGATGCTTTTCTTTAGATTAATCAATGGTGCCGGAGCAAAGTACAATATGACACGCATTACATTATTGGTTCCAAAAGTCCAAAGCGACTTCACATCAAACTAGATTTTGGCTTGTTGATGCTACGATTTGATCACACACAAGATATCAAGATTCAATCATCTCACAAGAATCTGCGACATGTCTTTGTTTCCTTCGAACAATTACTTCGGTGGCGGATTTAAAAAATTAAATTAAAAAGGACTTAATTTAAAAAAAAAATTAATTTAAATTTCTTAAATATTCATTTAAACATATTTTAAGTTTTATAAATTTAAATTTTATTTTTTTAATTTTAAATAATAATTATAATAAATTATTTATTATATATACGTGAAAATATTATTTTTTTAGTAATTTTCATAAAATATTTAAAAATTTAAATAGTGTGGCTATAAAAATTTAAATTCAAACTCTAAAATCATCACATTATACTTTTATTATTGAATTATAAATCTTTTACAATATAAAAAATATTGTAAAAAATGTATCTAATTTTTTTAATCCATTTAGAAAAAATTTAAAATACATTTTAAAAGAAAATTTAATGGCTCATAAGGAGCTCCTAGCTAAGTCCGCCTATGACTTTAGTTGCAGAGTTTCTTATCTGTGGATGGTCTGAAGTAATTTCATTAATCAATGATAAGTAGAAATCATACAGTCAGATAAATCTGCATTCATGATCCAAAAGAAAGCCGCATAGTGGGATTTAAATTCTCATGTACATATGTACATATGTAACTCCGAATCCCGAAATTATACAAGCAAATCTTTGCCATTAGAAGGAACTTTTAGAGTGTTTTGAACAAGAGTGCTGAGCTTCTAACCTTGCTTCTAGTAATTTTTCCTTCAGGGTATTCACCTTCAAGACTCTAGGTACTTTCAAAGAAGATCCGGATTTTTCAAAATCTGGGGACGTCAGCTTTGACATCCACTTCTGCACTGGACTTCCATGACCAGTGAATAAGGACTGAACATGAGAATCTTCCTTTAAATCGGTCTCGGGATGAATCTTATCGCCTTCTGATGATAAGGAATGATTTCTGATTAAGTCATCAACCACATGATTTAATTTCAATCCACCAGTTGCACTGTTTCTTCTTTCTTCTGTAGCCCCCGTCACTCCGTCTAGCTCACCCTGTTCCCTATCTGGCGACTGGGACTCAGTTCTGGTCACGTGTTCATGGAACCATCCTTGTAAACCAGAAAAGTTATGATCCCTATTCCTTTCCCCTGACCTAACCTTCTTTTTTCCTGAATTTGAATTTACCAATTCTTCAAGATGCCCATTTCTTGCACTATCCCCATGTTGTTTAGAGCTGCCTCTGCTTTGTTTCCTGCTTGCACTCTTGTTTAGTTCAAAACCTTGTAAATCAACATCAGTAGAATATTCTTCATTAACAGCGTCTTGAGGAGCACTTACAGCCTCATTCAAGGGAAATGACTCTGTGGAATGACGACAGGAATAACTTTTCTTTCGCTCGTTTGTGGACAAGTTACCACCTGTCCTTGATTTAGAGAAGTGTTTAGCTTGAAGGAAATTCTCTATATCAAGACTTAGCTTGTCCAGAATTGTATTTTTATCTGAGAGGCTATTTTGTGTTTCTGCAATCTTCATTTGCATCCGCTCATCAAGCCAAGCTTCCGAAATATGGAGGATTAGTCTGTCAGCACATTTCATATGAGCATGATCCACGTCTGGCTTGTGTCTTAGTGATCGCACCTCTTCTTCATAATCCCTAATTCCCTTGGCGAACTCATCGCACAAGTTCTCCAGTAGAATCCTTGCTTTCCTTTCTCTTTCAACTTCTTTCAAAATATTGGAGAAAGATGATTTCATATCGGAGAGATCTCGAGCTAGCTTGCGGTGCAGACTTTCTGAGCATTTCCGTAGCTTCCTCTCATCTTCAAGCTCATCTTTCACTGACTGAACGGCAGCTTTGATTCGATTTCGCTCCTTGTTTTTCCTGATAGTTTTTTCCTCCGCAACTTGCTTCATCAAGTCATCCACTTCTTGCCTTCCTGTTTGCTTCTCTTGCAGCAACTCCTTTATTTTGGCCCTAGAATGGTCTAGTTCCATTTTCAAAGCTTTGGCCAAGGCTACATCAGATACATGCTGTTCTTCAAGACTCCAGATTCGATTAAGCACCGTCAGTAACTTGGTGGATGTTTTAAGGTTATATCTAGGCTTACCCAGCTTACCCCTAGAATCCAAAGAACTGGTGGGAGTAACTGCTGGGTTATAAGCAGCCACCTGTGCAGAGGAGGCGTCTAAATCAATCAAACTTATATAAAGAAGGTAAGCTAGCTTTTTGAATTGGACCGTCAAAACAAGGCATAATAAACTGATTGATAGAATTGTGAAGTTCAAATCCATTATGAGATCAATGTTAATACAAGCAGCCACTGAAACTTTACCAGGAACTGCAGGACAAAAACACTGCCTCTCTTATCACAACTAGAGCAACATTCCTATATATCTTGAAACATGATATTTCAAAACATTTTGATTTCAGATTTCCAACGTTGATGGATATGGCAAATCAATTAATCATAGAAATTAAGGAAGATCTTGTTTCGCTCCTTACTCGAACAGATGAAGATTATAATTTACAAATTTCAGTGGGAAAAAAAATGGTGTCATATGAAAAAGATGAGTAAGAAGATACATCCAAATGGATTCCTAAGCGCAATGCTCACTCACTTAACAATTTCCTTTGCCCCCTTGCATAATCTCTTTCCCATTTGATTCCTGTCAAGAAAAAGAAGAAAACCGTCCAATGGAAAAGTCTTTGCCTATAACAGGCACACTGCTTGGATACACTCAATATGTACTACTTATATTTGCATATATTTCTGACTTTTAACCAAACCCCAGAGAATCTAGTCTAGAGAAAAATTTAAGTAAATATAAAAGAAGAGAGATATTCACCTCCATTGAGTTATCATAACTTGCAGGAGATACAGGCTGCAGAGCATGACCATTCCTTTCAACTGATTGATGGTGTTTCATCAATGATGCAGTGAGATGCCTCCTTAAGCCACTCGCACTCTCTGGCTGGAAGAATTGCAGGTCATGATTAGTTACAGTATCAAACTACTGAAATAGATACTGGTAATTCCTCTCCAAGTTCACATTTTATGTCTTTCTACTTGCAGAAAAATAAAACTGATATTTGCTAGTTTTCTAATTAGGTAAACTGCACTTATGTTGTCTAAATTCTTGAATACAAGTAAATAAGAAACATTAATATCTTAAATTACAGAGATTCCAATTAGGTAAACATCAATGTCTTCTCCAAACACCACAGCTAGAAGGGGAAAAGGGAAAAAAAGAGAAAAAAAGAAAAAAGAAAAAAGCGTAGTACCCGGTGAGGGTGAGGATGAGGTGGGCAAGCGGGGGGGTGAAGGACATGAGTTGGAAGATGAAGAGGCCTGTTACTGCGGTTAGAAAGCGATGATGATTTTGGTTTTGGCATTTTGGCAAGTGCGATTCGGTGGTGGTGGCGGGGTTGGGGGTGAATTTCCCAGAGGGTGGCACAGAGTTTTCTAGCAGACACAGTAGGTGCTGTGGGAATATTATTAGGACTGAGAAATTCTCGAACAACGGGCTTGTTTAAAGATGAAAATTCAAGCCTCCATATCGGGGAAGGAGTAGAGGGGCCTGCTCTCTTCCCCACCAGAATCCCGCCTTTCTTAAGCTTTTTCACCTTCATTTTCAATTCCTGCTTTTTCTCCTCCGCCGACTCTTCTCTTTCCATCTTCACTCTTCACCTATCTCCCTTTCAAGTTTCAACCATCCTGCTCTCTTTTCTTCCTTCCTGCTCCCACTGTGCGTGGGCATTGACCATTTGAGTTTCGTAGTCAGCACCGAATTGTTTTATTTCGTAAGACCAAAAATAGCATTATTATAATTATGCATGAACCAAAGACCGACATGCTTTGCCCCGCTTTTTATGCTAATCTATCTACAAATAAGGCTATATGATTAATTCCCTTTGAATCACAGGCCTCCTCGATCTGCTCTACCTACGCGTCTAGCTTCGTTAAAATCAAAAGGGTACCAATCAACCTTTGACCATGCTTTTCCCGAACTCATTAAGAATATTGAGTAAGATACGCCTGCTCCAAAATTTAATTTAACGTGATTAGATTTACAATGATGTCTTTTATTCCCCCCCTCTCTCTCTCTCTCTCAGTTGTGATTAAAACTAAAAGCACGTCATATCCACCAAAGCCTTCGACTTCCAGCACCGACAGCACGAGTACTAAAACCACCCGCTTGTCTACGTTTTTGGGCTAACGCATTTTGTCCGCTAATTCGCTTTTTGCTGTGTGATCTTAAGCAGTTAAGCTCCACGCCCCAGCTGCGACCAAACTTTACGCAAAATGGCGCAACAAAGTTTCTAAGAATAGGACAAACTTGTGGAATGTGTGGTCCATGTACTATTATTATTCTCAAATTCAATGTTCAACCAACCTTCGTTGCTTTCTAATTATGCTTCTTCTCTTCTCCCCCCCCCTTATAATTGTGCTTTTATTATCATTATTATTATTTTATATATTGAGTCCTTGAATCTAAGAGGTGAACTGGTGATTCTAGTGACAACCACATGTTGCCGTTACCAACTGATTCTAAAAGCACGAGGGACATATTATTTTTTTATTATTATTATTGTTATAGTGAAAATAAGGACCACAAGATTCAGAAAAATGGACCACGTAAAAAATAAAAAAATAAAAAGATTAGTTGCATCTGATCAATATTCAATAGCGGTCCACGGAACATCACAACAGCATTCGTAAATGGGTATAAGCTAACCCGACAAAACAATGATGAAATCAACAGCATTGGGAAAAACACTTTCCAAGGTATCGTTTACATTGGAAGTTTGTTCTAATCTCCCATTGATCTCACTCAGCATTAAGGTTCTGACTTTGCGTACAGTAATTTGTTTTCAGGGCCCTGATTTTGGGCATTCTTTGGGCCTTTCTGTGTTGGGTTTACAGACGTCCATTTCTTATTGTTAATATTAAGATTAAGATAAAAAGGACTACTGCTATACACCCGTATTCATTCCAAGAGCACCGCCCTACTGTGCCGTGTCTGGGCTTGAACAAGAGATTGGGCTTCACCTTGGCCATCATCACCTATATATTATATCTGCACAAAATTTTATTTTACCCTTTGCTGTGGATCCGCTTAGAAAAAGCCAAACCAACTTTATTATCTATCATTAAATGAAAATTAGAGCTTCAAAGCCAATTAATTGAAAGGGGAAAAAAATCTAGTAATTATGAACAAAATCTAACTAGATATCGGCAAGATCTGATACAAATTACAAGCCAAATCAACTTTTCCAGATCGCCTGAGAAAACAACTTCAAAACTAAGAGCAGTTTTGATTTTAAAACCATCGACAGGACATAAAACAATTTTTTAAAAAATCAACACCATGAAAAGTAACACGGTGCATATTTTAAAACCATATGCAAGATTATTTGACTTGTCAGAAAGAAACAGTCACGTATGTTTCCAGAATGTGGGTCGTGCTGTGGCTCTTTTATTAAAGAGACTTTAAAAAAGAAAAATTAAAATTAAAAATTAAAAAAAAAGATTTATTATTAAGGAGAAGTATCTTTGCTGTGATTATGCTTTTGTGTAAATTTCTTTTTCTGTTGCAAAAATTGATCGTTGCATGGATGCCGATGCTCTCTTCTCGCCGGTTCTAGTTAAGATTCTCGTGGGGTCTCCCAACAACCCGTCATCATCGTTAGCCGGTCCCGTTAATCGAAATTTACAGTTGAGGTGGCTCCAGGTCTGCTACGACCCAAAAAGGCACATGGCTTGATTTAATAAATCTCGATTTTAATTCAATTATAATTGCAACAAGAATAGATCGGTGTCTTCTTCTCTCCCTTCGAATACCAGTTCTGGATCTTGCTTCGCTAATATTTCTGTATACTCTGGGCCATATTTCTATAGAAAATTTGCCTCAACAACAAAAATAAGCAAGAAATTCCTTTTTGTGATTTATTGAATCACAGAATTGAATGGCCCTAAAGAAAATTGGGTTCTGGCCAGCAAACACGGAACCTTGTCCCTTCAGAGAGCCAGACATCATGCTGATCCTGTGGTTCACTTCCAAGATCAATGGGAAACCTGTGCCTTAGGTTGTTGTATGTAACCGTGGAAATTATGAGCAACCAATTTTAATTTTTAAACCACAACGAACCAGCTCTTTCAAGTTGTCTTAGGAATAGGATGATGTGTGAGTAACTATTACTGGTGATGCAGCAGCGGAAAAGAGAAAAAAAAAGGACAAGCAGCAGTTAGTAGAAACTAAAAAGACCAATTTATGAGGTCACTGGCGGCATGCCCCCCCCCCTCACTTGAATTTTTGACTTGGAAGTAGGGAAAGGGGAAGGTACCAATCTCAAGATTTGATTTGGGGATGACAGAATCAGCAAGGTCTTTAAAAAGAAACAGAAAAAACAGCATCCCCAAATCTTACATTGATGTTGAGAGATTGAAAGAGACTTCTAGCACTAGTGCCTTGGGGGCTCGCTGGTGACTGACCATAAACATCTAACCTTGAAATTTGATTAGCTCAAATGCAAATTAAATATACACATGACATTACAAGATGAGATCACAATGCAAATTTGTATTCATGTATGTGGTTTGTGGTATATCCCAATGCAAAGAATCACACTCCCAATTTCTACAAACTTTTAGGAACAAGATTTCATGATAGCTGATTATAGGGGCAGAACAAATCAAGACGAAAAATGTGGGAATTCCAGACAAATTTTGTCAATACCACCACAATAAACCAAATAAAGAACAAATTAGGGAGCAATTTCAAGCCTGGGTTCAAAGCAAAAGCCAGTAAAGAGCTGAAGAGGGAACCTCTTAGTCACAGGACATTTCTGTGACCATCTCCATTGTTTCTGCTTCATGTCATAAACAAGAAGAGAAGGAGCTCCATAGCTCTGGATGTATATGAGATCATCTGTTCCACTACTTGCAAAAACATCATCAAACTCTCCAAATCCTTGGAAAAACTTATGTGGCATCCTAGCAACCTCTTGCCACTCCTTCCCATTTAGAACCCAGATGCCAATTCCCTTGATTATGTCAGGCCGATCTTGTTTGCCAATTCCTCCAACCATTACCAGCTTCTCTTTTAGGTTCATTAGGCGCCCACAAGTCAGAGCACAAGGTACTGGGATAAAACTTTTTATCAGTAGAGCATGGGAAGATCGGCTAGAGAGATTAAACGAGATCAGGCCATGACGATTTTCTGGTGCACCTCCCCCAGTTGCATAAATCAGAAAATACAGAACCCCATCACAGATAATACTCTCATCCCCAGCTCTCCATCCTGTCAGTACCTCTTTCCAGGAGGTCCCCCACATCATGGTTTCTGAATCATAAATATGAATTGAAAGTTCCCACTGGAAAAAATTCCCTGTGACTTGCTTAGACTTCACAATTGAGACAGTATAGCCATGTGATACTCTGTCCACTGCGAGTGAAAGCGCACTGTAATCAGAGAATTTCAAACCTGGTGGTTCCTCAAGCTTCTTCCAGCTTTTGGAGATAGGGTTGCAGACATATAACTCACTTCTACTGTCATTGTCCATGAAGCAAACCAAACCACACGACGAAGCAATGAACCAATTGGATGTCTCGATGCAGGGGAGTTCAATACCATACCACTTGCGAAGGATGGGATCATAAGCGTAACCAATTGGCTCATCAGAGCTTGTGAACATAAAATACCAAGGCTTTTGTGATAGGGCATCTGAGAAGTTCCACAGAAACCTTCTTGAACTGACAATCTCATGCCATCTTCTGCACACACAGCCTGCTCTAAATATGCTAGCTATTGGGAGATAAGCTAGAATGCGTTCCAACAGGTCGTCAGGAAGTATTAAGTCAACAGAAAGCGTAGAAGCTTCTTTATTGCCTTCATCACTAAGCTCTAAGAATGAATCAAACTCATTAATGCCTCTTGCCATGTCATCAATGCAATGGTTGATCCACGATGTTTCTCCATCCATGATCTAGAGAAAGTACATTAAAAAGACTTCAACAGACAAAAATAATAGACAGAAGAGAATAAGAAAACTCAGTTCTACATGAAAATAGCAAAGAACTTCTCATCACCAATTAAGAAAGCATCACATAATCATCACCAAAGAATATATCCCAAGTCAAATCCCTTCACAACATATTGCATAAACATCAAACAGGAGAAAAGTGTCATGCTTGGCAACTTAAAAACTAAAGGAAAAGAACGGTGGTGAAATAAATTCTGTAAGAATACTGAAACCCTGCTAACACCTTACACCTCTCAATTTTGTAGGACAGCAGCAAAAGTTACAGAAAACTCATCCAGTGCCCTATATAAACATAAATCAGATTTCAGATCTTATGCTTTTTATCGCTGGAAGCACAGATAAGAAAACCTACACAATAAACTGCAATTAGAACATCAAAATTCTACAATCAAACTGGAAATAAGGGCCAAACTACAGGAATCCTAAACGAATTTGAAAGATATCATTCAAAGTTTTCCTGATTAAAATAATTTCTAATGCAAATTGCGTACAGGCACAAAGGTTTATCTCAGAATTATAAAATCTATAATTCCTCAAAAAATGAGAACATCTAATCCCCATTGCTATGATTTAAAAAATAATTAATTAGAAATCAACAGTAATAACAACAAAATCAGAATAATCACCCAAAAAAACAGAACATCCAAATAAGAAAATCTCAAAAATCAAAATCTGAGAAGAAATATCTTAAAATTGCTCTTAGTTTACATGCAAAGCCAGCAGAAAATAGCATCATATGCAGACAAGTAAACAACAGTACCTGAGATCACAACTGTGTAAACTCGGTTTATTACACCAGAAACACATTACAACAAGTACATGAGCTTAATTGCACGCCCAGTTGTTAAAATTTTGCCGACTAATTTTGGAAGGAAAAAATATCAAATAGAGGAATCAGACAACAACAAATGCCAATCTGAGAAGCAGATAAAGGATATGAAAATCATTATTAATTTGCTACCAAAAATGGCTAAAGAAGCATTAAACAAAGAACAACAAAAGATTTTTTTTTTTTTAAAAAAAGAAAACAGATATCATACTAAAACGAGACAGTTAATTTAATAATAATAATAATAATAATAATAATAATAATAATAATGTTTTGTTCACAGGAAAAAAAAAATCAGAGTTTTAACATGAAACCCTAAAAATGGTTTTGAGTTTGAACAATCAATAATGGTAGGTAGAGATTAAGATTAGGCCATGCTTAGTTATCAATCAAACATCAAAACCCCACATAACTAAATGTCTAAAACACAATAACATATAAAGAAAAGAGGAAAAAGAAAAAGAAAGAGCCAACAAGTTTTAAAAACAGAAAAATAAGAAACACTTCAAAAATGGGTTTCATCAAGAACATCAGTTCACATACCTCGTCCAAAAGCCTGGTCCAGTTTCACTGTCCAAATGGGTGCCTAAAATTTGAAACTTTATAGTGAATATCAAGTAAAACGTTTATGAAGCATTAAACTAGAAACACGTAGAAGAAGAATGAAACGGAACAAATGTAGGTCTTTTGCTTTAAATGATCAATACCCTATGTAGTGGGTTACTCTAGATTTGGCTTTTGAACATGCCCAAGCAAAGCAAAGCAATCCCTTTGAAAGAGCGAAAAAGAATATTTTTTTTTCAATTTTTTTCAGCGAACTTGGTTTCTTTTTTCATACAACAAAAACGACAGGCAAGTGAGAAGGGGGTTTTTCAATAGGCGTGTATTTAGAGGGAGAGTGGTAAAGAAAAGGAGGAAAAGGACGGATGGCGCGTGAAGCGCGTGCTTATTGGTTGCGAGATTTTTATTTCGTCATTTCATTTTCATTATTTTTATTTTTTTAATATTATATACCATATAAGATATAACAAAAAAATGCCCAACACAATACTCGCATTTTATTATTTTTATTCAGCACTTAAATGCGAGGGGGAAAAAAATCGGAAAATGAAGAAAAAAATTGGGATTTTGGCCACAATGTAAAAAGAAAACTAGTGATGGGGTCTTACTCATCATCGCCTTCGATTTTTGACCTTTTTAGCTTCCTTTTTTCCAATTGCACCAATGTTCTGGTTCCACTTCTTCACAAATTCGTTTTCTTTGCTTTTGGTAAGATGCCTTTACAACTTGGGGTAATAGAGCTCTCTCTCCTCACAATTTGCTTCTTGATTTTCCGATTGTGAAAGTTAGTGACGGCCACTGGGCCTTCAGATCTATTAGCCGCTCCGGCGCTACGGCTTATGGGCCTTCTTGACCTAACTAAATCCCTCATCACATGTCACTTGTTATCTCATTATCTTGCAAAATTAAAAGGTCAATTCTATTTTTTCATCATATCAATTGCATTGGCTCCTTGGTTATTGATTTGGAATCTTCTCTCCTTAACTTGGGAGTATTTAGTTGAGTTTTTGTTACATTATAAACAATATTAAAAAAAAAAAAGTTGCATTGACCACTACTATAGTGATAAATATTTTGCAAATGAAGATGAAAATGCTTTCATCGAGAAATTGTTTCATCATTATCTAATGTCTAAAAGCCTTAGTATAGACGGCTATTGATTTCGTGAACGTATACTCTTTTCATAAATCTTTACAAAAATCTGTAAATTTGAATGGGTATGAGTCTTCTTTTTCACATTTTCTGTTACATAAAACAATTATTCTTAATGTTCAAGCGGGTTAGTCGAATTATTAGACTCATGGTTTCTCGGAAATATGACCAAAATAGATTATTATTATTAGCTCAAAATAACCCAAATAATTTTGGACGGCACTATAATAAAACAAAACCTGCACACGTCTTGATAGGCAGCGTCTAATTCTAAGTAAAATGTCAAAAATTTTATCCAACAAAAAAAAAAAAAAGGATGGGAAGCATAAGGAGGTGTACTGAGTTATTTATTGGTAAATGGTGATGTTATTCAACAACTGATACATCGGCAAAATTTTAGGATTTTCCATGTGCATCGTTTTGTGCAATTCTTCACTACTTCATAGATAATAGGTAGAGGAATTTTTGACAATTATTTTTATTTCCTTCAAACAAAAAGGGGAAAAAAAAACAGATTCACAAGCATCATATTGAGTCATTGACACAGAATAATATTCACAGACCATGAAAAGCATTTTAGTTAGGCAGTCGCAAACTCGCAAACCCGTGAAAGTCGCAAGGGTAGACCAAACTTGTTGCATATAATTCAATAATGTTTTTGACCAACCTACTCGGGCTGCCGAATCCATCAAAAACTAAGCATTTTGAGGTTAAGAAATTGGAAATAAATTAATTAATAATCATAGTAGTTGCAGGTAAGCAGGCAGTCCCAGAGGAATCCCAAGCATCGATGTGACCCATTACAAAAGGGTGCAATTTCTACTTATTTACAAAAAGTTAACGAGAGAGAGAGAGTTTATGATCTTTCTATTTAATTTTTTTTTTATACACGTGGGAAGAAGAAGCCTCCAAGAGATAAAACAAGTGAAGGAATTAGAACATATCCTAGAGGATATATACCATTTCTACTGCGTGCAAGCAGTTGAAAGACAATGGAATTTATATCGAAAGCCTAAAAAAAATTCAGAAGCATATTACGAATCATCAAATACTGACTGATTATATAATATTTCACTAATGCTTGGTCCGTGGTGCGCGGAGCCTCATCAACAAATGGCTCAACAGACAAATGAAAGACCGCAATTATATATTGTGTGTGTATATATATATATACATATGGATGTTAATGGACACCGATCGTAGCGGATTTGTCATTATCAAATTTAAACTTGCAGAAAATGTAAATTATCAAATTTACCCGCAACCTACAGTGGGTTTTAATTTTTTTTAGAAAATCCACCCGCAGAGGGTTTTGACAATTACTAAATCCGTAATGGTATCCGAAGGATTTTTTACGAATTTATATATATAAAATCACAAATATTCTCTATATAAATTTACAATAATAACCTCAAATTCCACATAACATGCTCAATTTTAAATTTAACCAATGTAAATTAAATATTAAAATTTCAACATCAATTCAACACAAATTCTCAAATTTAAGTATAAAATACACAATACACGTGTAATAATTAAATTTATGATTATTAGGACTACGTATGCTACTTGCATTATTATACACAATACACGTATTTATATTTTTTTATTTTACACTTTGCATAATTGTATTATTTTCTTTATATATTTTTTAAATTTAAATTTTTTATTTAAAATTAAATTAAAAATATTTTAAAAAAATATTACGGGTCTGGTAGATATCCATGCGGATATCCATTAGATATTAAGCTAAGACCAAATTTACCCACATCTAAGTATAAATTTTAATTTGTAATATTAAATTTACCTACAACTCATAAAATTATTAGCAATTGACGGATTTTAGTGGGTGAATTTAAGTAAATTTATGGATTTACGGACATAATTGCCATCCTATATATACACACAGTACACGGGGCATTGACTTTTTAATGTATGGCCTCCAAAGGGATTAATATAAAAATGGACTGAAAAGAGAACTGAAAAAGCAAGGGCTGATGATAGTGGCAACACCACTTTAGCACACTCTTTCCAGCCAACCCACTTTGTGCACGTTAAGTCATGTCTCACTTCTACTTGTTAATTGATTTCTGTTGTCTTTTTATTTTCATCATACTTTATTTTTAAAAAAATTAATTCCTTTGCCTTTGTCTTCGTTTATGTGTAAATTTGTTAACGAAAATCAAGCCGCCCATCTCACACATGTGAAAGAAAATTAGGTCTCTGAGATTAGACATTTGAAAATGAGATTAAGATTTTCTCTTGATCTGAGTATCTTGTACGTAAATTTTATTAGTAGTTAATAAATCAAAAAAATTATTAAATCCTAACCATACACTATTATTAAAATACAGATAGTAGAAGATCTGTAAAAAATTATGAATACTCAGATCAGGAAAGTATCCTAATCCAATTTGGGGTGGTTAGTGAATGTTTCGTCAACAATTTTTTTTAAAATTCTTTGTGTTACTTTACTAATTGGAGATTTGGAGTTGAGTGAATTGACTCTGTAATTTGAATAACTTTTACGTTGAGTGAGTCAGGCCAATAAAACCAAACGTGGCTGACAGTAAAAGGCACAGCCTTGGCGAGTTAGCGGAGCCAGTAGAGTATGCTCACCGAAGGGAAATTATTTGCCAACTCAACGTAAGAAAATATGTCAAGCCCAGTTCTCTCATCTAATGTGCTCTTAGTAGGCCTCTTAAACAATGTGGGCGGAGAGGAACTTTGAAAAACATGTGGGAAATGCCTTTTGATTTATTGGCAATTGGTGGCAGCTGTTTGTGGGGTCTTTGAAGTGCAACACAGCCATGTCTTTCAGTTTCAACACACTCCGTCACACTCACGCATATAGTTATTATTATTTTTTTAAAAAAAAAAAAATTATTTGTATTTTATATATTAAAGGGCAAATAAAGACTCATAGGGTCTCTTTTTTAATCATCGTATATGGATGGGATGTGCAAATGTTTGGTCACAATTTTATTTGGAAATTAAAGTCATCAGCGTCTCTCATTCAAGACGAGGATCATGAAAAAGAGAAGAGAGGACAGTTGCGGCCTGGAATTCCACATATGGCTAAAAACAAAAGACATAATAATTTGCCTGCCTAAACCCCTAATGATTTTCCTTCGCTTCCAAGCGTATAATTCTCTAGTTTTAAATTGGTGGGGACAAAGCAAACAGATGTATTTTTGCATAGAAAAAACCACAAATATACGTAATAAAAACTAGGAACCAGGTTCAAACATAATATATAGTTTGCCTTACCAATATGATATGATTGAAAGGAGTTGGTTGTGTGTTAAAAGAGTGTTCAACCAAAAAGTCCGAAACCAATTACTTATTAATGCAACTTATACTTTGTTTGATCAAAAGAGAGAAAAATATGAAGGCCCTAACTGACATAAAATGCTTATTGAAGAATATAACAGAATATTTTAGATTTTTAGAGAAATTGTCGCGAATATATATGATGGCCTGGTGGGTCGGTCCACCAGTACCAATATTCCCCGAAACAATTATCTCTTTTCCGATGATATTATCAGATGGCCATCATAAATAATAATGAATGAACTGACCATAAAATTCTTCGCCAATCAACCACAAAGAGGCAGATATATTTATTCGTTTTACCTTTTTTTTTTCCTGGGGAAAATATTTGGGTCAAGAGGACATCATTTGCACCTGCACCTCAAATTTCAAATAGCGCGCACGTTTTGAGACTTTTGTCCCATTACACTGTTCTGGGCAGTGTTATCAATATTATTTCCAGTGCCAAACTAGCAACAGTAACAGTTGTTTATGGAAAAAAAAAAAAAAGTTACCGTGCAACATTGATAGGGATTTTAAAATTTAGATTTTAAGCTATTACATGTATTTATTACTCGTACTCGTACTGGTTTGTTGAACAATGAATAATGAATTTCATAATTTGTAGTTACGGACCGCAAAAACAGTTGATGGCCACAAATGGAAAAGTAGGGGGTGCAACAAGAGAGTCATCATCATGGTCTTCGAGAATTGTGAAGAGATCAACGATCCGGCGCGGTATCTGGAGATTCATAATCAGGGACAGAAGAGCCAGAGCCGTGGCCTGCATCGGATATTGTATTTTTACCGATCCTATGAAATTGCATTTGGTTGTGTGATAATCAGCCCTCTCTGTAGCTTGGTTACTCGAATCAAATCAAATGAACGGGTTGGGTTCCTACTTCCTAGGCTGTTTTTATTAATTTACCATTAGCTAAACAGTCAGTCAATGGGGACTGCGGCTATTGTTACACGTTTCTACCAAATCACAGCAATCGCTAAATGGACGCGTTTACTCGACCCACCCCATTAATTGTTTAATTCACTTGATACCTGCCTGTCCCTGAACCTGGCTTTAGTTTTAAGTTTTAACACCCCCTGTTTTTGACATTTTCTCCGGCCGGCGACATAAAGTCGGAAGTCAAAATGTCCTTGAGAATTGCGCTATAAACGAGAAAAAATATTTACTTTACTGTTGGGTGGACATTTTAGACGTTCAAGGAAAGTCTGAATCCACACCCTTTTCCATTCGCCTAGTCTAACCCTAATCAATCTCGTCATGGAGATTGGGGATGCTCTATATATTTTATATTTCTAGCTGCAGCAGACGGTCAATGAGATGGGATTAAGTATTGGGGAGCGGGGACAAACACAACAATTGTGAACGCTGGCTGCCATCTGCATCCTTTCCTGTACATTGCTGTGGGCTCAACGGTTCAACTACAGCCCAAATCAGACATGTCCAAGGTTTTGGGCTCCACATCCGTCTTTTCCCAAAAGCCTATCCCATTGCCGGTAGCAGCAGTAGGCGTACCAGCCATGGCATACCTAGAGACCTAACCTACAACACTCACGTTCATTCTAACGTCGATATTCTTCTAAATCTAATCAACTAAAAGCAGCAACGAATTTATGAAAGCAGAGTATATAACAATCTATGCAACCAAAAAAATTCTTTATCACGAGATCCCCAAACAAAGACGAGAATAGGAATCTTCAGTTTTCATTTTACCTCGTATCTGGTTGGTATTTGCAATTCAACTTGAAAGCACTAGTCAAAATGTCCACTATTACGGTACCCAAATTAAATCCAAATCGTTTCAGTAGAGCAGAATACAGAAGTGCAATTGTGCAAAACGAATGCACAGCCAAGCCAACGCCACAACACTCATCATACAATGCAGGAGACAAAAGAGTGGGGGAGGTGGGGGGGATACGGGGAGGAAACCTAAACCTTAGAAATGTACTGCTGATTCATGCGTGGAAACCATCTCAACCGTTCAATATTAGACGTCTACATTCTCATCAGACGGCCTCGAGCGACTCTTCCTTTCCATCAACAGCCCACACAACATACTTTCTGATGCTGACCTCAGACGATTTATTCTTGCCAAGCAGTTAACTGATCCATTCCACTCCTTCAACACCGTTGATGTTGTTGACGATGAAGAAGTCGTCGAGTCAGCACCGTCAGAACACAGAGAATCAGCACAAGAAGAATTCTCCCAGGACTCATCATCACCCGCATCAAACTCATCAGCCATTGATTTCGATTTCCTCATCACCAGCCTTCCCTTGCGTTTACTCTCTCCCATTAGGTCACGGTACCCAATCGCAGAAACCTCATTGAAAGCCGGCAAATCAGAACCGTCGATTAGCATGGAACCAATGCTGAGCACTCCCTGGAACCTCCCTGAAGGGCGACGAATCTGGAAGGCCGTAAAAGACGGAGTCTTGCTGGCCACCGAGAGTGAGATGTTGCTTACGAGACAACGGACAGTGCCGATGAGGTAATCTCGAAGGTAACCGGAGGCGTAGATCTCGACGGAGATCGCGGACGTTTCGGAAGAGAGGAATTCCGGAGTTACTTTAAAGAGGAATTTTTCGTTCCAGATTGGACTCTCGGCCCCGGCTCGGTCGACTCGAGTGCAGAGCTTCGTCGAAGAATCGATCCAGACCAGTGCGTATGTTTGCATCCGGCGCATTTTAGAGGAGGGCGACTTCAAGCCTTGCGCAGAGATCAAGATGATCTCTAGAATTTGCGTTGCCATCGCTATTTCCCTCGCTTCCACTCTTTCTTGAATCTTCACTTATTGAGAGGCTGTGATTCGATCTAAATCAAGAGATGGAAGATGGACAGTTTTGACCGGAAGCAAGAAAGAAAGAATAAAGGCGGGTCATGTCGCTGGCAGAAAAAAGAAACGACTGCAGATGTTATCGTTTTGCCTTCTTATTCCGTTTTAAAGAGGTCCGCGAAAGAAGATGGCAGTTAAGACTGCAGAACTGGAAGTACATCAAATGACGAAAATACCCTTAGTTTTGGCGGTTCTTTTATCTTTGGACGGTCAAGATGTAATCTAATCTTAGAACTAGAGTTGGATGAATTCGAAGCGGCCAGCTATTAGTCAAGGGGTCAACAACTGCTAGACTAACGCAAGGAAGAGAACCTTTCAAAAAAGAAACCCACAAGGAAGAGAAAGAATGGAACTTCATACTCATTCATACACCTTTACGTGGGAAAGCAGTATTTTATTGGTACAGTACAGCAAACAAACACCAGATACAAACACAAGAACCTCATAGTATGATGAGAAAACTTCTTTTCATTTTATCACACAGTAAAAACATTACACGCTTCGGCCATATGTGTGACTCAACCCCCTCATAAATCCATGGACACACACAACTGATTCTGAGGCTTACAATTGCAACGTCAACTCCACAATCATATCCCTTGAACAGAATTCCACCTGAAGGGTTGTGTTGCCCTTTTGTACCTTCTCGGCGCACTCAATTTTCTCTTCCTGGATAGCTTTCTCTCTAAGTCTTTCACTCTTCCAGTTAACTGGGATATGACAGTTAATTGCTCTTTTCCAGCTTCCATTAGCTTCTCCATCATTTCCCTCAGCTTTGCGTTCTCTTCCATCACAATGTCCTTCTCATCAACAGACATCTGGGAAGTGGTTGTAGCAGCAATGGTGTCCTCCGTGGTTATTTCAGATCCACTGGCCTCATCCATTTTGTTGTCGATGTCAATCACACTTTCTTGCTCACCGTATTGTGGTTCGTTCTCCAGCACCCAGCCTTCTTTATTTCCATCTACTCCTTGCTGCTGCACATCTTCATTTGTTACCTCAAGTGCCTGAGAAGAAACATTTATACCTGCTGATTCAGGGGAGGGCATCTGATCATCATCAACCCTTCCACCATCTTTTCCTTCATTTTCTCGTACTTCATCATCGCTTCTTACTTTCCCTTCTACCAAGACAATGGTGGGTTTTCCTCTGTCTCAAGTACTGCATTTCCAGACAACTCATCCACCATAACATTCTTTGACTCTGTTGCAGTTGTTGTATTGGTTACCACATTGAACCTGGCTTCTCCAATGCTTCACCCCTTATCCTTCCCGATTTCACTTTCTTTGTTTTTAGCAGCTTCGCCTTCTTCAAGTACTCCAACTGGCAGTTCAGCTACCAGATTTTCCATTCCACTTTCTTTGTTTTCAATAGCTAGGTCTCCTTGGAGTACACCAACAGGCAATTCAGCTACCAGATTTCTTTCTGGGTCAGTTTCACTTTCTTTGTTTTCAAAGCTTAGGTCTTCTTCAAGTACTCCAATTGGCAGTTCAGCTGCTAGATTTATTTCTGAATCCAGATTTCTTGCTGTTTTCCCAATTTCATCTATATTATCAACTTCAGCTGGCAATGTTGAACCAGCTAACACATGCAACTTCACTTCACCATCAACGTTCTCACTCTTCCCTTTCCCTGATGATTCATTATTCTCCGATTCCTGAAGAGGTTGTTCCTCATCAACCAGTTTCAGGGGTAATTCCGTTGCCTGTGCTTCTAGATTATCCTCTACAAGAATTCCACCGTTCCCTCCTTCAATCTTGGTCTCATTCACAGCTTTTGGTTCATCACACGAGTCCTAAAGTTGGGTCCCAGTCAATTCCTCAGAGCTGGTCTGCCGAAACTGAGGATGCACAATATCTTCCTCCTGATTCTCCATCAATACGGCTTGAGAAACATTAACCCCTCCCTTGGTAGCCTCAACCTGTACCATATCTGATGCAGATTCTCCTACTTGGGACTCCATGTTCCTCACTGGTAATTCTCTCACTTCACATCTTCCTTGCACTTCTGTGTCACCAAGAGCAGTCCCTGAGGTCACTGGACCCTGAGAGTTCACTACAGGATCCCCCATTGAGGAATGATTACCCTCATCCGGTTCTTCCATATCAACCACATTATCATGACTCGTCTTAGGAGAGTTTTCAAGAATTCCTTCAACCTTGTTCTGCGTTTCTTGCACTCCTGCATCATTGGAAAAATCAATGCTAGTATCCTCTGCCACTTTAGCAACGGAATCAGGTTCCTCCTGCAAGGTTACAAGATCTTTTGCCAAAGCTTTCCTAATATCCCTGAGACTTGGATGCAAGCCCTAATAACAACAACCAGAATAATTACAACCTTTAACTTGGAATAAAATACTTCAGAAGACCTTTCATTAGAATCTCAGAGTAGATTTATCATATATCTCCAAGTCTACAATTCAAAGATATCATTCAAGTACAAACTATATGGTGATCCAACCACTGAGCAAATGGACTTAAAATTTTAGTTAACATTGCAGCATTCACAAATAAAAAACCTAAAATCTGAGTGATGCATTCTTAAACACAAAATAAGATTAGGTAGACATATACCTGTATGGTGTCTACTTGTAGTAGAGTCCTCATTATCATTTCACCAATTACTACTCTTTCCTTCTCATTCTTCAGCAAATCAGATGAAGACTCAAGGGCCTGAATACATTTTCTGATCTCAGCTGCTTGTTGACGAACCTCAACCATTTGCTTCAATTTCTTTAGTGGCTCTAGTTTCCTGACTTCAAATCCACGATAGGCAGACTCAATAAGAACAGCAACCTGGTCATCTCAAGTTCGCTTCCTTTGCCTTACATTCACCATTGAGGGATTCAGCTGAATCATTCAGTTTATTTTCTTCAGTTGCCCCCTCAGCTGCCATTTTTTCCTCAGATCTTACCTTCTTATCTTGGATTAAGTCACATCCATAAGTGTCCTTTCCATTTCCCACTGTGGATGATTCCCCAGTTACATCTTCTTCCAAATCAGTGGACAACTAGATGGAATTTTCCATATGAGAACCACTCTTCAAATGTTCATTTTTATTTTCACAGGTCTTACCATCTACCACGCCCATGGCTTTTTTCTCTGTTTGATTTGGGTTCCCATCTCCCCTTGTTTTCAAGGAATCATCAGCAGATTGGGCACCCTGTGGCGTGTGCTCTTTCAATCCTGATGAAGCAGAGGGCTTGCAAGTGTCTTCGTCTGACTCTCTTTTCAGGCCTGGAGGACTAGGAGATCTTGAATTTCCATTACCATTTTTCTTCTTTGACTAAGGCTCCAGTCTCAAACAAACAGGACGTAATTTCGATGTCTTCGGTGGAGATAAGGACTGTCTACTCTGACTGGTTCTGGAGGAATTATCTGCGCCAATTCCCTTCTCAGTGCTGTCAGAGTGGTCCTCCCTGCACACTTCCACTTGGCTTACGGGAATAATTTTCTTATTAGCAGGGCCCTCCATCATTTGTGAGCTTTTAGCCTGATCACCAGAAAAATCATTGTTTTCCTCAGAATTTTTCATCCTTTCATCACTCTCTGGAGGCTTCACCTGCACGAACTTGGAGTCAGAAGGTGATTCTCCAGCTGAGATTGAAGCAGCACTCTTCTCCTTTCGATCCTCCTTTTCAACCTCTCCTTCCTCAGTTTGAAAAGGCATCCAAAAGAGGGGATATGGAAATTGGCCCATTTTGTCATCATCTTGCTGGTTCACCTTTTTTTTATCATCTTCATCATGCATCAAAGATCTAGGGCTGTTTGTATCTAGTGGCAACCAGCATTTCCCTTGCCTTTGGGCCTTCTTTTCAGGCTCCCTTTGCTCACTATTAGAAGGCATCCAGATAATAGGATATGAGAATTGCTCCATTCCATTCTCGTTTTGTTGATTCTGTTTCCTCTTCTCGTCTTCACCCTGCATCAAAGATTTAAGGCTATTCACGTCCGAGTGGAAACCAGCCATTCCCCTCAGAAGGCTTCATATTCTCGTGGGACTTTGTGTTGCATGGAACCTTTTCCTGCTCCGCCACCTCTGATTCAAAAGGCCTTCTGGGCTCATCATTTTTCTTCATGTACTCTGGTGTAATCCACACAATTGGGTATGGATAACTTTTTGACTGAAGTAGAACCACAGAATCACTCTTCTTTGCCACATCAGGCTCCTGCTCTTCAATTTTGACACCTTTGTCAATTCTCTGGTTGCTCATGTGATTAAGACAGCCAAAACAAAGATGGTCCCTATGAGCATCTTTACCATACTCATATCTCTGCTGCTCCATTCCATGATGTGGAGGAGGCGCATAACGGACAGGATATGGCTCAATGAATGGAGGATGATGCCCGCGATAGTAAAATGGCGGTGCGGGTGAGAAAGAAGAGAAGGTAGGTCTAAATGCATAATAACCAGGGAAGCAACAATGGTTGCAGCAGCCATGACACGGCATTGAGCAGCCATAGTTGCTGCCATGAGGCCAAGATTCATACACTAGAGGGGGTTTCGAATGATCAACCATCATGTGAGGTGGAATATTATCATGGCTTGGATGATAATATTGAGGAAAAGGCATTTGGTTTCTCTGGTGATGGCATGAGTCCATGTATGCAGGCATCATTTTCAACAAACAGTACCAAATAGTTCTTTAATAGAGTTAAAAAATGCAGCTCGAAGAACCACTGGATGACTTGGAAGTGTAAAGCAAAAGCGCACTGTATTATAAAAAAGGAGAAGGATTGGTTAGTATACAATCCAATCACAAATGATGTAATGCAAAGGAAGAGGGAAACAAAACTGTTATAGATGATTGTTGCTAAACATCACTTCCTTTTTTTTCATTAAACAAAATGCAAAACTAAATCCTGTGAATCATCTCGAACTAATACATTCTGACAGAATGAAAAAGGTATGAAAATGGACGGTAAAACATACAATATTTCAAGCCAATATTTGGAGATGTACAATAACAATCATTATTCTTTTATTATAATAATATTCAAATCACGGGGCTTAAAGTTAATTTCAAGCAAAAGAATCTCAAACTCCAAAATTATGCACAAACTTGGACACACAATCAAGACAAATGTACGGTGTTAGCAATTAAAAGCCATCACATATCCATCATTATCGAACCCGTGCTCACCAAGAACCTAAAAATTAAGAAGTAACACACATTACAACAAATCAATGGAAGAAACAACTTACACTTACAGTGTAGAGAAGAAACGAAAAATCCACCAACAATTTCCACAATCCAGATGACTCAGTTAGCGGGGCCACTTCAACCCACAAACCCAAATAAGAGCGGTAATGACCTCTTTTAGCTTCGATACAATCAGCTCTATTCTCTTCCACGAGGTTCAGTTGCGCTAGATTTTGTCTTATATATATATACACACAAAAAATGCCCAGTCAGATGGTTTTAGAAGTGCGAAAAGGTAATTTTCAGATACCTCCCCTGAGATTTGGCTTTGCTACACTTGGAAAGAATCTATCTATATATTAACATATTACCCCCTGGACATGCGTAAGTGTTAGGCTGCTGTTAGGTGGTTGAGTGAATGTACAAAAATACCCTTCACCACAAATTTGAACCGCTGAAAAAATTCTTTTGGTAGATGTGTCTTTTACATTTGGTGCCAAATAGGACTAGAGTATTGAAAAAAAATATTACACCCTTATGATAAATTATTTTCATATTGCATAATTATAAAGTACAAAATTTACTTGAGTGTGAAAAGATTAGTATACCCTTAAAACAAGTATTTTGATAGTGTGCAATCACATAATAAGATAAACATATGAAAATTTTTTGAATTAATTAATTTAAAAATAATACTAATATTATCATTGATAAATGACAATAATATTAACTCTTCTCAGCTTTATTTAAAAAGCAATATCATGCTCTTTTTTTTTTTTTTTTGGTTACTTGTCATGAATTCAACAAATTCACAGCAATCAATTAGATCAAGCAACCACGAATGCAAAGATTGCAGAGAATGGAGGGATGAGATTAATGGCAACCTCATTTGATTTTCAAACAAGATATATAAATGCTATAAAAGAGCTGTTGTGAAGGTGTCAGAATCAGGTGACGATCCCAATAAACTGTATTATTGTTATGTAAATAGCAAATATGGTTGTGGGCCTTGTGTCTATTTCAAGTTTTAGATTTCATCCCTAAATGATTTCAATTTTCAACAAAGGTGCTATATTTGATAATAAAACCAAACTTTAATTTTAAGTTTTAACGAAAATATACACCTTGTACACTATTTAATCACTAACTATTTACATATTAATTATTGCTGAAATTTGATTCATAGCATAATTGATTTCAGATAATATAGTTTTACTGCATCATAAAAGTTATAACAATACCGATTGTTACAACTTTTGAAATGAAGTTGAGCACTTTTTAAGTGAAGTTGAGAGAGAAAAAAAAAAGAGAAATAAAGTTCAATATTAAGAATGAAAATAAGTTATTATCTCCTTAATTTTCACCAGCTTCAAAGCACTTGATTACTATGCATTTTGGATTCTTAGTATTTTATCTAATCAATCATTATGCATCAGCTCTTTTAAGATTTAAAAACTATAAATTGCTCCATTCACTTGACTGCCCTCATCTACCTAACGGCTGCCTAACACTTACATACATCTAGGGGCTAATATGTCAATATATAGATAGATTCCATCCAAATATAGGAAAGCGAAACCTCAGGGGAGGTATCAAAAATTTACCCAAGTCCAAAAATCTTCGGCTTTCGAGATCTTTCGCGGTGTTCCAGAACTGAAGTGTCTGGATTTTTCCCGCCACGCGCTTGTTGGTAGAGTATTAATGCCGTGAAATGAACGTGGACAATTTAACAGACTCCAAGTCCGACGATAAGATCAGTTTCGGGATAATTCACTCTAATTAAAACGAAAACATAACGATTTTTTTTTAGGTGAAAGTAAAGCTTCTAACCAAAGGATTTTGTTAAGTTGCTGCTGCAACTTAGGGCTCCCACAACTAAAATATAATGATTGAAGTACTAATTTTGAGAGTGTTAGTTAATTGGTAAACATACTACGAGGAAATTAAGGTGAGTATTTTGCTGACATCAATAAAAACGATATCGAATTTTCATTAAATTATAACTAAATAAAATGTTTAATTTAAAATAAATTGTTAAGTGTACATTTTTCAATAATATTTTTTTTTCTTTTTCCCGTTTTTGAACAGCATTTGTGTGCGTTTGTTCAGAACTATCTTTCTGGCAAAAGTTATATTAATAAAATATTTTTATATTTGTGGGATAATATCAAAATCACTAGGAAGATGGTTAAATTGGCTTAACGAGAATGTGACGTTTATATAGAATACAATTTTGATTATGCTATTATGTATGTGTTCAAACTTCAAGCTCAAACTTCAAGCTGACAAGTAATATGTAAATCTTGAAAAATTTGAATCTTGCTTTTCTCTTAACACTGTTGAAGTTTTGTTTTTTGTTATAGTTGAGTCGTTATTAAAGCATTTGGTAAATATTTGTTGATATAGTTCATTTTATTATTGTAAGATAAAAAATTCTATAATATATTTATTATTTTTGTTAAATTTATCATTTAAAAGTTATATTTACTCTTATAAAATCAACTTTTATTTCATAATTATAATATTTTTCCTATAACAACTCTAATTTTTAATCCAGAACAACTCGGTACCAATTATCAAACAATATCTTAGGCACTTTACTTGGTGCCATTAAAAACAAAAGGAAAGACCATCAATTAAAAAATTTAACCCGGCGTTCGCTGAAGGATCAACTAAACAATCCAGAATTCGTAGCTGCTTATTTTGACTTCTACGATTAATTGACAATTAAACACCACTTAAATTCTTTCAAGGAGCTGGAATTTTGTAGATTTGAAATGTGTTAACATGGAGCGATAAGCATGGCACAACTCCGACGATCAAAGCCATGTGTATTTCGAAAGTGTTACACAATCGTACAGGGTCATTTATGTCTATTTTTTAAGCAGCAGCCATGAGAAATTGAGAATTCATCGAGGCAGCGCAGAGACTTTGATTATTTGGATGGATTTGGTAACGTGCACGAGACGCTCACTAGTTTTCTTAGAAAATGCATAAAAGTGTAACGACCTGCACACAAGGATTATTATTAGGCTAAAACAAAGTCATGGTTACACATTAGCAGTTGCAATGCCTTGCCTATAACAATGCGTTCGATCCCCAACTAATTTAACGAATGTTAAGCCAAGCATTATTCAGCTGTTAGCACGCGAGGGCACATTAGTTCACACTGAAAATTCCTATTCTGTCTGCCTATTGAAGCAGGCTGTCCTGATCACTTTCACTAATGGTGGTGTGATCTTAGTGTACTGGGGTCAGAACATAAATGAAGGAATTCTAGCAGATGCTTGTTCATCGGCCAGCTATGCAATTGTGAACATAGCATTCCTATTGATGTTTGGTAGTGGCCAGCCTCTGCAAATCAACCTAGCTGACCATTGCCACCCCCGATCAAAAATGGTTGCGCTAGGTTGAGCGATGACAGGGCCAAGGCATCAAGGTCATTCGCTCTCCACTGGAAGTGTTTCTGGAAGCTGTTTCCTTTCATCTGCTGATGAAGCAAGGCAAGCTTAGTTCCTTTCAGGCAAGTTGCACAATACTCATTGGACCATTTTCTTGGAGGCCAATCAAGCTCCCGGCCATTAGGTGACTCAGTTTTAGATGGAATTGATTTCGATATCCAGGGAGGCACAAACCAGCGTTGGGACGAACTAGCCAGCGCCTTGTCAAATTTTAGCCTGACAGAAGAAGGTTTACTGGAACAGCAGCTCCACAAGGCCCATTCCCCGATGCACAACTTGGTGCTGCATTAGGAACTGGTTTATTTATTTGACTACCATAACGATCCTCCTTGTCAATATTCTGGAATTTTTAATTTAACATTGTTGGATCCTTAATCCAACCGTTGGATTTATATGTGAATAATTATATAATATGAACTATTATATAAGGTTAAACTCAATTAAAAGTGATTTATTAAGGTTTTCGGTAATTTACACTTTAATATATTTGATAGGATATAAATATTTAGTGTGTAGAAACTTAAAGATAATTTTTATTTCTATGATGGGTTGAAATAGAAATATCTAAAAATTATAGAAAAAGTTATCTATATAAGTAGTTATGCTCCCCAGGTCACACGTATCTTTCTATTTTTTATGATATCTCATCGTCAGAGAGAGAGAGAGAGAGAGAGAGTTTAAAGAAAATTCGCATAATTCTCTAGGAGAACGTACTGATTTAAAGGATTAATCACACAACTCTAGAGAATAATAAATATTACGCTTTCGCATAATTTGTTACTGATTTTTGATAATGCAACATGAATATTCCTGAATTATAGGCGATGGTTTTCATAAAAAAAAAATTGTTATTCTAACACTGGTAATTCATATAATCTTAAGAACAGTTGTAATTAAACCAGATTAATGTCTATAAATTGGTTGCATAAGCAACTATATATCAAGCATTTCTAATCCTTGTGTATTTATTGTTACATGGGATTGTTCGACGGACTTTTCCAGAACATCTTTCAGACATCAGTTCCATATGTCCATGAATTGGTTGCTTAACCAACTGTTTATATATATGTGTGTGTGTATAAATGTCAAGCATTTCCAATCCTTAAAAGCTTCGTGGGCAGTAAACTTTGTTCTCTTGCAATTCTCTGTTTCCTCATACTAATTGCGTTATTATGTTATAAGTCAAGTGGGAGAGGCAAAGTACTTGCAGTTTATTGGATTCGGGGCCAAGATGAGAGGGAGGGCACACTAGCGGATGCATGTACCTCAGGAAAATATGCACCAAATTGTAAAGATAGGTTTTCTCTCAACATTTGGCAATGCCCAGAGTGCCAAAAATTGAGCAAAAGCATTAGAATCTTTCCAAATCCACGAAGTTAAGGCCATGCCTTCAATCGGAGGCGGTATTGATGGCAAAAGCATTAGATGATGCTAGGAGTGTTGCGTTGCAGACTATTTGTGGAACAACTTTTCAAGGGGACAATAAAAAACGAGCCCCGTTAGGTGATGCCGTATTGGATGGTATAGATTTTGACACAGAGAAATGTGAGAACCTCATTAAGCTGCCCTTGCTAGAAGATAATGCGAGCACAGTGAAGGAGGAGTGGAATTTTGCTTAAACGCAGCAGGCCAGGCAGCACCACAATATCCATTTCCTGACCAGTGGCTTCATCGATTGATGCCAAACATGTTTTTCGTTGGGCTTACAGCTTCTCATGTGGCTAGCTAGCATTAGCAATGACAATCCAGGCGGTTCTGCTGGCGATGGCTGTGTGTTTCCCAAACTGCTTATAGAGCAACTGCTGCCTTTTGTCGAATCTTATCCTAGATATGGAGGTCTCAGTCTCATTCTCTGCAGACTGGAATAGGCTTCACGATGTCAACAATGACAAAATTAATGGCTTCAAGTTATAAGGTGCTCAAACTAATGACCCATTATCTATCTGTTGATGCCTGTTTTATGTATGAACAAATTAAAATCTTGCTCTCTTTTAGTTTTATGATTATAATTACCTTTTTTCTATTTTCCATTTTAATTGTTGTACACTTTCCATTTCATTGCAATTTACAAAAGAATCATGACTTGAAGTAATGAGTTTATGAGTTGCCAAAAAATATTGTATTTGGTTATTTAGGTAATTTCAGTTAAAAAAAAGAGAGACTTTTGTAAGGAATTTTGAGGGGTGTTAAAAGATCTGTTATAAATAAAATGGTGGGGCTGTTTGAGCCCATTAGAGTACACGTTAAATCTAAAATTTAAAATTTTTTTCATTACTAAAGGGTCCACAAACCAAATTACAATTATGGACAAAAATAATAATAATTAAATAAGTGTAAGCTCTTTACACCATCTTTAAATCCATTTCTATTGTTTCAAAAGACATTTTTATTCCCCAGTTTAATACTATTTCCCTCTGCAAGTAATTGTGAGATATTTTTGCTCTAGTTAACTGGTTTATGGTGGAGCTACTTGCCTTCATTTCAAGACCTGATATCTTTGTTCTAGAAATTTAGGGCTGCACACAACTATATTCAATCTTCTTTTCGACCATGTAAATAACAAATAATAAGCTTAAAAAAAGTATAACGAAGCATATATTTATATATTAAGATCACCACAAATAATTGAATGCATACGGCAAACTAGCAGGCATAAAAGTCAGTTAATTAAAAAGATTAATTTGATTGGTAAGTAAGAGTTTAATTCTAATCCAGTCATCCTCTTCGTCTTTGTCAAGCAAAATCATTTTAATTCTCTCTCTCTCTCTCTCTGTTTTTTCAGTCCCAATGCGTGTTCGGTTAGTTAAATTTGAATATTCTAATTTTGTTCAATTAAATTTGAATATTCTAATTTTGTTCAATAGTGATAGCCTTGCTTATTATAATTTTTTAGTAAAAGATAATTGAGAAATATCTCAATATTTAGTTTGATAAATCTAAATGTTTGAATGGGTTCATACGTGTTGATGTCAATAGTAATTTATCTGAGGCTATTTTGGGTTTATAGGCAGGTTTAAAAATTTAAATTTTATTAATGAATTTATTTAGAAAATAGGTTTAATGAGTATTTTGGTGGGTTTGGAATAGGCCCACCGTAAATTGGAAAGCTAAATGTTCTGTAATGGCATTTTCGTCGGCCCAAACGAAACCCCTGCGCTTGGGCTTAGGTTAAAAATCGAAAGCCACTGCACGTCTCTAAATCGCACTGGCAGTCGCAGATTCTGAAACGGCCCGTGGCCGACTCTGTGACTCTATTCTACTTGTTCAACTTCAACCTAGTGCTCTTACAAATAGATTTTTACGATTTTTGGAGAAGACTTGTCGAAGCAGGGAAGCCGTTTGCTGGTGAGATAACTGAAAGTCATACTCTTAGAGATAGATTTGTGAGCTTTCAATCAAAGAGATGGGGAAAGCCAAAAAGGCTCCTAAATTTGCCGCCATGAAGAAGATCATCACCAAAAGAGCTATAAAAAGGTATTTAACCTTTTTTTTCCCCTCATTTTTTTTCCTTTACTCAGTATGTTTCATTACCATGATAATTGGTAAACCCTACATTGACTTTCATTTTTTTAAAAAAAAAATTTCTCATTATTATAAAATTGTTGTATTCAGTTACAAAGAGGAGGTTTTGAATCCCCACAAGAAAGACCTTACAAAGGAAAAGCTGCCAAGAAATGTGTAAGCCTCTGCTCTACTTATCCTATAAAAATTTACTCTTTATTTGATTTTTTTTTTTTACATATAAAAGATAATATAACTAATTGTAATTATTGTACCTGAATTAGGCCCAATGTTTCTTCGGCACTTTTCTTCACACACAACACTGCGTTGGGACCGCCTTACCGGGTCTTGGTGGATACCAACTTTATTAATTTCTCCATCCAGAATAAAGTAAGTAGAACTTGTTTTATTTTGTTTTACTTAGTTTTTGCTTTACTGATGTTCATGAGCGTACCCTTAACTTTAATTGGGAGAACTAACTTTCTGTTCTGTCTTCTACTTTGTATAGTTGGATTTGGAGAAGGGAATGATGGACTGCTTATATGCGAAATGTGAGTTTTGTTAATAAAATATATTTGAATGATGTACTTAGTCGTTTCCTTTTGTTCTCAGTAAAGTCTTATCTTATTGTTTATACTAATCTCTGCCCCTTTTGACCTAAAGGCACTCCTTGTATTACGGATTGTGTGATGGCAGAGCTTGAGAAGCTAGGTCAGAAGTACCGAGTAGCGCTGAGGTATCTTTCTTATTAATTTACTGCTCTGCATGTCTGGCTACTATATGTTTGACATTCTCACTTGCATTATGGTGTCAGGTGGTTCCCAAGCTGTAGGATGCTTTGTTTCCATATGTTTTTATTATTGTTCATAAATCCTTGTGCACTAATCACATATTAGATTTTTTCATTTTTAGAAAGTGAAAATTAATTTGTATTCTGCCTATATTAGGATTGCTAAGGATCCTCGTTTTGAGAGATTACCCTGTACTCATAAAGGGACCTATGCTGATGATTGTCTTGTTGAAAGAGTTACTCAGGTATGAATTGATCCTGTTGCATGCCATGCATTAGTTTGATAGTTGATAAGTAGGGGCAAATTAAGTGTCCTTGAACCCAAAATTTACATCATTTTTTGGAATCACGAGTCTCCTAGGGGAAAATTTTCCACTGATGAAAAAGCACTTCAGATTTGTGCCCCAACTGCTGTTGAATATTAATTAATGATGAAATATCAGCTCAATGTTAAGAGTCCTGTTGCAAATGCCTTGGTGTTTCAATGTGTAATTCAACTCTTATGATCCTGCTGGGAATATTTCATCGCCCTTCTTACAGTGTAATGACATCCTGACGTTGTTTCTGGTCTTAGTATGTCTCTTAGAAAATCAACATTGTCATATTTTTAAATAATTGAATACATGCTTCTCGTCTTTTATCATTTTAATTTATCGTTACTGGTTTCCAGCCAATTCATAGCCAATTTAATTTTGTATTTGAAGAGGGAAGGCTATTGCTCTTCAGAATTTGTCTTTATCGGTTTCTTGCAACTAACATGTATGGTGTTGGAAACAGCATAAATGCTTCATAGTTGCTACATGTGATCGAGATCTGAAGCGAAGGATACGGAAGGTAAGATCAACCGTCTTGTATTTGGGCACTGCATTTCATGATATTGGAGTCCAGTAAATAACAAAGTTCGTTTTTAGCAGGTTCCTGGTGTGCCTATCATGTACATAACTCGGCACAAGTATTCAATTGAGCGGCTGCCAGAGGCAACAGTCGGTGGAGGTATGCTGAAGCTATAGCTGTAATTGTGTTATCAGTTGAAAATAGTGGATTCTTTAGACTTCCAAAAGCACTTCAAATTAGCCTAGCAATGTCATCTCAGTTTGTGGTGACTTCTGAGATGTATTGAATTGCGCTTTCTGTATCTTTCTTTTTTGCGTGTGTAACGATGTGAAATTTATTTGTGTTCCGGTGCAGCTCCAAGAATTTGATAATGAGAGGAGGATCACTCAATTAAGAATCATCTGTGCTGCTGTCATAACTCGAAGTTGAGCCTTCAGATGTTCTAAATATTAGAAGCTTTGTGTGGGAATGATGATAGCTCGATGAAATGATGTGTGTATCGGTATTGTGATTGAGCACCTTTTTTGTTCCTTGTGTAATTCTATTAATGATCTTTTTCCTGATAAATGTTCCCAGTTTTCATTCAGTGCTTTATATCCAATATTTTAAAATTTTCATCGGATGTTTGTCCCTCCCCCAGATTCATTGATTCGTGCTTTATGTTTCCAATAACGCTAATGCCTTGCCTACCGTGGAGATAGGACATAATAGACGTCAAATGAGGAATTAATATGACAGCTGGTTGAACCAAAATTTTTGGTATTTGAAGCCTAACAAACATTCCTTCAAAGATTGATTATACAGGTGCTTCTTCAGAATTCCTTCCTTTACAAATTATCATGCCCATTTTCATTACAAGTGAAGTGCACCACCGGATCCAAAAGGAAGAACACTATCGACATGATCAGAAGGATGCGGTTAAGTTACATACAAAACCCACACATATCCTTCCTGACAAAAATTAGGGCAGAAAGCAGGGGAGACAAATCAAAAATTAAAAGAATCATCTAATCAAAACTACTTTGAAAGATGCCAGCTGCCAGAGAATCAATTGGATTCCAGGATCATTGATGCAATATTATTGTTGAGTTCGAATTTTCCGTCTCTTCTGGTGGGGGTTTCACATACTTCCCTATTACTTTTTGGCGTCTCTTTCTCTTTTGTCTGGTTTGTTTATCTTTACTTTGCTGCTTCCTTTTTTCCTTTAGCTTATTCCGAAGATGCTTTTCCTTCTCAAATACACCTTGCCAAACGACCTCACCTGTTGACGGCCATAACCACCGTCTTTGAGGGTGATCAGAATCTGCCTCCTCGGCCATGTCCTCATCCATGCTTTTTAAAGTGCTGTATGAGAACCATCTGACCCACATTTGACCTCTCCGACTCTTAAACTTGTGTTGCTCTTGCATTGCACCAGTCTCAGGGTTCACATATACCATCCGTCTTGCACTGTGATAAGCCCAGACATTTACAAGTACCTCAAGCAGGCGTGAGTAACAATGTTTGTCCTGCAAGGACCATAAAATATGCAGAATAATCCCACTGATTTAGAGAGAAATGTTCAAGGAACAGAACTAAAGATTTAGATGAATTTGTCTTAAAATGACAGGTTTTGAGAGGCAGGTAACTTCAATCCTAGACAACAATAAAGTCTCCCAACAAGGGAAAACATAGACACACGCACACACAGATATATATATATATATAAATGGGTGCATAAATAACTTCCCACTCTGAACATAAGTCTTATAATATCAAGTAGAAGCAACCTTAGATAAACTCAGATAACAGCGGCCACTTTCATGGTGCTCATCATACATTTGTGCATCCAAGGCATCCACAAACATCCTGCAAAAGAGAAATATAATAGATTGAGAATCTAATGAATGTTTTCTGATACCATCAAAAGGTTAAATCATATATTATAGAGAAGCCCACAAGTGGTAAAATGCACCTTGAAAACATGACAAACTCTAGGAAGGACCTTGTTGGCAAAACCCAACTCTGCATGACAGACCATGTATCCCCATCTTGAGGCATGCGGGGTAGAAATTCCAACTCATGCTTTATGCCATACATCCTCTTCAGAGACTCAGAAAAAGCAACCCTTCAAATCATTAATAGAATGGAGAAACCTAGTCAAGTATCCAGACAGCAGATAAAGAAACAAAATTTATTCACGGTTGTGGTATTTACAGCTCTTACTTGCAATTTCCAGCATTTATAGCATCACAAAATGACCAAAAATCCTGTTGCAAGGGGTTTCTGGAATCCACATCCATCCGAACCCAAAAGTAGAGTGCGTCGCCATGCCTTCGCATTTGGATGGCATCTACCAACGCATTTTCAGCGATCCTAGACAATGATACCTGTTTAAACCCCAGAATTAGAATGAAAATAGAACGAAAAAGAGATCACGAACACATACAAAAATTATTTAACTACTTCCGGCCCTAAGAAAATCCAAAAATTGGTAGTTGTGGGGTAACATCAATCCTGACAGAAGAATTTGAGCAGATCTTGATTTAATCTCCAGAAACTTCTCTTAACCTTTTTCTCAAAATCTCCACAACACATCTCAAATTATCATAAATGAGGATAGTGATCAACCTTCAGAAATTGAATGATTTAACAAATATATGTATTTTGTGATTTTGGATCTGCAAAATGTAAACACACCACATTTTGAAATGTAATCTTAAATGCAGCAATTGATCCATGTAATGGCAATAAAAGATCTATTTTCTCTTGGCCACAAGGCTGCAGATATGGGCCACATGTTGCCATGGCACACAACAAAACATCACCCTGCTGCTTTCACATTGATATAAAAGGACATGGAACAACACACCTTGTTGGCTGTTGCTCTCCAGGACTGAAACCCTATCCAGGCATTCTTGTGTAAACGGTCAATCCGGTTTGCAATTGCAAAAAAGGCTCCATATTCACCAAGGGTGTCTCGGTAGTAAGGGTTATTAAGAAGCGGCAGACGGGAGGGTGCATCAACATCATCTCTTCCAGGTCTTCTGCCTTTGGAGGACTGCAATCATACAGTCTGTGTAGTTAACATGATTGGCAAAACCATAAATATTTTATATCTTTCTGTGAATACAAACGGTAACAAGTTTAAGAAATTAAAAAACAAAATCAAGCCCAAAAGAAATGCTACAAGTTAGAATTGCAAAAGCATGTGTAACTGACATGGATAATAATCAGTAACTGCAAGGGAAGGAGTATACAACTTTTCTGTCATAAAACTTACGGTATTACTAACATGGGCAATAATCAATAATTCCAAAAGTATGTATAAGTAAAATGAATTCAAGGACAATTAGAAGTTTCCAATTTTCAATCTCAAAGCATGTATAACCAAAATAAGATTGTGTAAAAGGATGTCACAATGTGCTTGCTAACTCACCAATCCAATCCCACGATAAAGTGATCTATGGTGCAGAAAAGGCCAGGTTCCTTCCCCAAGATAAGGTTCATAAATGCACAATGGTTGACCAGTCCTTTCTAGCTCCCCTTCATCCCTTTCATGCAAATCATTTTTAGTTCGATCAGCCCTTTTGGCACTTCGATACACTTCCTCCCATGTTCCATGAGATTGATCTGTTCTATCTTTTAACTGCATAAAATTCCTAAGAATGTGAAACTTCACAAACGAACAGCTCATGTAATAGAGTCCAGCAGGAAATTTTCAACCTCAAATATTAAAGACTCATCACTGCCACTGCAATCTTACCTCTTCTTCTTCTCTTCTCTTTCTAACATTGAGCATCTCAATATCTTTTTCTTCCTTCCAGATGTCATATAAAAATGAGTCATCAGTTTCAGGCACAAGAAGATAGCTGTCTCTTTCTGTATGGTTCAACTGCAGCTCAATCTGGTTTAAAAATCTGTTACTTCTTGAAGTTCTATCTTTATGTGTTGAATTTAGAAAAGTTTCAAATAGATGCCATTGCCATTCTTCTTTCAGTTTGCGAGAAAGTTCTTTGACAGACTTAGGCAATGCAACTTCTGATGGCAGCTTGAGAACATTTTCAAGCAGCATAGCATAACCTTCAATAGTTTCCGAAGCCATCAGGTTCTTAACAGAACCTCTTCCTATTGAGGCAATATTGTGAGCCAGAGGTGATATTTTCCCATTTGTAATCACTTGCAATATGATGTGTGTCAGAGCTTTAATATTTTCTTTAGGGAAAAGATAACCATTCACCCTGTCATCAACCTAATTGTTATGGCCAACATAGTTAGCAACTTCTCTCACGAAACGAAAATTTACAACGTAAAGATGATTCAGTGAAAAGGACTTGTAAGAAAACAAAGTAATTCACAGCAAGATTTTACTACACCAACTAATTCTTAAATGTGCACCAAATTGATCTTTCATATTTCCAGTAAGTTCAGAATGTCAGGGAAGATGTTATTTGTCTTCCAGCCGATTCATTTGAAATGCATTCACTTAAAGCAGGTTCTCACTTTTTTAATGTCAAATTCAAAAGGCAGGAAGTATCACTTGTAGTTTTTCAGGTTTGATTAGGACAAAAATTTCAGGAGACCATAAAGCCAACGTGGGCAACCAAGAAATAGAATGCCAAAAAATGACCAAACCCAAAATGAAGCGTAATGGATTAGTGACAGCATAAGTATTGAAATATGGAAAATGCAAGAGAAGCTATAGTGCCAGCAAGGAGAAGCAATTTATAGTTGAAATCCAAGATGCCATAAGATCATGAAGATTAACAACAAATAATTTGAGGTTGAGAAAAGGACATACTGCCCCAACTTATAAGTTAAGCCCAGATTACGAATCACCCAAAAAAACAAACAAAAATAAATGAAAGTAAAAAAAGGGCACAAGTTGACTCCCAAGTATTTGAGACTTTTCTAATTCAAGGAAAGCCTATGACTATCTTTTCTGTTGATATGTATCTGCTACTAGTTTCAAATGTTAGTTACTTCAAAGAAAATATGTCCTTTGACAATTTTTATAAAATACTGAAGAAATAGAACCGTACATATTTTCTGATGTTGGACAGATCCGGGGCTATGATTGGTTTCCTAAAGCACAAAGCTTTCACCAAAATCTCGGGAAAAGATTGCTCCTCAAGGAAAGATCCATATATCACTACATCAGCTGTGTTAAGAATACTGTCAACATCCTCTTCAACAGCGATGTGCTTCACAACTCCAATAGGGTAATGAAGGTTATGAGCAATGGCCTAAGGGTAACAGGAAATTATTGAAACCCGGTTAATATAAAAGAAAACTGGAGAAAACTATCTACAATAAACTTGAACCATGGTCTTGAGCATAAGTAGATAAAGCCATACCTCAGTGGCCACACTATAATTACTAGTTGAATCCCCGCTTAAAATCATAACCTTGATGGGAGAAATTGATTCATTTTCTACAGAGACGTCCGAAAAAAGTGGTAAAAGAGCACGCAAAATAAGGGCATGCTCCAGCCATAATCCCCTGTACATAAATTGAGTTCCTACAATTGCAATGACTAGATCATCAGGCTTAAAGCCCATCTTGACACGTACATTATCGTTGTACAAATCCATAATAGTATCTGCTTTCCATGCTTTAGCGGGAGAACCCGGAATAACATAATAGTTTCCGGCATCAAATGCAGAGTACAACATCTGTAGAGACCACAAAGAAATCAAATGATTGGATATACATCCCGACTTCAGAAACCAGTCAAACAAGCATGAGCATTAATGTAACTACAGTTCTACAAACAACACAATGACTAATATCAAAGGAACATAAAACTGCCTAAATGATTATTTATATCCCTTTCACTCTGTTCATGAAAACTATATCCTGATATGTCATTTAAGAAACTTAAGCAGCATCCACAAAACCAAACATTCACGAACAGTTATTACCGGCAAGACATAGTCTGGGAAGACAACCACGGTTGCACGGTTGAAAACTTTTTTCCAATCATTTAAAAGCTCAAGTTGACCACTTGAAGCGTAGTTTCTTGCACGAGTAGCAAGCGTTCTTTCATGGATGGTCCATACAAGAGGAAGAGATTTGAAAGGTTCCTGCATTATACTGTAACAAGTAAAATCAATGATGTTAACTGACAGGTATCTTAATGACAACTACTGCCTTGAACGAAGCAACTTAAGTTCTGACAGGTCAATGTGTGGTCTGAGTCAAAGAAAGTGAGTCTCTAACATTAGCATTCAAATAACCTTATTCATAAAATTTCATTGAATTGCATAATGAAAACTTAATAGAGTTCGAAAAGAACATTCAAGGACATAACTATCCAAACATAAATGTAAGAAACTGAATCTTTGTCTCAGAGCCAAGACTTCCTTATATGGATGGTTACAGTGAAGCAATTTAGAAGAGGAAGAAAATAAAGAATTGAGTAAGATTGAAATTTTGGAAGTTCAAAATAATATTCGTACCTAGAAATGACACCCTTTGCTTCAAGTGAGTTCACAAGTATGCCATCGTAGCTGCAAAAGGACAGATATCACGGAAAATTGTTATAGCCAATAAACCAACCACAGGCAATCATTTCAAACTAGATACGAAAAGCAATCATGCATTGTTGCAGAATCAACTCCATGATAAAACTATATGAGAGTACACAATTAAACAACTTGTACAATATTAAGATAAGATGTGTAGTAGTCCTGATGGTCCATTCAGAAAAAATGGATTTTGAAATAAAAGAAAACACCCGAATAAAGCATATAAAGTCTCAAAACATCAAATTATCTGTAGACGGTGCCGACATACAAACTTTCAGAATAAAAGGATTTCTTGGAAGTGGTTAGATCTTGACTTCAGCAGTAATACAACTGCCAGTGATAACTTACAAAAATTTCTGGGGGAGAAAGATACAACTAATGGTGAGGATTGCAAAGGCATTTCCTATAAGTACAACAATTGAACATACTGCTCCTCTACTAACTGGAGTGGAAGACCCTCATTGGTTTTCTTCCAAGGATATCTAGCTAACATTTGAATCTTAAGTTTAGAACATATTCCAAACTAATAAACAGGATTCACATACTTCAGCCAATTGACAAAAGATGCCATCTCCTGACCAGTTTGAAGAATGGTAACTGGAACTCCTATGTTTCTCCAAACTTCATGGGCGCGGCCATCTTCAAGGGAGTACACCTGCCAAAAGAAATTGTTAAGATGAATTTATTTATCCCAGAGAGAGAGAGATAGAAGCAATTGAGTATTAACTAAAGTCGGTCTAAATGAACGATATCCCATGTAAAGAATACAAGACTCATAGCTACAGACTTCATTCAACAACGGAGTTAAGCTTAACAAGAAGCTGAAACAGATGCAGCCTGCAGACTGATGTCGTTACCTGAATTGCATAACCAATCTCTCGTAATGCAATTGCAATAGTCACCATTTGCAATTGCTGTGGATCAATCAGCAGATCGGGAAACACCTTAAAAAAGAAATCCAAGTCAAACAAATCATAACACAAGCAAAACAGTAGTCCAATGTAGCACATAAAAATTCAGTAAACACAAATGTGAGCTAGTAATCAAGAACTACTGACCAGTGCAAGCTGGGGCTTTCGGTAACCAAAACGGTGTAGTTTCCTGTGAAAAACAGAAGTCAAATTGACATCTTTATCTTCACTTTGAAATTTCTCCATAAGCTTTAAAGGCTTAAATGTAACATCCTCTCCAAAATCCAACAGACCCATCTCCTTCAAGAACATCAAATCTGCCGGGACTTTATCAAAATCTTGCAACGACCCTTGAGATTCATCCATCACTGTCACTGAGCCAGGTAAAAACAGCTGAAAAATAACCACAAAGAACAAGAAAACAGCCACAGTGCAAATCCACAGTAGATAATCAAGCTTCTTGAAAAACAAGAAACGTGAGAATCTCGATCTGTGTCTTTGCAGGAACGAGTGCTGCCTCTCAGTTCGTGACGAGGACCGACCAAGATTGTCCCTTTTCAATGGAACCACAAGCCCACTCTCCAAAGAACCCATTTCATTACATTCCCATCAAAAACAAAACATGCAACTCAAGAAAAGCAAGAAGGCCAAGAAAGACTGTCAATCAAAAACGGAATCTTTATAAATTAATGTAGAGATTGAAGAGTGTATGAAGCTCGTCAAATGAGTAAGATGACGTGGCGTGTGGCTGCCTTTGATTTGTCGGCATTTGTCAATTAGAGGCCTAAACAAACTTTTAACAGATTTCACAGACCAAAGATTCGGATTTGGAAGAGCCACGGGATTTTTGTGAATCTTGAAAATGAAACACCAGTGCTATTAACTACCATCGTTGCTTGCTTGCGACCTACAAACTCGGGGGGAAAATCTAATATCTCCCAATTAACTCGTGGGTTGTCTTTTTAAGTGTCTGATTTCTTTTATTTATGTTTTTTCGAAAAAACTAAACGAAAAATTGTTGTCGGTTATAATTATGTCTTTTTCAATAGAAGGTTGAAGGACAATCCTAAGATCAATATCATGGCGTTAATCGTTGAATTTTTATTTTTATTTTATTTTTTAATTATAAGATTCGAATAGTTATGGTATGAATATTTAGGCAGAGTTTATTTACGTTAAAACTGTTGATAATAACAGGTAGTAGAAATGTTTATCTGTTTAAAGCAAAATTAAAACCTTGATTAATTCTCAGTATTGAGTACAAGCTTGCTGTGAGCCCAAAACACGTGGGGTTGAAATAATGGATGCATGAATTTACTAACATATATATATATATATATATATATATATATATATATAATGTCATGTGCGTTAACTAAGCTTTAGTCTTTTTTCTTTTTTTCCGTGAAATTGGTCATGTGGGTTTATTGTGCGTATGATAGAATTTGATTGTAATTTTTTGGTTGTATTATACTGTATTAAAAAGATGGCTAATAAAATAAAAGGTGTATAAAATAAATTCATGAGACATAGAGTTGAAACTGTATTGCATTAAAAAATATTCATATTTAAATATAATCATTTAAATTTTATTATTTAATAAATTTAAATTTATTAAATATTAATTTATTTATGTTTAAATATAAATTAATTTAAATAATATATAATAATAATATAGATAGAAATGAACCTAAATATTTAACAAATAAATGACAATACATTTTTTACTTTTATTACGTAAAATCATTTTAATTTTTTACTTAAAATGTGTAAAAATAAATTTATAAATTTGTGAAAATAAATTTATAAATTTTATATTTAATCATTTATTATTTACTAAAATACTAAATTTTAAAATAAATTTAAATTAAAAAAATTATATTTTCCGTTAACAAATAAAAATAAATTTAGGGTTTAATGTTATATTTTTTTTTATAATATAATTCATATTATATTATATAATTATAAAGTATTATTTTTTTACAAACGTAATATTAAATAATACTGATATATAGAAAAAAAATTACATTATAATGTAATATTATTAATAATATAACATAATATTATAATATTTTACTATTTAATAATACTATATTATTAATTTTTATTATATAAAAATTAATATATAAAACTAATTATTTAATACTTAATTCCAAAAATTAATAATAAACCCGCAAAAAATTAATAAATTTAAATAACATAAAATTATTTTAACATTAATATAAAATAATATTAGTTTATATAATACAATTCATATTACATCAACTATAATATTGCATTACAACTTAATATAATGCACTCTAATGCAATACACTACAACGTAATACAGTTAATACAATGAATATCAGACAGTGTGTCACCTTTAATAAATAAAAATATTTAATAGCTTAGACAACTTGATGGATGCTCTTTAAGGGATATCAAATTTTATGATAAATTAGAAACATTCCCTTTTATTTTATAATTTCTGAATTCTGATTAATTAATATAATTCTACAGTGCCAGCTAACACAATATGCTTTCCTCATTTTGTCTATTCCCTTTTTCGTTTTGCCAAATTTCAAATTCTTGGTGGCCAAATTTCAAACAATACTTTGGACAACCCAACAAGTAAAATAAAGATTATTATTGATTCATTGTTTCCACCTGCGTTGTCAAAGTGTATGTACGTTAAACTGAAAAAAAAAAAAAATGTGTGTGTACCTCAGTATAAACCGATAAAAAATTAAAATCAAAGTGCAGCTAATCAGTTATCAAAATTATATTCAACTGAAATTGGAATTTTATAAACCGATAAAATTTTTTAAAAAATATTAATTTAATGCTTCTTGCTTTACAAGTTTGTTGTGCAATTGGATAAATTTTAGATTTACTGAAACTCGAAAATTGTTCTCTTCAATTTACCGTGGCCTGTGGTAGTCAAAATTATGGAAGTATATTTACTTTATAAATTGCAACACCACTTGAGTTTGTAGTCCAACGGTTAGGCTAATTGCTTTCCAAGCAATAGACAAAATTGATTCATTTGGCACAACATTTATTCATTATTATCTTATAGATATATTAATATTTTTATAGGAAGCAGTTCTTAACAGGATACACATTCCGGTCAAAAAGTTGGCAACCCGTCAGCGATCTGATCGGGGTTACACGTTGAAAGAATTTCTAAAGTGCACAGGCGATAGCAAAACATTTCCAATAAATTACACGGACTTTGTGCAAACAAACCCCGTCAGAAACAAATGAAACAAATGAAACAATGAGCTTCTTTACCGGCTGAATCTTCAAGTGTTTCCCTTTGATTCAATGGCGCCCCTGATGAGCACCGAGACGATCCAATTGGCAAGTGAAACTCCGTTTAAGGTTTACTAAGGACCATTGGTCCCGCAGAAAGAGATGATACGATTCCCCAAATTGTTACAATTTGCCTAAGGGGGATTCGGCAGCGTGATCGTCAACCAACCAGAGACCAAAATCACGGAATCTCTTTATCTTCTTCTCAAAACCTGTGATATAATTATTATGGATAATTACATGCGTTCCTTTAGTTTCTTCAACCCATGTCTGGTTCTTAAAGTACAATCCTCCAGTTGGAAATGCTGACTGGGGTAGGAGGTAGAGATCCACCTGCAAAAGGAGCAATATTAAAATGCCACCAGAGAAATCCCAACAACATAACATCCAACAGTTTGCAATGTTAAGCAAAAATCAGCCAATAAATTTTTGTTTCGTTAAAATGAACCGAATGAGATTCTACCTACTAGCGGGAAAAGATGGAATAAAGACTTCAAAGAACATATTTCAACCACTAAAAAGAGCAACTCAGACATATTCAAAATGACAACCAACTCAAACCAGTGAACCAAAGTTTCCGTCATTTTTATTTTATACTATTTACACATTCAACTGAGTGTTGTAGTTTTATATTATACTTTATCAAGAATGAGGCTAACTGCAATATGGCTAGTTTCCATGGCACATGAGAAATGATTTTGCAAAAGCAAGTTTAGAAGCAAAAGCTCAGCAGACGTAATCAGAAGAAAGAAGCTAACAGTCTTAGACACATTGCTAATAATTTGAACATGAGAAGACAACATTCGATGACAAAGATAAGGAAGACCATTAATGAACGGTGTCCTGTAATGCATAAAAAATAATCTCTTATCTGATAAAGTTCATGCATTTTTTAATTTTATTGAGAACGACAAACTAATCCAAATTGTTCTGTTTAGATCACAGAAAAACTTGAGAAGTAAAATCGACTAACAGTTCCCCCGAACTAAAAAATTACCAATCTCAACCTTAAGTGAGAGAGGTGTATGCCTTGAGAATCAAAATTCACAATAAGCCATAACCATTTGTTAATATTCGATTGCTAATAGGAAGAAAAGGATCAATCACAGTATTACTAAAGCATACAGAGGTCACCTACAGTTCAACCACCGTATGAAAAGTTAACAGATTTAGTTTCATAAGATGATTTCAATGAGGACAAGGAAACAAAGCACGAAAATCATAATTTCATTCTGACGGCAGCAAGAAAGGCACATAGAACATACCTGTCCAGCAGTTTTATTCAATGCCCAATTAAATGCAGGCTGATCATTTGCTTTCTTTGCTTTGGACCAAGGTTCAGCCTGAAGCTCCTCAATCCATTTCCTCATGACTAGTTTTGCTCCATCCGTGGGACGCAGGAAAATCATACAACTACAAATGTAAGTGCGGCCCTTTTTTCCTGGAGGCGGCAGATCATGCGAATGATCAAGAGGCTTCACCTGGTCCCAAATAGTGGGGGGAAAAAAGGCAAGAATGAAAATGATGAAACAAGCTGCAATGGATGAGAATGCATAAGCATTTGAGAATTGAGATAGCAAATTCACATTAATTCCAATGTCATCGAGTACACTGTACATACAGCAGCCATGTCATCAGTGAAGTACACATCGTGATTTCCCTGGAGATAGGGAAAGGGATCCTTCAACCAAACCATATCAACATCATTGTACATAACGTTATACCCAAGCTCCAATATCTGCAGCAGATGACGAGGCCTCCGAGATGTAAAATTGAAGAATCCCTAGACACAAATCATTCAAAGAATCATTTGAAAAAGTGAATAATCAATTGCTGAATAATACAAATAACATTAGGAAACAAAAGCGGCAAATATTTATGAAAAAGTTTGTTTAACCTGAGAGCCAAACTTATGGGCAGTTTGTGAATCGGGAGCAGGCGGCACGAGGACGGCGTGACCAGGCCATCTCCCGTTCACTTTATAAAGAGTGGCGTAATCCTCTGCAATAACCAGCACTTGATCTTGGCGCTTTTGTCTGGAAATACTAATCAACCAGTTGTTTAGAAACGGCAAGTAAGGCTGACTCACAGCGCAGACAATAACAGTGCCGTTCTTAGCCGCAAACGACGCCGCTTGGGACAGCGTGTAGTCACGCCATTTAGCGAGAGAGGAAGTGGTGTTTGGGAACATGAACCCGGGGGTTCCAGTCCAGGGGAGGATTACGCCGAGAACGACCAAGAGAGAGAGTAACACTGGAAGAGTTGTTCGGTTGAGAACTAGTAACATTGGTCTTTGGAATTGGAAGGTCATTGAATTGCGCGGAGACAGAGGGTAGGGATCTGGTAACGGATTGTGTAACGGTCGTTGATGCAGCAGCTGTAACATTGTTGTCGCAATTTGAACCAAGTAGAAAAGACACAAGGAATCGAAGGAAGGAGTATTGATGATATTTTGAATCAATGAGCTGACTGCTCAGATTTTTAGATTTGGATCTGTAAGATCGGGTTTGCGATTTCAGCTTCAGGGTCCTGTCTCTCGGTGCGTTGCGGTCGTTAGTCCGTCGAGCCAATTATAATAATTTCATTTCCCTTTTTCCATGGCGACCCCAACCCAAGAGGACAAAAAAAATAAAAATAAAAATAAAAATGAACCCGTTTGTTTTTAATGCGTGCATTGGAGCATTACAAACAGTGAATAATGAAGTGCAGTACAAGATAATTTTGCAGCCAAAGGGTTTTGTGCCAACCAGACCTCAATGAAATTTAATTTCAGTGATCCTTCTTTTTTAATACTTTGATTGGCTAGTTATAATTTAACACTCAAATATTTGTTAGATATTTATAATGGTAGTTATAAATATTTATATAATTTTCTTATTATCGAAGAATTTAAAAGTCTCATTTAAAAATTTTTTGAAATGTTTTTCTATTGATGTAAACTGACTTTTGGTAATGCTCTAAAACTAAGTTGATTTATTACACTTTCATAGTGAAAAACTTATAACATCTCGATTATTTTTATCATAATTATTTTTTACAATTTATAATTATTACATACTATTAACTTTTATAATTGATATCAAACTGGGCCTTAAACGGACTTCGGATTCTTATGTAAATAATAACGTATTCAATTTTCAGTGATAGAATGCAAAGTCATCTTCTTCTATACACAGAGACCAGAACTGTACAATAAATCTTGAAGGTAACCTAGTTCTTCATTTTGGTTGGGTCCCCATGCGAGTACAGACGCAATATGTACTGCAAAAACATGCCTGAGATACAGAAATAACAAAAAGTTCTAGTTATATTTATGGGGGCTCGTTCATCTCCAGCCCCCATCAGTAGTCGCATGTCTTTTTGATATCTGGAAATAAAATAAAATAAGCATAATAAAATAGATGCATAGTTGACAAACTTCATCATTGGCATTATCAACATCACCTAAATCATTATCAATATGCATATATGTTGGACAGTTGAAAGAGTTTGGTAATCTACACAACTAGATTTCAACAATCAATTACTGGAGCTAAAATACAGTGAGCAGACATGTTAATGATCTTCATTATGGGAGTTTATACACAATTTGCTCAATTATTATGCCACCAAGAAAAAAAGATTGGAGTAGAAGAAACAATAATTAATTAGCCAGCTCATTATCAACAATCATATGAGATGATGACTGATGGAAACTTCTCCTAATTGACATCTTTGACTTGCCTTGATAACTATTCATGAGACATAACCAGCCTTCGGCTTAGGTGTTTTCTGTTTAACAAAGAAAGCTGATAGCACACTTTTGCTGCGAACGGGGGCACGTACAATCTCACGTCTTGGGTTGTCAAATGATCTAAATGCTGCCAAAGTTTTGTTACCCTCCACTGCGTCCTGCAAAAAACGATGATATTGTTAGTCGTCTAGTTTTTCTCATCTGCCTAGACAGGGATTTAGATGAGAACAAAGGCAGCTCAGTACTGAACATGCAGAAGATATCCAAAATCTCTCATAATCATTGACAGGCCCAGTTATTAATTCTCTCAATAGGAAATCTTTAACTTTAGCCAACAGCATAATTGACCATATAATATGCACAAAAATGAATGGTAGATAAGAAAACTTATAGTCCCTCATACACGCACAAGCACACAGCAGACACCTACATAGAGTTCAGTAGTTAAAATTGCAAGACCCAATAAACCCACGGAGACCCCAACTCCTTATTATTTTCAGACTATCTACAACGAGCTGCAATATAATGATTGCGCAGACACATCTGGAACCAAATCTGCCTAGCACCATCTCCTGTATTCAAAATCGTTCTGCTCTTGAAATTTAAAACTATTTTGCACCACTAAAAAAGAACAGCAGTTTGCTTAGATCATCAAAATTGAAGCAGCAAACTTGACCTCCAAACTCATAGAATAGTGAATATTCATTGTGTCTCTTGTTATGGCCAATCAAATATCACCTTTCAATCCACTTTGAGATTAAGTTTTCAGCTCCATATTACTGCCCATCTTAAGGATCCAAATCAGGAACTTATAGCCCACTTAAGTTGGAATAATTGTTATAAGCCCCAACCAGTGACAATTTTCCCAGCGTAATCCAATTGAAAGGGCAAAAAATAAGAACATGAATGACAACATTTATCACGACAATAAAAGCTTATACATGTCAATAATTTAGACAGTTCCATGAAAACATTATGTGGAATATGAGAAACATATACAGAAAGCCTTGACCAACCAAATGGAGAACAAAAGATCATCAAACAAACACAAACGCACTCAAAAAAGCTCATGCAAACATCATGCCAAGCATAACTCCATTTACTCCTGTTTCGACTAAAGTAAACAATTAGAAGAGTGCTGGACAAGTCAGGGTTCTTGTCGATTTTGACATTACCCTCCGTGCAACACCAAATGATTGCACAAGTGCATTAGATGCAGGGCCTCCACTTGATACTTGAGCAGGGACAGCAGAGGACTTTGTCAGTCTACTCTCTTCATTATCTACATTAATAAGAGTTCCCAATATCAGATCTTAATTTTGCCAGTATTGTTCACCATCAGCAAAATAGCAAATGTACTAAATTATGATAGTACAAGGTATCACTCTTTTATACATACCCAACAGATGGAAAACTCCTGAAGTTTTGTGGTTTTCAGAGCTGCAAGACAAGCAACTATCAAAGACTTGTTTATGCTCTCAAAGCAACACTATGAGCACACCATATACAAATAGAAAAGCAGTTTTTTAATTTTTATGCAAGAACAACTTTATATTAACCTTGTCAGAGCCTGCTGAGTCCCTTTTGACGTGGATTTAGTTTCAGAGGCTAAATGCCAAGAAAGAGTTTTAGAAGCCGGGATACCTAAATGTAAAGAATTTATAAAGGTAATAAGATACATACCCAGCTAAACAAGAAAAACTGTCAGACCAACAAGATGTTAGTATTCCTCAGAAAACCTTTATACCTGTAGGTTGAAGACGCGATGGAAAATGATTTTGCCTAGCATCAGTTTGTACACGTGGACTAAAATGCACCTTCTTGTTCACAGAATCTAGTATGGAGTGTTAAAACAAAAGAGGAAAAAGATGAGAAAGGCATGAGAAGAATAAATTATTTTATGCTTTCAATTGGCAGTTCTATAAAAATGCCAACATAATTAATCATACTTGGTAAAATGTAATGCTTGTGATGTCTTGGGATGAACGCCAATAACTGTTGCTGCCGGAGACCTTCTTTATTTGAGTAGGTTTGGCATGTAAGAAGTTGCTAATATCAACAAATCCAATAAGTTCAGGCAGATTCTATGTGTTGCTAGTCATATAACACCATATTCACTCAGGAAACTTTACCTGGTTCATACAAGAAACCTTTAGCTCCATGGTTGAGACATCAGATGTTTGCTGCTCAAGAATGTCATTTAACTTGTAAGCCACAGTGCCAAGGTGATCAACAGCATTGACCAGTGCCCTCACAGCATAGTCTTTCAGGTTATCAAGTACCCTGCATAATATCACAAAAGTTTTCCAATGAGAGAATAGAAGGATGCATGTATAAAGAATAAGACACAAGAACGGAAATCACTGCTGACGCTGACTGTTCAGTTCACCACTCCTTGCAGAACTAATGAGAAGAAGCCATGGAAATACTCCTTAAAAGAATGAATGTCAGAAAAAATGGTATAACCCTTGTTGCAGTACTCCCATTCCTAGCTATTTCATTAAATCTTACATTTTTATATTGCAGTTCATTTTCTATGCACTATAATCAAATGATTCGCTCAAGGTTTTCACGTAGAAAGAATCAACACGATATCTTGTTTAGGGCAGATACATGACACATATAACTCTATTTGTCAAGCAAAAATAGGTTTGCTCTATCGCAACACGACTAGGCAGTCATTTTTCATTCTCATCCTAATTTCACAATAAAACCAAATCATATGATGATTATTAAATCAAGTAGCCTTACATTTGTTTCTGCTCGCTATGAAGATAAGACTTTTCACAATATTCTGCAGCTGAATAGAGTTGAGGTCTTAAGTTCTTGAGCTCCTGTAAAGAAGATGGCATGATCATTAAACTTATATGAAAACAAAATTTTCCATCCAAATAGCGTGTTCACATCAGTCAAGCTGGAATTATTCAACAGAGTCTAGTACAAGAGAGTCAAGTCCAGATAAAAAGAGAGGACTGCATCCAATCAAAAGATCACAGCAAGTTGAGTATATGATCTTTACGGGTTCAATTAACAAGCAGCCACTCATAGACAATAGCAAATATCAGCACAATTCTAAGAGCCATGCTATATTTTTTCATTTTCCTGCATCAGATAGCTTCCCCCAACATTTTTCTTAAATATAGTAGTTCAGAAAGTCAAATTTAATAGGCATAATAAAGTTAATATTTCATTCAAGAGGTCAGATAACTTCTCACTAACTTGCTTCTCTGGAAAACACCACTCAATGCAGAATAAGAAACTAACCAATGCATTTTGATCCGTTCAATAGAAGTAACACTAATTAAGATCAGTTAGCAGAACCATTAACAATGACAGACTTTGTTCATTAAAACCCTCAATCTTTTTGATCTATTAATCATCCCAACAGGCAGCCTGCCCAATGAACAATGGCATTGGAATGGTCGTTATCTATTTTCTAGCCGAGGCAAAGTTGTTATGGCTCCCCACTAAGCATTAACTGTTTCGAAAAAAATACAAACATGCAAACCTTCAATGCTCTTAATGAAACAGTTTCAACTTTCTCGTCCTAATTAATTAGCTGAGAAATTAATAATTAAAACAGAAAAAAAGTACAAAAACAAAAATGTTGAATGTTAAGATTCTTATTAGAAAAAATCAATTACATACAAGATTGAAAATCAAGAAACGCAATGAATGCATAAAAATCAAGCCAAACGCAGATCTGGCCTCAAAATGTACACAAATAAATAGACGAGACTAAACCTGCAAAGCTTTGACGAAGCTTTTGCCGCGCTCCATGGAGACCTCATCGAAAGTCATCGCACGATTATCCAGCCTCGGTAGCTCCACTTCCATCTCTCAGTTCGATCAAACAAAACCCTAGAGTTTTAAAACTTAAAGCTAGAATAATGCGCAAAAGAGATTGTTATTATTATTAAAAAATTAGATTTGAGGTTAGGTTTCGGTGAGATAGTTAATCCAATAATAGAAAAGGGAAGAATAGAAAGTTAAGGAAGGATGATGAGTGAAGTAGAAGCGATTCCGAGAAGTGGGAATTGATATTTGGAGTTATTAGCAAGGGAAAATGACTTTCGTTAGCAACAATCGGTATATGTAAATTTTATTGAGGCTGGGTTTAAAGTGTTGGTTGGGAGACGGTGGCCTCAGAAACCCGTTTCCTCATTTTAAATAACTAACGGTAATTGTCGTCGATTTTAAATATTTTAATTATAATCACCGAATTGCCCCTACTCTACCAGTCAACTGAAGCGTCAACTGCCAGATCGAATCCAAGGCTATCCACGTCGGCATCTTGCCTGCTGGCTCTTAACTTCTTTCAAAATGCTGTTGATTCATAAAATAGAAAGGTCATCCACGATGATCACGAAATCATGTGACAATAGCCATGAAGATGGAGTAATCAAAATCATGGGACCTTTTGCCTTTAGGAAGGGAGCGGTGGCGGTGATGGGACGTAATAACAAGAGGCATCAACTATAAAAACCCACGGGTGTTGAGATCCGCTCCCTTTTCCTCTTGCGCCACGCTGTCGAGTGGATAGCATATTACAAAAATCTTTCGTCATGATGAGCTGTTCATCGGAGTGGAGTTGGGAAGGGGCACCAAAGACAGGTGAATGCTTTTCTCATTTTGGAGGCCCATCACGGCCCACTTCCAGGGTCGTTCAAACACTGGATGACTAAATAAATGCACAAACAAAATTGCACAGGACAATTCAAATCTAGACTGGTGGACCTGGTGGTGACGGGTGATATTTTATTTATCTTCACAATTTTACTCAACGCCCCTCTATTATTTAATTAATCCATTTTATCTTTAGGACTAACTTTTATGATGTGTTTATTAATTAAAAATAAAAAAAATAAGATTTATTAGCTTGTTTATTTTCAAAATAAGGGGAATTGGAATAAAATTTCAATGAGTTCTACAAATTTAAAAATGTGGAATAAAAATCTCATTCCCAAGAGGAGGTCGAATGAGAATAAAAAATAAATTAATATTTGTATCATTAGTTAAAATAAAAAATTACTTCTTACCCCAATTAGTAGTAAAACAATTATTACTGTTATTATTCTAATCGAATAATAATAATAATAATAGCTATGACAATTATTATAATAAATAATGACAATAATAAATTAAAGTCAAATTACGAACTTGCAACTATGGACTTTTTATTCCAATTTTAGGACAAAATAAATTCATCAACGACAATTCAGCTCATTTTAATTCTAATTCGTACAGTTAAAATAAATAATTTATTCTGATTTTCATTCTCTATTCTGATTCTAATCTATTATAATTCTACCTTATTCCAATTACCGATTGGTAAATACACAAAAAATTTCTCTTCATGAAATGAAAACCAAGAGATTCAATATCAAATCGTTGCCTCCCAAATGTTCTAATTTAAAATTTTCTTTAAACTTTATTTGAGAAATTGTCCTGCACTAAACGTTTACCCTTCATTACTACCGGGCCCAAAAACCTTGAAATTGCTTGATGATTCCATGCTGCTGACCCTGAGTTTGCTACCTCAGATGAATCTGTTCAAGGTCTATATTATCAAAGCAAACTCAAGCTTTCTTTTTTAATTTTGAAAATATAAAGATTTAATTAAAAAGTGACGACTAATTAGATAAAATAAGGGTTCAGATGTCACTCCAAATATAATAGCAATGAGTAATGTAACTTGCGCTAGACTTCCACTGTACAATATTTATTAATTTATACAACTCTTATACAATATTGTTCACAGTTGAAAACTAAACACAACATGCTACACACGGTGCATCTGTGCATGCTTGCTAATTTTATAGCACTCAAGTCACCCCGTACCTGAGTCAATTCCGGTTACATATTGCAATCTACACCGAGTTATTAGACACTAACAAGATGCCAACTTCAAACTCAGTGACCTCAGCCTGGTTCAGTTCAATCATAGCACAAAATATGCCAAAATTTGGAAAGATCTTTTGCGATTCTAGCTTCTAAGATCTATCCGAGGATGAAATTTCAAAGTAGGTAGGCTTTGGGGTTGAGGGGCAGCCAATGGATTGGATTAAGTCCTCTACAGCCAGTACACGGAACTTTGGAGGAGGAGAATTGAGAGCAATGTTGTCAACTCGGTGTTCATAGATCTTTCCATTCTTGTCGAGTTTGTACTCTGAAGTGCCATCAAATCGACCATGACTCTCCCAAGGGACTCGTGGAACACCATGGACAGTCCAGCGAACCATTATAATGTTTTCCAGAGGCTGCCACACACTAATGATGTCAAACCACAATGCCCTGAAAAATATTCTACCATGGAATCTGAGCACCCAAAAAATCGATTTGTAGTTTTCAATTCCAACAAAAGTATTGATAGGATCTTTGAACACAATATCATCCCTGAACAGTAAGTAATAGAATGTTAGTAAAATTTTCAAAAAAGAAAAGAAAAAGAATGAAATCAGAACCAGGACACAATTCAATGTTTCACGATAATTTCATGCAACCCATTAAATGGCATCACAGCTGAATGATGTTCAACACTTCAATACAACACTTGCTGACACATTTACAGAAAAGCAAGGAACATTAATAGGTAAAATGAAACCAAATGAAACAAGCAAACCTCTAAAAGAACACAATACGCATACACGAAAAAGTTTTGGCAAGATCAAAAGAGGCACTGAATTCCTCATCCTTCAGCGCCGTATATACAAGTCTCATATACACAGTTGCAAACAAAAACATACTCACGGAAACACAATCAAACTTGACAATCACAAACCAAGCCAGCTTCTTCAACCATATAAAATCCGCCCGATCTTATCCATATGCTCATACTTAATACCATTGACCTATCTCCAAGTATCAGCAAAGAGATTTTGAAGTTATAAAAATCCTCGCTAAAGATCCTTATTTTTTAATATAAATCTTTGAAGACAAACAAAACTATATGCAAAAAGCAAAACTTGAAACTGATGGCATCATTTTTGCCATTTAACATATAAAAATTTGAAGCTGCCCGTCTTGATCATGAGCATCAAAATGTTAGAATTCCATTAGGATTAGGATTTTTAATTTTTAGAATGAGTGTTTTCTTGTTTTATAGGATTTCCATTATTAGTATGTTTAATTGTAGGTTTAGTATTTCTCTAGAACCCTGTAAATAAGTGATGTCCTAGGCCTTTACATTCAAGCGATCAAAATAAAAATAAGTCTTTTGACAAACTAGAGGAAGATCCCCTTTTCTAATTTCTATCCTTTTTATTTAATTATTTATTTTTTTCTTGTAGGTACAGTCCTATCACAAAATTGAGATCACGAGCATTCGTTGATTATTCCACTATACATCCAAAACAAGTAGACACTAAAGAAATTTGCTAACCCACTATCATTAAAATTAAAACAGAAGAGAATTTGTTCGTGGGCATCGCTGATAAACGAAGTGAAGTAAAACCTGTAGATATCGAAACTGAGCTCCCTATAAAAGAGAGCTGGAAACTCCTCTCGTAAAGTCCGAATCGCGTAGCCCATGTTAACATAATAATTGTGCTTCTCTTCTTCTTCTTTGCTCGGCTTCACCGGAGCCGAAAATTGTCCATACAACCGAACATTTCGATCCACTTCCGAAATTCCAGATACCCTAACCCTAGCCCTAGAGCCTAATTTATCGTAATTGCTCAAAACTGAGACACTCTTGTGACTTATAGAATAAGGGTTAGGGTTACAGAAGATTTTGGTCGAGAATTCCGGAGGAGAGACGAGAAATGCCATTAAAAACTATTTATATCAAAATTTAGGGCTTGACTATTGAGATGATATTAGAGAGAAGTTAAGAGGAGAGGTGCCATTTTCCCGGGAAATTGAATTGGTGCGGTTCTTCGTTCTTTTATTTTTCCCCAATTTTTCATTAGCGTAAAGCGAGAAATTGAGGGATGGAGGAATATCTGTTCTGATAATAGAGCTATGCTTTTGGATAATTGGAATTATCAGAAGCTGATTGAAATTAGAAAATATCTGATTGGCCAATGGTATTCGTTAATGATCGCCTTAGATTGGAAACTGATCTGGTGTGCTCGAGTGTTCGTATGTTATGGGTCGTAGCCAATGAACGTGATGATACTACCCTTTTAGGCTGCATTTGTTTCTCCTCGAGTCGGAGGAACTGATCTGCAGTCGCTTCTTACACGTGTTCTCTCACTTACATTATTGTGCAGATTTAACTCATCTCTTATTCTCTTTTCTTAATTTAAAAAATTACATCACTTTGAGCACCAAATCTATCACTTTACCCTTATCTCCATTTTTTCTTTACTTAAGACTTACCATCAATTCACTTCCAGCATAATTTTTTTTTAAAGATTCTCTTCTACTAAATTGAATTAATAAGTATTGATGTTAAGAATTCAGATTTGCTCCATTAAAAAATTTATAAACAAATGTTGATGTCAAAAAAGAGTGTTAAAAATTTTAAATTTGCTCGTTAAATTTTTTTTTAAAAAAAATTTGCTTACCCCATGTTGGGATAAAGAATTTGATGCTTTCAGTTTGTACTAATTTATTAATTTAGTTTTTGTAAGATTCAAGTTTGTATTTGCTTATCAAATGCAAATAACGCGCAAGGAACACGAAAATCTCACTAGAGAAAAGTATAATACAAATAATAGATTTTTTGAATTAAAAAAGTAGCATTGAAATATGTTAAAAAATTAAAAAAAAAAATGTTATGGTGGAAGTAGACCGATGATTGGGTGAGTTTAGTAAAACAAAAAAACTTCAAGATAAAGGTGTATTTAAAGTGATATAATTTTTTAAATTTAAAAAAAAAAAAAAGAGATGAGTTAATAAATATGTGCAACAATCTAAGCAAGAAGACACATGTCCTACTTAGAAAGAAGCAAGTGCAATAGTCATCTCTTATGAGCTATTGTCATTAGCACTTACTAGTAAGGATGAATTAGAACAGAACTTTTTAAAAAGGGTTAAGAACAAAAAATACTTTTTGAACCCACTAAATTTCCCTTTATATTTATTTAAAAAAAATTATTATTAAAAATTTAAAATTATCTTTCAATAATCACTTTCTCTCTCTACCTTACAATTACATATTATTTCTCTATTCTCTATAAGCTAAATACTTAATTTCACTCTCTTTTAAATTCATTTTTTTCTTTTTTAATATATCATGACTTATATTTCATACTTGCTATATATAAGAGTTTATATATATATTAATTAGCTTTTATGTTTGGTAAAAATCAACTTCTTAATATTCATCAATTTTTATGGTTAATAAAAATTTATTGATATTCTTTTTAAAATAGTGGATTTTGTTCCTCTCAGTTAATAATACCAATCATTGGTAGTTAAAAGAATATAAATAAATGAATTGAAGAGAATTTATGAAATTAAAAAGAGAGAGAAGAAAGGGTTAGTCAAATAATATTTTTAAAAATTATTTAGTCACAACAGTAGACATACAAACCTAAGCCCAAGTTTGTTTATGATTATGGATGGAAGCAAGTGAAAGTCAAGAGCTTTTCATAGTAGAGAGAATAGACAAAGTTTCGTACTCAACAGCCATTCTAACAGATAAAAAAATGAGTTTACATAGATTTAAGTAAAAACTAGCTATCAGGAATATAAAACTTAAAATCAGCATGAACCAGTTAGCCACTTTTATCCAAGCCGGCTCACCGATTTGTCACTAAAAATCAAATTGGTTAGCCGCTTTCAATAACCGACTAGTAGCTTTGGGCTTTTCTCATACCTGCAATTTGGCCTAAACTTTTTTATAACTACAGGAGTACCTAAAATTTTAAAACATTATCAAATAGGTCCTTTTGCAGATTTTCAGAAATAGCATTAAGACCATGTAAACTTTTCATATATTCTGACACGTTAAAATCTTTCAAGAATTTTCCAAATCAATCCATATATATAGAAGAAATTTATTTTGATAAAACATTTAACCTTCATTTTTCTGCAAGCATTTTGAAAGCATATTTATCGCTGAACCATAATGTAATAAAAAATTCAATAATTTTGGTGAATGTAATACACCAAATACTTTTGAGCTCACATTTGCTAATTATGCACAAATATAGACAAACTAGCTTTACAAGAATGAGTAAATATAAATATATCACCTAGGCTAGTGTCTTGAGCTTGAGTCTTGACTTGATAAACATGTCCTCGAGTTATTTGAGCTTTGATCTCATGTGAATAACATTTGACCTTTATGAATTAACAACATTTAAAAGTTTTTTTCCTATATTACCCTTATTATGTTGTTTGTTATCATCAAAATAAATGTCTATAAGACCCTTCAGATTAAAAAATATATACCAGATACCCTTTACTTTTTTTTTTCTTAGTAATCGATAACCCCTTGGCACAAAAAATACAAAAGAAAAAATGGGTAAATCGGTCATTTATTTGATATTTGATCTTGAAAATGTAAAATACATATTTATGGTAAGAAAATTTGTTTAAAAAGTAACAAAAAGAACAAAAAGATCTTAATATTAATTTTTTACTTATACCAAAACCTATATTTATTATTTTACTGTTTAATTTTTTAATATTTATTTAATTTATAATAAATCTAATTAAAAGTGTGTTTGATAAAGGTAACATTGTAAAATTATGGTGCCAAAGGATTATTAGGTATTATGAAATAATACTATAATAAAAGAGTAAGTGGTATATATTAATTTAGTAAGAGGAAATTAGTAATCTCCTTAAAATAAACTAATAGGTCAAAGAGATATGTATGTGCAAAAAGAATCATTTAAAAGTTTGATAAATCTTATAAAGAGGTGGGCATTCGGATTGGTTGACATAAACCCAAAATTTATTTTGGTTTTGGTTCAGTTTCAATAGAAGTTTTGAACTCCTTTGGGTTCAAAACTCAACATTGTTGGTATTTCGGTTCGGGTTACCCAATTTGGTCAACTAAGCAAATTGAGAAAAGAACCTTAAATATTTGATATAACCTAATGCTCTTCTTCTTCCGCTTTGCTATTGCCGCCGTCCTCTTTTTCTTATTTTCTTCAACAGCTGCCAAATATTTTTGCCTCCACCACTGCTAAATCTTTGAAATTAGTTTGTAGAAAAAAATTTTGGTCAATTGTTAGTTAACTTTTTATGTTAGTTGTTAGTTAATTTTTTAGGTTAATTAGTTAAATTTTTATGGGGTTATAAGAAATTTATTTGTTAATTAGTTGATTTTTGGATGAGATTTGAGAAAGAACAAGTGTAAAGGGTTAAGGTTTATCACTTAAATTGAACTCAAATTTGTAAACCAACTCCACCCAAAAAATTTGAATTGATTCCGGATTTCCCCACCCCTAGTTTGACAATTGGGCTCAGTGTAGAAATGAAACTATTGCAACACTCGTTGTACTTATGGCACCTCAATAATTTCCTCTAAAACCCCATCTTTACTCGCACATTCCCGTCTATTATAAATTATGAGCAGGGCTATTTGAATCCATTTGAGTACTTATTACACCCATCCATTACTTTTTTTTCCCTAAATTAATTATTACAATATACAAATACAACAATACGAGGACTGTTGAGAACTTGAATTGATATACTTATAACACAGCTCAGAGATTACACTTATAACATACATGAAAAATCAACGCTAACTAGTTTCATGAGTGCATGATACATTTTCGACCTTGCCTCAAGAGGCTTTACCTCTCCAAGTATTCTCCTTCAACACCGAGCGCATTTTTGTAGATTTATGGGGGACTGGGATTTGACACACATTACGGCACAATACTAGCCTGTTAATTTATGTCTTTCTGCTGGACAACAATTTTCAATCTATCAATTATATAAACGAAATATTTATTAAAGTGGATTTCACTTCATCTTGTTATTTTCGTTCTGAATCCACCCATCCTCTCTGCTGTCGGCGCACAAAATGGCCCAAGGCCCCAAGCCTTCTATATTTTGATCTGAACTTGGGAGCCGTAACTTTTGCAAAGAGTTCTTTAACGAAATTTGGAAAAACAAGGCAAAACAAAACAATGATTTTTTTCATTATTATTATTAATATCTTGTTTAGTGATTGTTAAGACTTGTGAAGAATAAATTTATAGTTTTGTTTAGACAATATGTTGATGAAGACTCATGTAATTAAGGATTTTTTTTTTTTGAATTAAAAAGAAGGATTTGTATTGGAAAATATGTTTTTTATATTTTCATAATGGGTGCAATGAGAGATCGGGTGTAGAGAGAAATTCGATGTGTTCAAATAACTGAATCCATAAATTATACACTAATTTTAAGACCTCAATTCAATTTAATTCCAAAATTATCCATGTCATCCAATCTTCTAATTTATTAGCTTTTATTTATATTAAAAAAAATCTGTACCTTTTTTTTTTAGTGAGGTTGGGCAGAGCCGTATTAACAATCTTGGAGATAAATATGTATATACAGTCAATTACAATTGCATATATAATCAATCTCAATATTACTTATGCATTATGTAGATAAAGAGTAGTAATTTTATAATAAGAGACTTTTATACTTTATTACAATAAAGGATAAGTAAAAAAATAAATAAATAAACAGTGTATTTTAATCTTTTATTTTAATTTGTCCTTTATTGTAAAACTATTAAAATAAAGAGGTTTTTTTTTTTTTAATGTTATAAAGAAAGTAATTGAACCTTAGTTTTGTAAAAGGAATTCTTTATTTCTTTTCAACAAGCGGAAGAAAAGGAATTTGATCCTCTCTTAATCTAAGTTTTATTGAGTTTTTAAAAATCTATTTTTCATATGTATTTTAGTAATAATGTATAAGTAAGATTTAATTATTTATTTATTTATTAATTATCAGTCGAGAATCCTTATCTGAGAGGAAAAATAACTTCGCAAACTCAAGAACTCCACTTGCGCGATAACATTGAAAATAGCAGGAAATTTAAAACTGAAAACAAAGACTTGCAAGTTCCAACCCTCGTCCCCGTGGAGGAAGAGGACAACAATTGAACAAAACTTGAATTTGTTTATTCTTCTGTTCGGGTTTTGAGTTTTAAAAGCCAAAAGGATGGAGAAAATAGAGTGGAATTTTGAAGGCTTACTTTATTTTCGTAGAAGATCAGAATAAAGTAAATATGGAGGGTTGTTAGAAAAGTGACACTTTTGTTATTATATTATTTTTTTAATTTTATTTTGCCTTACGTAATTAAAAGTGGGCTTTTTCAGCAAGTGGGGACTTTGGGATTCTAAATTCTAATAGCCTCACGCCCCTAAATCCCAAGTCCTAACTGTGGCTTTCTCACTTCCTTTAGGCTATGTGTCATGTACAGCATCTATGCTTGGGTCAAATTCACATGGCATGCCTCATTAAGGAAACACACAAGAACGTGGCCTGGTTTCTGACCAGTGTGATTTATGTCTACAAACTTAGCAAAATCGCATTCTTGTTCATGGTACCTGGATTTTGCAAGTCAAAAGGAAAAGTCATTGCAACAGGCTAGCTTAAAATCTGACATAATAGAATACGATGCTGCTCAAAGGAAAAATCTGCACAGCTGATAAGACACATTTTCGGTGCCAATGAGATTTGTAATAAACTCCAACATAGCAAAATAAACACAGGAAGGGAAAAAAAGGTTTAATTAAATGCGTGAGTCATCATATGATAACAACTGTGAATAAAAAAATATCGCTAGAAAGAGCAAGTAATTATCATCCCATATGAATGACCACAAGCGAAGAAGCCAAATCAAGAGCCAAAATAAAAAAATAAAAATTATCCTTTGGGGGCCAAAAACTTGTGGCTATAAAATCTTGGCAGGCATATATCAATCTTTTCTATGTATTGAAAAAACACAACTCAGCCATGAGTATTAAGAGCTTCCCAAAGCAAATTCTTGGGGACAGGGTTTGTGAGGTCCCGAGCTTGCAGAGCAGCACCCCTCAGAGTCCTAATAGTCCATACATTGGCCTCAAAGAAGGACAAACTTCTGTAAGGCAAATTGTGCTTCTTGCAAAGATCCCTCACCACCGGCGAAATCTTCCTCAATTGGCACCTTGGCAACCTTGGAAACAAATGATGCTCTAGCTGAAACTGCAACCCACCATGAAACCAATCCATCCAAGATGAGCAGGCAATATCCAATGTCCCACTCGTTTGCTTCTCAAACCAGTCATCCCCTTTAGGCGGACCAAGATACACATTTGCAGCAAAGTGGTTTAAACAAAACTGAATGTGTTGGATTGCTGCGACAGTAAAACTTGCCATCACAAACATCACCCTCTCAGGCCAGTTTGGTAGATATGAAACCAGAAGTGGGAACCAAGTCCAAAAGACAAGAGTGCCAATGATGTTCAAGGCTCTATCTGGGACCTTGCGCTTTGAAAACAATAACAACAGTGTCTGGAAATATAAATTTACCCTGGCAACACACATAACAGGGTAAAATGTCCAATGCTGGTAACTCACAAGGAATCTAGCAACAGGATCGAAATCTAATTTTCTACCATAGAAGACAGATGTAATTGAATTAAATAAACGCGTAGATACCGCAAAGACTGGGATGTGTTGGAGATCAGGATCGTAATCAAGGCTGTTGCAAGCAATGTGGTGGGCATTGTGAGTCCACTTCCACCAAGCAATACTGATTCCTGTTAAACAATTTCCTGAAATAAGCTGGGCAATTTTGTTAAACTTAGGACTTGTCATAACCTGATAATGCCCAGAATCGTGACCAACATAAGCACTTTGAATCCAAAGAAACCCCAACAACATGCCTGAACCCAAATGAGCCCAGACGCTCTCACAACACAAAACGCCATAAACCACAACAACAAGCATCAACGCAACACAGGTAAGGGCACAGGACGCCACGTGTTGTTTCTTTTCAAACATACCCTGTTTGGCCAACTCAACGTAAAGTCTCCTGTAATCTTTTGAGATTTCAGATACTTTGAAATCTTCAAGATAATACCCTGTAAAAAGTTTATCAAGATATTGCCAAGCGGTTCCTGGATGATACGCTATAAACGCATCGGTTACGTCTTGGCCGGCCAAATTCAAGAGCGGAACGTCGCCGCCAGGATGTTGTTTTGCCCATTCTGTAACGTCGTAAACTTTTCCCTGTATAGAGATCCACAAATCTTCTGCCTTGTTGTGGGTTCTAAGCTCTTCAACCGTTATGTATTTTTTCTCGGCCTCCATTAAGGCAACAGATTCAAAGAAAAATAAAAAGTTGGAAAGTCTAGTGGGGGAAGATAGATTATGCCACCGGGGAAACAAAATCAAATCAAGAAAATCCCGCAAGTTTTGTTGAAAGTGAAACAGTAAGGGATCGGATGATTCTGATTTGATTTGCTTTCGGTTTTTTCAGATCGCTATTTCTCTTTTCCCTCTCTGTGTTTCTGCGAGGCGCTTTTTATGGTGTTATTTTTGGGCTTTTATCAGCGAGGGTCGCGGCTAAACGGTCATTTTGGTGTATTAGTAGTCGGATACATTTTGAGTAAATCTGAGTTCACCGTCATTCGAGTTTTTTTTAACTTTTAAGTTATCTTTACGGTTAACAGTAATCATATGCAAATAATAACATTCCACTCCCTATTTTATTATATTCTATCAAATAAGGACATCTTTCTTTTATTTGTATTGAATAAATCTCTTGAATCTTAATTGATATAAGTATACGACACAATTTATAAGTTCATGTGACACTATTATTATTTGGACTAAATTTATGTCACTCATTTATTAAATGAATTAAACATCTCGTATCTTAATTTAAAGTTTATAACACACCAGTCACTAGGATAAAACTTAATTAGAATCATACCCTCACAATTGTGAGGTCACGGATTCGAGTCCCCACAATATATTGTGAAGGTTTAATTTTCTTTCTCAATTTAAGTGAAAACAATCTTCTTCCTTTCGAAATCTATGCTGTACTGTATAAAATTTGTAATTATTATAAAAATCTGGACTGTACTATATAAGATTTATAAATTAGTCCTAGTAATTATCTGATTATAAATATCAGTGTATTGTATTAATATTATAAAATATGAGTTGTAATCTGAGTAATATTCTCATATAATAAACAAAAAAAATTTCTAGCACACCATTCTATTTATAAAATACTTATACTACAATATGTTCAAATTGCTTTACGGATTTTGAGAGCATTCTACTTCTAGGGATACTTAAGTGTAGACCCATTTGATATAAATAAATAAACTAATGTCTTTCATGGAAATATATAGAAAGTTGGGAAACGGATGTTATTGGTCCTATCAACCAAATAACATTTTTCATATTGTAAAATTTTTTTTTTTTTTTAAAAAAAATCCTTTTCTTTTAAGTAAAATCTCCATCATGTGTGTGACTGGGGATGTGTAAGACGTGGGGTCAACAGTTTGAGGCTAAGATTGTTGTTGCACTCACTGTCGTTCTGCACGCGTTTTGAAGATATTTTTCCAGAATATTATACATTTATACCTGCGCTGTTGGCGCAGTGACAGACAAAATTATTAAATTTCACATTTATTCCTGAAATACTTTTTTTTTTTTCATAGTTAAATTGAAAGTATTTATTTTTACAATTTACAGTTAAGTATGAACTATTTTGTAAAACTAACGTTTTAATAAAGGGAGCCAAATTTAAGTAATGTTTTCTATTTTCACTTTTTAAGAAAATTTAAAATTTCGGATGTTTTCTCTGCAACCACGAATACGTTGTTGGAAGTAAAATTTAATTTTCCACTTAACCCATTACATTTTATCGGTTAATCTATTGATTTATATTGTAGAAAATCGGAAAATGCGAATATGCTGATTTCGAGAGATGATAAAACGTGTGGGCAGAGTGATTGGCAACACTTATAGTAGCTGGCATCTACGATCTTTGATTCTTGAGCACTAACGCACATGACTCAAAAGTTTTATCAGCAGTTGAACAAAAATTTTAAAATAAAAAAACAAAAAAACAAAAAATGTCATGTTTGGCAATTTACAGCTGTATATTTTCCAGATTTACTCTGCGAATAATACTGCCAAGTAACTGAAATTTTTCAGCCTATAGGCTACAGCCAATGTGAGCAGCATCTAACGCCTTTTGTAAGTATTCCTCGTGAAAATCGCACGGCAATTGCCTTGGGCACTGTGCATGTTACAGGTGAGACTATTTCAAATATGTCTGCCTGCCCGCCCATGATACAGCCACTAATTCTCCCCTGTTTTAGTTACAATTTTCCTTTTTTTTTTCTTCATTATAATATATTTTTATATATCGTGTTTGATAATCCATCGATTAACTATATTTTAGTTTCCAGTTCCGAAGATATTTTGTAGTTTTAAAGTTTTATATTAGTAAGCGCGTATACCTGGCACTCGAGAAGAATTTCTGCCCTCCAGACGTGGACATTAATATGTAGCTGTACAACAAATCAATTTCATTGCCAAAAAACAAGAGGCCATTTTTCTTTAACTATAACAATTGTTAATTTTACTTACTTTCCTTCAAATATAATAATGATTAATTTCACTTACTTTCCTTCAAATTTCTCTCATCCTATAAAAAATTTGCAAGACATATCATGAACTGTAGGTACGAGGATAATCCTGTCATTATAAGGAAACGAGCCGTAGTGATTTTCTCTTTGGTAGTACTGAAATGATGTGAAATTGCCACCATAATCGAAAAGGAAATATAATATTTTTCTTTTTTTTTTTTTTTAATTGTGGAAGCGTATTAGAAGCTCAAAAGCACATGGGGAATAAAAAGGCCTAACACAAGAGCATGTGTTAGGTTGTTAGCCATTGGGCTACGCCAGGCAGTTCGAGCTGCTCTTTCTTAACCTCAACAGGTTTCTAGTATTATAAATGCATGTACTTAAGAGTTCCAATATATTCTATATTATAATATTATCTATAAAATTATAAACATGTGTAAAGATAATAGCATGTGTTACATAATGTAGCACAGAACAGTTTGCACATCGTTTATAATAGAGGCACTAATATCCAATTTGATCATCACAGTACTTGAACCACAACTTTACGCATCCACGTTTAGCCGAACCTTCAATGGCAGGAAGCATTTGTTAAGTAAGATCGGCTTACGGGAGTAAAGCTAATTCCAGCTCCTGCACGAGCTGCAGGAAGTCCCAAGAAAATTTCGGTAGGTGGAATACATACATACATACATACATTCATACATTCATGCATATACATATATATATATATATATATGAAGTCCAGTGATTCCATGCACTTTCAAGATTTCCAAAGTCTCAAGATGAGTATTGGCATGGGGGCTTGTTGTAAAATTGGACCAAAACCTAATCGAATAGACCTGTTTTAAGGCACCCTCAATCCAAGCATCAGGGTGAGGATATTGCGGAACTGCTGTTAAGTACACTTTCTTGCGTTGCTTGCTGTAAAGGAAATCAATGCCTTGCAAGATCATCCCAATGCTGCTTTGTGCCTCCTCCAATATCAAAATCGATTCCATCCGATTCCTCTTCGCTTTGATTCCTTTTGCTCGCCGGGATTTAATGTCGGCACTTAGACTGGTGCAGCCGTTACTGTATGGATTACAAAGGCCAGCAAGAGGTCGACTTGCTCATGGGGGTCCTGCCCATTTCAAAACATTGGAAGAAAGGCTATGTTCAAAAAATCATACTTGCTTGTAACGCAAGTCTCGACCAAGGTACATTTAATTCCATTCTTGCCCCAGTCGATTGCAATTCCACCGGCATCAATACCCTGTCACTAGAATTAAGATTGCACTGAAGAGTGATGCTACAGAAACTGATGGTTTTAATGCCAATTTGCACTCTTCTTTTGCTTTTATTAATTCGCTCCATAGTAACTAGTGTTAATTATTTATCAAGCTATTGTTTCACATGGGTTTGACTTATCGAAAAAGTATGCCTTCTTTTTCCTTCCTCCTCTTTTTTTTTTTTTTTTTTTTTTTGAGTACGTGACTTTACAGACTACAGTCAATGATTATCCCTATCTGATTTGCTCAATCTTTGGACAGCATGTATGTGTTTTCATGCATTTGACATGTTAAAAAATAATACCAATATCCACAGCCTATAATGTTCAGTTATATGTAATACAAGATATTACACTCATTGTGCATTTACTAAACGAAAATCAAAATAGTTGAAAGTGAAATGAGTAAAAATTGAAATAAAAATTAGAATAAATTATTTACTTAAACTATAGAAATATGAATTAACTCCATCCTTATTGACGTGTTATTTTATTTTGGAATCGAAATTAGAATGAGCTAATTATTACAAATTATTAAAAGGTTCTTAAATTAACTATTATCGTAATTATTATTTTACATTTCAATTGTTGTGATTATTATTATTAAAAAATTGTTATTATTAATAGTTATATGTTAATAATAATAATATTATTGTTAACGTTCATATATTAATTAATTATAATACATTTTGTAGTAGTAGTAATAATAATGATGATAATGATAATGATGATAGATTTAAAATAATAATAATAACAATAAAAATCAGAATCATCATCAACAAAATAATAATCCATTTAATAATAATAATAATAATAATAATAATAATAATAATAATGATGATGAAAACAACAACAATTAAAATCGAAATCATCATCATCATCAAATCGGAACCGTAGCCATAAGAGATGAAATGGAGATGAAATTGATATAGAGATGAAACCAGCAACCAGTTATTGATCCACAGCCAATGCACTAGCGACAACAAGGACGGTGGTTGATTTTGGCAATGACAGTGACGTTTGGCTTGTGATGACATTCTACTAGATGGAGATTCGAGGAGGTTAGTCAGGGATTTGCCTTTTTTTTTTTTTTTTTAATAATTATAAATTTTTATATAAATTTATTTTATATAAATTAATGTGATATAGTTTAATTAGTTGAATTAAATATTACTTGGTCAATATAATTTATTTTTATTATTTTATATTTTTTTTAATTAATAAATTAATACTAAATTAATTTGTATAAATTTAATTTATACAAAAATTTATAATTATATTATCACTCTTTTTTTTTATTTTTTATATTTATATTTTTCATTGAAAGAGAGGACATATTGAGAATATTAAAATGTTAATGAAATAAAATTAAAATTCTTAAAAATGTGAGACTGATCTCATCCTCTTTATAAAACAATTTCTTATTTCTCATTATCAAATTAAAGTGAGTTTCACGATTTTAATTTTTATTTCTACTTTTATTCTATGATGTAAACACTGTAAATAATTTTAATTCTCTGCTCTGATAAGTAAACGTACAGACACTGCAAAGATATTGGTCGGTCTTTTGCTCCCTCACTTTTGTGCAGTGCTCACTCTATAATAAATTGAAACGTTATGGGGAACGTCAACTTACAATCAATGAGAAAATGACAAATGCATGGACAATAATGAACAGCCAATTATCGCTGCCTAATTTTATTTCCGCGTCTCGGTCGTGTACTGGGATAGTATTGAGAAGATATTTTTGGCTTGGAAGAAGTTGCACGTTGTCGTCTAATTAACAAGCACAGTTTCACTGCGGACCCGGCCCGGCAGACTTCGCTGACCAACTTGTGGTATTTTTATTTTGTATTAGAGTGGTGCTGTAGCCTTTCAAACTTAATATATTAAGTTTCACACCGTGGCTACAAAAGTCCTGCTCTCTGTTGACTTGCGCCTACACATTGCGAAGTCTCCTGAGGATAGTGCGGCTTTTCGAGTTGATCAACGGTCATGATTCCCACGAATTCGGAAAGAGTTAAAAGTGAAGTCCAAAAGGGCGCATAAGAGAATATTTCCAAGTCGTTGATGATATTAATCGATTGATTTTTTATGTGGTTAAGCCATTGGTTGAAATATAATTTGAATCTTTCAAAAGACGTTGAGAAGGAATCGGAGGAAATACTGTCTTTATAAAGAGTGGAATTATAAATTTATATTTTATAGATAAACAGTTATTTGAAATGAAAACTTGTGAGTTTTTTTTTCAATTTTTAAAGAATGTCTTGTATCTTTTAATGAGAGTGTATGGTTAAGATTTAATTATTTTATTTTTTTATTTATTAACCACTAATCACTAGATGAATTTTGTTAAGATAATTCTAAATATAATCAATGAATGCTAAAATTAAATAATAATAATAATAAGAGTGGTGCTATTAGAGCTCCTCCAAAATCCTCAAAAAAAAAAAAAAACACCCATTTTAAGGGTATTTTTGAACAAACACATTAATTTTTTGATAAAATAATTTGTTTGTTTATTTTTCTCATTGTATCTCCTTTTCTTTCTACAACCCTAAAATCTCAAACTCTGTATACTGTTTATAAATTCTTATCTCTTAAACGTATTTAGTTTTATCTACCATCATCTTTTTTGTTGCTTGTTTTCTTTAGAAACAAAATCCAATATGTTTTCCTTATTTAGTTCTTAAAATTTGAAGACATAACGAACATACACAAATTTAATAGTGTCCACTATCTTAGATGAGAATTTTGAGAATAAATATGACTATAAGAAGTATTTGCAAAATTAAGGATTAGCAAGCTTTCTGCTAATTTTTTTCATATGTAAGTTTCATGATTACAAATGAGATATATCTACAATAGGGTGTGAATATTTTTAAATTAGAGATAAATTATGTCTTAACCAAGGATAAAAATGTAAAAATAAATAAAAAGGAGTTTTATAACAGTACTAGTGGGGTGCCCTTAGCGCCACTCAAAAAATAAGTAAGTCCGTGCTAAAATAATTTGTTTTCTAAAAATTTAACCGGGCAAAGCCTGCCTGCTGGTCTCGAAACTTGAAAGGGTAAATTCCTAATAAAAATCTTTTAGCTCTAACCAGGGCAAAAATGAAATTTCATATTTTCGGGTCGGTGACATGGCCCGGTTCTATTTAAAGCCGCTATCATTTTTCCACCCGCCAAAAATTTAATTAGCCCCCGAAGTGATGCTACAACGGTCACAAATCCAGCGACCCAATGGTGTCAAATCCTTGTGCATTCAGCTTCTTCTTTTTTTTTTTGAATCAACTGTGAAATCCTGCAATTTGTTAAACTTGAGAGACAAAAGGTCAAATTGTTTTTCCTTTTTCTGTAAATAAAAATTTATCAGGTTTGTTTTATGCTGATTTAAAATTTTTATATTTTTTCATCTGCAAATAAATAAATATTAGGGCTATTTTTAACCTTATCTATTTATTACCTCTAGTTTTGGTTGGCCAGAGGAAAATGTTTAAATTTGAATCTTGGTGTTAGGGTTCAAGACAAATGAAATGAAAGATTGGCAGAATGGCAGGTTGACGGTAAACCTCTCTTATATCCTCAATAGTACCTTTCTCTCTGCGAAACAATGTACATGTTAGTGCTTTTTCCCCCACCCCTCAAGAGTTTGTGTTCATGGTGATGATAAATTTGCAGTTTGGTGCGTGCATTTTCAGTATTCTTATTGTGGAACTCCTTCACCGTTGAAAAATTCTTTTAGTGGGCAATTTTTTAATGTGCTGAAGACTCTGTGATTGGTTGATTTTTTTTTTTTTTTTTTTGCCTTAATTGATGTTCTCTAGTACACAGTTAATGCCCAGGCCCATCTACTTGGCATTGGAGAGAGTGAGCAATGCGAACTTTCTACCCGCTAGGCTGGCACTCTGTACAGTAGGAGTCCCATTATGGGAACTGCTTGCACTACTTCAGATCTCTTTCTTACTAGCAAAGGTGACTTTGAAGCATTGTGAATTATGAAGATTATGTGTACGACAGCTGATAGTGCGTGATGCGATCCTCAATGGAGTTAAATTGCCTAAATTTGTGATAAAATAATCCAGGGAAATTTGAAAAGTAAGTCCTTAACAGGGTTATTTTGTCAACTTGACTTAATTAGTTATTTGGTTTGTTCTCACAAGATCATGAACTTCATAGTGCAACAATTAGATGAATTTAGTAACTATTGGCATAACTTAAAATCACGTGAACTTATGTTGTATATAAATGTCTTCAATAATAATTATGATCAGGTGCTCACAATCGCATACTTTATTTTATCAACACTCTTTAGAGTGAGTTATTACTTTTACTATTTTATACTTTACACATGAAATTAGTCTACAAAGTGTTAGATATCTAAAAGTTGGGCTTATTTATTTTCAATCAAATTCAAATTTAGCAGATATTTAAAAGTTGTTAACATAAGAAGTAGATTAAAAAGTATTTTACTCACAGTTAAGGACATTGGAACTATTGTGGGTGCTGGGCTTTATAATAATCGTAAGTTTTATCTTTTTTGGGGTACTCTCGCAGAATTAGAATCATTCTTGAGATGGGAGGGCAACTCTTGAGCTAGCTACATTTTGTTCATTTGTATTGTGTTGTTTCTTCTGGGTAGGACTACAATAATTTGAAATTATAACCATAAATATTCATAAGCCAAACATGAAATATAATATTTTATTATATAGTATATCTGAATTCTAAAAGTACATGCGTAATGGAACCAGAAAGGCATGATAACAGCATATGTTTACATAATGATAGAACCAACAAGCTAGTCACGAAATAAAAATATTGGAAGGAGAAAACTCCATTAAGACATTTTCTTGAACGAAGAACTGCATCCAGTTTGATCATCATAGTACTTAGACCACTGCATTACATCTCCATATATGCTTGGCAGTGATGGCAGGAAGCATTTTGGAGGTAAAGTCAGCAACAGAATGAAGCCACTTTCAGCTTCAGCAATTGTTCCTCCTTCAATATCAAAATCAATTCCATCCAAAACAGCGTTGCCCAGAGGGCAAGACGATGATTGTCCTCCCAAGAAGTTGTTCCAAAGATAATCTGCAACTTGTTTAGCATCCTCAGAGGAGCTACGGCAGTAGTTGCCTGCACCTCCTCCGATTGAAAGCATCACCGTAACTCCTTTTGCTTGACAAGATTTAATGCCAATGCTTAGACTGGTATCCATTATTTTACCGATCACAGTGACCGGCGAGGTTTATCATAGGAGTGTAACCATTTCCAAAAAGGGGCAGAAAAGCTAAGTTCACGAAATCATAATTGCTTGTGGTGCAAGTCTCCACGAAGGTGCCTCCATTTCCATTTTAATCCCACCAGCATAATTACCCCATCATTAGATTTAGGATTGCACAGAAGAGTACCACTAGAATTGATGATTTTAATGCCATTTTGAACTCTTGCTTGCAAACTGTTTACTTCTCTCAGTGGTAAGTGGTAACAGATATAATAAGTCAAGCTACATTTTACTTTGGTATTTAACGTGTTGAAGATGGCTTTTATAGGAGAAAAAAGACCCAACTGCAAGTCTGCAATGCATATAACTCTGTTTTCTTGTCGAAGAGTGCGTGGTTTTACAATCAGGTAATCTGATGTTGCTTTGGGTGACTATAGGCGATTCTATCCTTCATGCTTACAACTTTTTGAAAGTAGTGCCAATTTTTTCATCTTCTAATGTCCACTTGGCAAAAGATATTATGATCGACGTCCATAGACATTCTCTAGTTCACTCGAATTGTTTCTTATAATTTGTCTAGTTCATTGGAATTGTTTCTACATGGCGAACATCAATGATAACTCATTAGTAGAAAATGACAATTTCATGGGGTTTGAATGGACAAGGACATAACCCGAGTTATTAGAATATGATCAGTTGCCATCTTCAGCTTTGCTAATCGGTCATGGGCTTATTTACAAGTACTTTTGCTTAGAAAACTTGCTGGTTTTGGAATTTACAAGTAAGCCAATGATGTAGACTTCATTGACTAACCCTTTCATACATTAGCAAAGTTTAAACTAGAAAATTCACTAGAATCATGATTGCAGAGGACTAGAGTACTGCTCCAGAAATTGATGATTTTAATGCCATTTTTCTCTTCGGTTTGAACTGTTTAAACTCTATAAAAACTAGTATAATCTATATATTTATTCTTTCTCTGTGTTTAATTGTTGAACAAAACTGTCTCTTATACCTACTTTCATTTATTTACTTGTATATTTAAACGTGACATAACTACCCATTAAATTTCTTTTCTAATCATGTGAGTGAAATTTAAATTTTAGATCTCTTGTTTCAACTCAAGATATTTTACCCATTAAATCAGCTAGCAAGTTATTTACTCTAGATGAATAATTATGGTTTTGCTCATACATATGACTTGTAAGCAGTACCGATTTGCATATTTTCTAATATCATTTCATTTTCAATTATAGTTCAAGATAATATGGTAGGTCCATAAGTGTTGTCAACACTTTTAGTGTCTGATCTAATTGTCTCCTTCCCTCCCCTTTTTTTTTTTTTGTTTTTGTTTTTGCATTGAGCATCGGCGATGACTCAGAAGAAGAAAATGACAAAAGCAAGGCGTGTAAAACCGCTAGAGTTGAAACCAAGATTTTAGAATACAGTAGGTGGCCACGATTTAGGTGGTCTTTAAGCCTTGTTTGGAACTGCTGCCTACAGCCTAGCTGCTAGGGCTTTTGGTAACCGCCACCACCCATAGCAGTATTTTTTTTCAAAAAAAAAATTTTTTTTTATTCTTTTCTAAACAGAAATTTATATATCAAGTTTCACATAATAATATTTATCAAATACCCATAAATTTTGTCTTACAATTATAGCTTTTGTTTCACAACACCTGTATCTTAAAAGGCTAAAAGGCACAATACCTCACTACTTAGATTACATAACCTTGAGATGTAGTCTTTCGGCCTGGATTAGATTGAATTAAAAACATGCAGATTATGGCGTACAAGTAAGTTTACGTTGTGAACCAGAAATCCTGCGGACTTCATAGACTTTCATGAGCTCACAGCAGTCTCTACCACCAGCCTAATATTATGAATCCATTTCGGTTAAAAACTTTTAGTGATGTCAAAATGTTAACAATATAATGCAGCTAGCATTATTTCAAGTTTCGGAGATCAAAGGAAATTGATCCATCACGGTTACCTCAGCTCTACGTCTGATACTTACTGCACAATGGTTATAGATATCCATTAAGAGAGACTAGCAAATCGGATGAGGAAATAAGAGAGAATACTTTTAAGACCACCACAAATCCATGTATGTATTTATAAATGACAGATGCACAAACATCACATATGGAATATAGACATTACACAACTAAACAAGCAGCTGATATGGGAAATGTAAGCTCGTAGTCTAGAACTTTAGGATCAGACATGGCTCTTGATGGAAGAACTATATCCACTTTGATCATCATAATACTTTGACCAGAGCATCACGCCTCCATATTTGGCAGAACCCTTAATCGCTGGGAGCACCTTCGAGATGAGATCGGCTGCTGGAATGAAGCCACTACCTGCAGCAGCGGGGGATGCGGGGAGTCCCAAGAAAATTTTGTTGGCAGGAATATCTGAAGTCCACTGTTTCCAGGCATTTAAGAGGTTGCCGATATTCCCAGAAGAATATTGACAAGGTGGATTGTTGTAAAACTGGACCCAGACATAGTCAAAAACACCAGTCTTGAGGGCATTTCCTATCCAAGCGTCGGGAAAGGGGCATTGAGGTGCTGCAGTAACGTACACCTTCTTGCCTTTTTGGCTGTAGCCAGATAGAAATCTTGCAAGCTCATCCCAGTGCTGGCTGGTTCCTCCTTCAATGTCCAAGTCAACTCCATCTAAAACAGCCGGGCCAAGTGGACGAGATGAGGACTGTCCGCCCAAGAAGTTGTTCCAAAGGTAAGTAGCTACTTGCTTCGCGTCCTGAGTGGAGGCAAGCGAGTAGCTGCCAGCAGCACCTCCTAGAGAAAGCAAGACTTTGACACCTTTGGCCTGACATGATTTAATGTCTGAGCTCAAGCCAGTGCAGCCATTGCTATACGGATCACAATGACCGGCGAGGTTTATCATGGGAGTCTGGCCATTGCCAAAAGTTGCTAGAAAAGATAATATCACATATTCATAGTTTCCTGTACCACAAGTCTCCTTCAGGGTGCCCTCATTGCCATTCTGACCCCAATATATTGCAATTCTACCGGCATTTGAACCTATTGCTAGCATTAGCAGCAATGAGGAGACAAATGACGGTGAGATAGCCGTTCGAAATGCCATTATTCTCAAGTTTGCAAGCAGCTGGAATAACTCTATGTGCTTATTTAACTTCTGTGCAGAGTTATGTCGAGAGACCTTCCATTTTCATTTTATACTAGAGGGATGCCCCTCATACAACAAAATCTCTGGCCTCTGGTAAATACTAATCTTGGCGTGCCTTAATGGTTGCTTTAAGTTATTGAAGCTAAATTAATTCATTTGAAAGTTGGCTTGTCTCTTAGCTTTTGTTCAGTACTTTCTCGAGAGACTTATTTTGTCATCCCCACTTCCGAAGAAAATGAGTGTTGCTTGCATTTTACAATAGCAGTCAAAGATATCCAGCCAAATGACGCTTCAAATCTTATCTGGTACGTCATACAATCGTTGCAGCATTTTTCTAATTTTATTCCATTTTTTTTCAAAAAAAATAAATGCTGAATTATAATTCAATGCTCTTTCTTGATTAGCCTTATATTTGAAAGATAATGAAACAACTCCATGGCAGGAACAGTGAAAGTGTTTGTTAGGACAACCCTACGACGGCAAAAACGGCTGTCGACATTGTCACTTACGAAATAACATGCTTTTTAAAAAATAATAATAATATTTAGACATTGTCTTTTACTTTATTTTAAATTAATGAAAGAGTAACATCAAATTTTTTATCACAATTTTTATTTTAAATAAAATATTTATTAAATAATTAATAATTTTTTATAAGATATAAATAAATAAATTATATTAATTTATCAATTAATTATAAGGTATTACATTATATAAAATAAATTTTTTTAAAAAAAAATTTGATATAGGTACTTGGAAAGTTGGAATAGTAAAATCATCCGTTTGCGCTAAAAACAACAAAAGCTGACCCAACACCAAAATCACTGTTAGCCGGCGGCATAATCTTGAAAATTCCGGCGAGGGCGGCGATGTAAAGTATCCAAGCATCAATTTCATTGAGGCCAGGGAATATGAATAATAGATCGAAAATTGAAGCCAAATGGATATTGAAGGCGGAGAAGAGGAGCTTCGTGCGCAGCGATGTCAGCAAGGGCCCGCCGGTCGTCGCTCGTGATCTCGCCGTTCTTCACGTGTCCTCTATCGATCCTGGAGTTACCTCCGATTCTTCTCTTAAGTAAAATCCATGTCTCTCTCTGTCGATGTACATGTACCTGTGTAATAGTTTGTCTTTATGCGAATAATCCATTGAATTTGAAAATGAGAAGCAAAAAACCTTTGTTGTTACTGGTTATTTGTTGATTTTGGTTGCAAGTGTATGCATTTGAAGTGTTTGTGAGTTGCTTTTGGATTTATGTGCTTTTGTAATGTTAGAAGTGGGAATAGACGCGTGGCCTGGAAGCATAAGAATCGAGTGTCTTGAGTTTCATTTTTGCGTTTGTGTTTCGAAAATGAAGTTGTTTTATGTAAGCCAATTGATAGAATTCATTCTTAATAGCAATATTCTTCCGTGTTGGTACTTTTTCATTTCAAGGTTAGATTAACTGACCAGTGTGTCCTCCTTGTTGCCCTTTGATATTGATGTCCTGTTAGTTCCTTCACATCTGCACTTCCGTCTGCAAAGCTATCAAACTCTGATGCCAATAAGAGGCCAAAATGCGACAGGGAGTTTCCCAACGCAAGGCAACAGAAAGAAAGAAAAATGATGCCATTACTTGCAAATTTAAAAGGGCCTTTTTCTTGTGTGCAGTTAGATTGATTAATGAAGCGTACAAGTCCAGAAAGAGGAAACTCATTATAGAAATTCTTGCCAAGGAAGCTTTCTTGTTTTTTCCTTAGATTTCTCTCATTCTCAATTCCTAGCACATGCATAGACCATTATTTTTCTTGTTTGATTTAGGAAATACACATCTTAGAGAGAACATGCCTTCAATTTTGCAAGAACTAAGCATCATTCTTGAAAGTTAAGATTTTTCTTTTTTCTCCCCTGTTAATGGCTGTGGCTGACTTTATATACACAGTTACATGTTATGACCGTTTTTAGAATTCCATGTTTATATTTTCGTGGAGTTCCAGTAGACAAATAGGACAAGAAAGACAAACAGTGACCTCAGGTATAAGTATTAAAGGCCTTTCATACATATGTCATTCAGTTTTTTGTTAAATTTCTCTGTTATATATAATTCAAGAACTTCTAGAACATCATTATATATAATCACTGTTTTGTGATAATTTAGTGACAATCATTGTTAATTTCTCCTTTTTGTTTGCTTCTGTATTATGAGAAGATAACCTATATGGGCGCCATAAAGAAATCCAAGTTTCATGACCAAAAGTTTTGTAAGAGTTTCATATATTTTACAGCAAATGTTGGCTCATCCCAGTCCTGAAAAAAAAAAATTAAATAGAAATGAGATATTCTTTAAGGAACTTGAGGGAAAAAAAAAATTAAATAAACCTAATTTTACTTGGGTTGGCTTTTGTGTCCTTTTTTATTTGCCTTTTGCTTGACCTGCATAGAACTGACAAATATATGTATTTATGGTGACCAGAAGCTCCTAGTCGTATGAACCTGGATCCTCTGATTGTATATAAGATCCTCTTCTTTCATTACTCTTCCACATATTACTATTTCACAAGTAACCCACATGGAAACCTCAAGCCCTTTAGCCATTGAGAGTTTTTCATACAGTTGGTTATCAAATGCAGAACCCGCTTTGGATGGCATTGATGAGCCTCTTAGAACATCTCTTGACAGCTTCTCTGAAGCCATCCCAAAGGAATTGGCTCAGAACTTCAATTTTGACATTCCTACATCTCAATCTTCAGCAGCTCTTCCTCATGCTGATGAACTTTTTTCTGATGGCCTCATCAAACCTGTATTTGCTGCCCCTTCAAAGATACTAGATGCCAGTGCTTCAGGTTTGATTACAGTCCTGCCTGGTTCTTCATTTTCTTCAAGAAATGTGATTCCAGTCTTTCGGGGCCATTATCGTTTGTTTAGTAAATGGACAATATCATTCAAGAAAAAATTTCTAAAATGTTTTGGATATCTCAGACCCCACTGCCATAATATCGGAGGCTCAAGGAAAAGGAGTAGTAGGGTTGATGATATCGACAGGAGAGGACGGGAAGTTAAGAGTTGGAGCAGTTCACCACATGCATCTCCACCACCAAGTGCAAAATATTCAGTGGGTGTAGGTGATTGGTATGATATTGAGAACTCAATTTACGAAGCGATTCTCCATTGCAAAAGATCAGTAGGTATGTTCCTGCTAAAGTAGCAGTCTCTTTTCTCATGCTTATGATTATTATGGATAATGAATCTCTGTGGTCATTGATCATTTTCTACATTTTGTTTTCAGAGAAATGATTATTGAATAGGGAAAGAGAGTTGAAGGAAAAAGCTTCCAGAGATGTACACGAGACTCGGCACAACTTGTCTTAATTTGTCCATTCCTGTTTGTTCCTTCTTTGTTAATGTAAATTTTTATCTTATAAAGTCTACTGTCAAATGACATAAAATTTGCATTATTAATGCTGTTTTTTCGTTATCTATGAGGATAAAATTACTATTATTATTTGTCATCTTCTCCTTGTAAGAATAAGAAGTTCCCCATCAGTATTGGTCAAGCTAACTAAAGTTTTTGTTTTCTCCTTTGTGTTGTTTTGTATCTTTTTTTTTTATGCCATTGTGCTAGTAACCCGCCTTCCAAATTTCATGCCTTTGTGAGACATGGCTGTGTCATCAAGCACCTCATTTTTGTAGCTGGGCGGGTGATATGCGAAACCAATTTCATGGCTTGAGCCATTAGGCAACACTCTTGCAAGAAACCATTTGTAATTTACTAATCGCGTGCTAATTGTTTTGATATTTTAAAATATTTATACATTAAAATTTAAAAAGACATATTAAAAACCTAGTAAAAAATTAATATTAATAATTGGCTCACACAACGGTACAATGAAACTGTGAAAAAAAAAAAGTCTCGAGAAATATTTTCTTAAGTCTTTTTTATAAAACGGAATCAATAATGGACATGGTCAATATGAATGTTCATTAACATCATGAGAGGTTACCAAATCTGCTTGCAGTATTAAGAATTTCAAGTGATGATCACATGAGAACAAACGAGACAAATAAGATACATAAATTCTCTTCTTGGAATTTCTTCTTCATTACGAAAAGCAGCACCGCAACAATAAAGAGTGTGTTTGAGATTGCATTATTTGTATTAGCCTCGCAAATAATTGATTCGTGTAAAAATTTTCAAATAATCAACCTTCCAGATGATTTACTAAATTGAAGTTATTTTAACATTCTACATGTGAACTCCACATCAATTATTATTTGACACATTAATTAAGATGAAAAGATCAATAGATTTAATAAAGAAACAGAATGATTGTTTCAAGGATTAGGCAGGATTGATCTACTCGATATACACCCAGCCGAACCAATGAAGATTAAAGGAGACAAAAACTTCAAACAGAACTTAACCAACGGTTGCACTCTCCTCCTCGTCCAAGCGAAAACGTGTAGACAATTTGATTGAGGTCGGGACCAGAGACAGTGCTAAGTGTTACATGCCGACATGTCGGCCATAAGTCGTTGTCATTACTGTGTAAACAACATAACGTTTTAAGAGATTGATTGATTCGTGCATTTGGTGTGCGTTTGACCGTTTGGGTGAAACAGCACGAAAGCTTGCCATTTGAATTGGAGGTAACGTTTCTCTTGAGCCGTGAGAGTGTGAATGGTTCTGTTTTGGAAAGAACCTATTGAAGGGACCATTCCACAACCTCCTGTCGTTTCATTCAACGGCCAACCGATAACCTGTGAGTATGAATGCTGCATAGGGATGGCAAGAAATCTCCGTAGGAATGGGGTTTGGGGAATTTTTCTCCTTCGGAAGGATAGGAGAATGAATTTATATTTAATTTTTATTTGGGAAAGGGATAAAGATGAATTTTTTATTTAATTTATTATTCGAGAAAAGGACGGCAATGAGGTGAAATCTCCATCATTTCCTCATTCTTCAATTTAATTTTTAATTTATTTTCTAAAATTATTAGTGAATAAAAAAATCTAAATCGTAAAATATTAAATATTAGTGTAAATAACAAATATCAAAATATTTACGCAAATAATATAAATATTAGTTAATATAAAGATTTTAGTGTAATTTAAACATAATTACAACCCAAAGCTCACAACCTTACAAGCCCACAATTCGTATAGTTTCGCTCATCCTTTCTAAATTATTTGTTACGCACGAAGTACCCGAGCTTGTCCTCATCTCATCATAACCTAGTAGCGCGTGCGTCGTTGGTGACCAAGTAGCATAGCCCGTCGTGTTGTCAGCTAGAAGTCCAACTGGAAGCGTTCGTCATGCCATAGTTGGTGACTAAGAGATATCATTGCTCATAGACAGCATTTGTGTCAATGTTGTATAAAAATTACATTATTTAAAATTTTTAGTCCATTATCATTTTATTTTTATTTTTATTTTTCTTAACATCTAAACCTAAGGCTATCTCTCAATTTGTCACATTTTTTGAGGAAGAACAATATGAGTAGTAGGAGTAAGAGGCGAACTAAGTAAATGCTTTTATTAAAAATTGTTAATTTAATTATCTATATCCATTATTCAAACGGAAAAAAAAACAATCTATATCTATTTCATTTATTTCATTATTAATATAAGGGAATCCCTAAGTTGCAGCTGCTGTAACTTACAGCAGCTGCAAAACAACATGAACAGTGCCACACGTGGGTACTGTTCATGTTGTTTTTGCAGCTGCCGTAAGTTACAGCAGCTGCAACTTAGCAAAAGCCTTAATATAAAAGTAATCCATTTTTCTTTTTGTGATAGGAATATGAAAATTGACGAATATAATTATTCTAATGATTTGTAATTTGTAATGTAGTTATTTTAATGCATTAATGTCAATGTAAGTTAAACTATACTTTTATTAAAATTTTTTATTTTAATATGATTAGATTAAGTTTAAAAATAAAAAGCACATTGGTTACTCGGATATCCTCTATTATTATTCAACGATTCATATCCTCTCCTCTCAAGCAATTCTAATAGAAACGAAGAGGGAATAAAAACATAATATCAACGATGGGTACGAAGATGTCGATCCCCTCTCCATTACCATCCCTAATGCTGCAACTTGCTACCTCAAAAAGTGGAATTGAAGGTCTAAAATTTATCTTCGTCTATCTTCGTACCACCGAAAGAAAGAGTTGTGATAATTATCCCCTTATATATATCTCAACACCCCCGATTCTTTAATTAATTAATTTTTTTTAATTATTCTTATTTTCTAATGAGGATAATTATGTTATGAGATAAGTGGTGTGGTTATTTACCAAATCTCCTAAATCACGTGTGGTGCTTGGACACACCGCTTGCAAATTTGCTTCATCAGCCCGCATCCTTTTACAACACAAACAGCATGTGGAGCTAAGCTGCCGAGGCATGCAAACTGCTTGCATTGCTTGGCCATTTAGTTATGTGAGGAAAGTGGCTTGAGAAGCCATCATGTCTAAAGAACAAATCAGCTGTGGCTAAGAGCAAATCAGCTTCAATTTAGCCCTCATAAGTGACGTGGCAAGAATTAATTGCTTAGCCAAATCTATAAATGCCGCCACTGTTCTGTCTGTAATAGAATGTTCGGAATCAATTCAAAATTCTCTCTTTAGTTTTATACATCCAATTCCCTTATGCCCTACATAATTTACATGAATTAACAAATTACTTCCTGTCAATACCACAACAAAATTTTTATTTTTATCTTTTTCCCTCGCATTAGCTCTCTCTCTCAAGCATCATCATTTCCACCACTTATTTTCATCACCGTCAATTCATCCCCACTTGTAGAATATAATGAATTTTTGTTGTTAGGTTTTATTTAATTTTATAAATAACTAAGGAATTTTATTCTGATTGATTTTATGGAATTTGATGTGTGATAAATCAATAAAAAAAACATATTTTTTGTCACTATTATTTCTCACCTTTTGAAACTCATCATCATCATAAAAGCCGAAACAATAAAATTATGAAAATCTATTTTTAGCTTCATTTTATTTTATTGTTTCTATTTTTTTCTATGTTTTCTTTGTTTTTGAATCTGACTTGCAAAATTTAGTGATCATGATACCATAATTATTGAGTTTGGTTAATTAAAGGAGCAAAGAAGGTTACTCTAGAAATTAAAAGAAAAAAAAAATAACAAGAGTGCAATCCTTTATTTTCATAAATTATTAGTCTACTGAAAGTTGTGATCATAAAAAAGACATGATAATCCAAGAGATTGTTAAGACAGCGCAAATGAGAGAACAAATTATTTTTAATAAGGGTAATTTACATAGAATTAATTAAGAAATGAGGACTGCTGAGATATACAGAGGAGGTTGAGGAGGTTAAGCACCCCTACTTCTATCATTATTCTTTAAAAATTTTGTTTTCTTTATAATTTTGGTATTGGGCCAAAAATCGTAATTTGTCTTCATTTTACAGTGATGCCAACACCCTTTAATTATCCTCATAACACCCTTTCCTCATATAATTACATTTATGGACAGCCATATAATTCTAGTTAAAATTCATCAACTATTTCTCTCTCTTCCAATTCTCATAAAACCCACACATTCTCTATTATTTAATTTTGCTGCAAACTCTTTCAATGCATCAACATGTTATTTTTTATTCCTTTTTCGTTTGTGACTCCTCATCTATCTAATATTCTTTTAAAATAATCTTTTTTTTCTTTTTATTAATATTCAGTAATTTCATTTAAAAAAATAAATTTTCTCATTCTTAAAGATTACTTTTAAACTAAAGTTTAAATATTTTTATTTTATATTAGAGTTATCACCTAGAAATGTTATTTTGTGTAGAGCGTAAAGAACTTAGGGATGGGTATCAGTTTGTTTCGGTTTCGGTTCAGTATCAAAATAAATCGAAAATTTATGGTAAATTTATGGTTCAGTTCGGTAAAAGACTTTTAAAAACCAATAAGAATTTGAACAAAATTCTTAACTAAACCGAAACCAACTGATTCGGTTCGGTTCCCGTTCAGAACCAATACCGATCGATATTGCAGTTCCACAATTAACTATTTTCTTGTTTAAATAAAAATAATTTTCATCGAGTACTATGTACCAAATCATTCATCACCATCACAATCAAATCGTGAACAACCAACATTATCTATTTTGTTTGCAAATTATAATGTGCAAAATACAAATATCGTTACAGAAAGCGAAAAACACAATTGTAAAACACAAATTACAAATATCATTGTACACTGCATATGGTGTTTGTTGTTCGTGGGTAGGTGTTTATTTTATTAACAACTATCATCACTTAGCTCACAATCGAGTCGTCGATGATAGATGATGGTGAAGAAAGCAAGACAGCCGATAGTAAGAGTGGAATTGAAGGTGACGAAGTGAAGATGAAGAGCAGCGACAGTAGCACAGCCAGCGAGAACTGAAAATGAAGATAAAGATTTGGGGCCTGGGGTTTTTGGTTGTCAGCTGCGATGTTGGATTTAGAGAAAGTCGCAGCAGCCATGAAGAATTGAAGATGAAGAAACGAGGCTTGGGATGAAGACGAAGAAATGAGGCTTGAGATGAAGCGGAAGAAGTGAAGATAACGGCTGCAAAGATTTAGAGAAAATAGGGTTTGCATTTTCGTTTTGGTTATCATGCGTACACATATTATTGTTAGGGCGTGTTATTGTGTATTACAAGTCTGTGAGCTTGTCTACCGTATCCTCGTATATTATTTGCGGTATTCCGTTCGCTTCTAAGCTTCGGATCAATGTAAATCGATTTTTTAAAAAGTAGCGAACCGAGGCTCAAAAAACTGAACAGAACAATTTTTTTCTGAGGCTCGGTTCGGTTTTGTCCACTCATAAGAGAACTAGACTATAAGAAAATAAGACTTTATTTTATTTTAGGAGTGAGAAAATTGAAAATAAAAAGGCATATATAGGATATTATGAAGAAAATGGTATTTTTGGTATTAAAATAAGTATAATTAACAAAATTTGCCGTAATTTATTTACACGACACGAACTTAATACTAATAAATATATTTCGATCATGAAAATTAATATAATTATTAGATAAATTTAGTTTGGACCAACGTAATTTTTTCTTTTGCGTTGAGCTATACTTTAATTTTTTAACTCATTTACGTTGCTAAAGACACAACTATTAAAAGATTAACCATAATTAATTACAAATTTTTGCCACCTTAACTTAAATATTAAATATAAATATTAAATAGACTTAATGGTGGAAATATTAAAATTTGTCAGAAGTGGGATTTGAACCCACGCCCTCTTTCGAAGACCAGAACTTGAGTCTGGCGCCTTAGACCACTCGGCCATCCTGACGTTGTTTGATCAAAGTCTCTGGAAAATTAATATATAAAATCTTCTTATCTTGAAACTGCCCACCCACGGGTGCCTTGATGGTAAGGAATTTGAAAATTTTTCTTATTTCACTCGATTCCCGAACCTTTTAAGTGATCGGAAGCTGAATCGGTATTGGGTTAATCAACAAGAAATCGTGTATAATAGCGATTTTTTTTTTTCAATTGGTTAATGTGGCAATTGTTTTGTCATTTATTTATCGTTAACAAAAATGAATACAACATCTTATCAGCCGCCGCCGCCGCAGCCTCCTTACTGGTTCCCTTTCTTACCGCCAGATCCGCCAAGGTCAAATGCTTTTTGGGAGACCAGAAACGTTTACTATCAGCTGAAAGAATTGCAAGCAACTCTTAATCTCGCTAAAGGAATGTATGGATGTATTATTTGTACTTGTTTGTTTCGATTTTATGGTAATTTGTCTGTCTTGTTTTACAAATTATTTTTATTCAAATTATGAACTTAAACAGGCAGAAAGAACTACAGATGTTGATGGTTATGAAAGATAATAAAGGGCCTGTGGAAACCGTCGACAATTGTTCAAGTGATCATTCCGTTGCTGGGTTTTTGAAATATTTAGAAGATAGGAGGATTGATTTGGAATCCCAGAGAACCCTTTCGGTCGAAGCTGCAAACTCTTTTATGGGAAAATTAAGAGTTCAACTGGAGCCTTTTAGGTTTGTTGCAGATGAAACAACTTCATGGGAGGAAAAATCAGCTGCAATTAGATTTGTTAATAAAGCACACAAGTCCAAACGAAATAAACTGTGGAGGAAAAGAAAAAGGAAATGCGTTGCAGAAATGCTCGCCAAGGTAGCTTTTTTCTATGTTTGTTCTAACTAGTTGTGCTCTCTTCTTGACATATGATGATGAGTTCTTGTTTTGACTGCTTTAACTCTGTTATTTTGAAATCTAGAAGCATGAACGATTCGAACACGCTGATCGAGAAGCTGATGAGTGGAGGGCTAGGGAGACTGCCAAGGATATAGCAAAGCAGAAGGTAACATTATTGTCTATTGGATACTAGGAACTCCAAGAGGATTTTATGATTTTCTAAAATGGATGAAGCCTCCTATAAGAGTTTTGGTTTATCCCTGACTTGTGGGATGGTGGTCATTGAGGAATCCTATATGAAATTTCCAGTGTAATGTTGGTTTGAACTTGTCAAAATCATCAAGCCATGCTAAACCTCATCGAAACTTGGAATCTTGGTATTTCCATTCGGTTTATGTGAATCTCCAGTAGTTCGCGGACTACCGAGATTAACCGCTTTCACTCTTAATGAGTAATTTTTTTCTTATCCTGTTTCAGTCCTAACTGTGTGTTAATTTAGTAACTGAGCATGTGGCCTTTCAGGTTGAAAAGATGAATGAAATTGCAAAGCTCAAAGCTAGAGAGGAGAAAAAGAAACTAGAATCTGAGGTAGGTAAGAGTTGATAGTATATGTATGAAATTTAGTCTACGTTCAATAACTATTAGCTTGTTTGCTACTTTTCCATGCATCATTATCATAAGTGGAAAGACATATTTATTGTGCTATGTTTTTTATATGTTGGACCTTCTGATCTGCATTAGATTAGTTCTTATGTTAGGTGTTTCTTTTTTGACTCTGTCCACTTTTATAGTCTTTATATGGCAGATATCTCTTTTATCCTAATGATCTTTCTTTTATATTAATGATCTATATTAATGATCTTTGGAAAATATAATTGGTTATACTACATAGCTTTGGTCTGCAAACTGGTCATTTAGCCTTTTCTTTCTGTTGCCCTTGGGTTTTCCATTCATATGCAATGTTTTATATTTCAGCTTGAGCTGGTTTTGATCGTGGAGAAGTTGCAAGAATTGCGGTCTATCAGGATCCAAAAATTGAAGAAGCAAGGTGTGCTTATGAACATTTTGTTATGCTTTTTACACACTGTGCTTGTACCAGGGGTGAAGTTTGATTGAGCACATCACTGGTTCAATTTGCATATTTCTTTTGTTACAACTACTATTTATGATAACAAAAGGAACCATATGCTTTTTATGATGCACCCCTATTTTGCATCAGTTTAACAGTACAATTTTTCTGTCATAACTTCTTTTTATGATAACATAGGAACAACATAGTTCTTTTTCTTTTGTAACTTAAGATTAAGCATATTTTACATACTACAAGTTAAACTTAGCAATTATTGATCATTACAAAATGCCTGTGACAATTATTTAAACTGACAGCATAGAAACCACTGATAGTTTTCTTGCCTATCAACTTTTCATCTCTGTGTTGTAAACCTTCCTTTTATTTCATTTAAATATAAAATGCCCATTTTGAATTCTTCTGGGAATGGTGGCTGGTTATGCTGGTATACTATTACTTTGTGTCTGTGCGTGTAAACAAGTATGGTGTATATTTTCATAAATAAATCTCATTGTAAATGAAGCTCAAGATTTTGGTGGTTGTAAAATTATACAGGTCATTTTCTGCCAGAGGAGGATGACAAGTTTCTTGAAAGAGTTCGAGCTGCAGTTGAGGAAGAAGAGCGCCAAGCTTTGGCAGCAGCAGATACAGAGGCTGCTAGGGATGCCATTGCAACTGCAGAGGAATCTAGAAAAGCCATTCAGAATTCTGAACCCTTGTTAAAAGAAGGAAGCTGTATTGATGGTGTAATTAGGGAAAACAAGGACGGAGTATCTGAGAGCAACTATCTAAGGGAGACAAGTGGTAACGCTGACAAAGGATCTGAGAGGCATGATTATGCTGGTGTATATGATCATTTGTCAAACTTACCTATGGAATTCTATCACTACTATCACGGCAGCAACACTGACATTGGCACGCTTATTGGGGTACTGTCAGCTATTTTCTTTCAAATCTGCCCTCGTAGGTGCTCTTTGCAGGCAATACGCTGCTTGCCACAAATTTGGAAGCCATTTTTTTAATTCTGTGAGCCGGAGAGGCACTAGTTTAATTTACTGAGCCTCAAATGGCCTTACGTTAGCTGACACTTGCATATACCATAGGATTGTTATGATGATTGGGAGCACGTGGTCTTAAGCTGATGTTGCACTTTTCTTGCAGGTTCGAAGAACATGGGATGCATATATCAGACCAGGAGGAAGGTAAGATGTTAAGTCTTTTTCTGCTTTCGCATTGAAATATCATTTTTTTATGACAGTAAGCCAACATATTCTTTTAGCTACAGAAGAAGGTGAAATAGGCTATAGGCAACTTGCAAATCTTGTAAAATTTACATTGCTTTGTCTAATTCTGCTCTGTGCTACTTAACTTGGTTGCAGTCGCATTCCTGGGCATTGGGTTCAGCCACCACCACCATCAGATGAGATATGGGCATCTTATTTAGTGATGCCTAAATGATGCCTAACTGTCAATCTGTCACAATTGAGTCGTCTTCTGCTTGTGTCTATCGGATGATATTACCGATGCCAGACTTAATCTTCATGGTTATAAACGTTACATTGTTGTATAGAAATGTAACTGGGGTCTGGTAAATTCATATGTACCCTTGATTTCGTAGATCAGTGCAAAGCATATGTGATCATCTTAGTTGTGGTAATCAGAGGAAGCTCGATTCCCATAATGCCATTGGTTTTGAATGGCATACTGTTTGGCCCAATCATTCAGTGGTCTTTAGATTGAAATTTTCTTCTGGCCCACTCATCGTAGCGGCCTAAACAGTATTATTGAAATAAAATATTTTTATTTGTTATTTTTTTTTCAATTATGTTTATTTTATTCCCATTAAAAGTAAGAGATTTTAATTAGAGGTGTACATTTTACTAAACTTTCAAGTTTTTAACTTTTTTATTGATTTAGTTTCACAATTTTAGTTAATTTTCTAAATTAATCTAATCAAACCAGATTTTCTTCTTTTTGGGTGTGCTATAATTTAAAACTTTTAAATCTAGTATTTTAGATTTATTTAAATAATTTATTTATTTATAAATAGTAAAATTTTTAATCCTCGTCCAGTCCTCGAGATCTGATCCGCCAGCGCCGCTGGTATAGATGTCCAGATTGCCACAATACATGCCAGCCACGCTATAGTTACACGTTTCTTTTCCATTTCCATTGTGATTGATTGACGTAATTTATTAAGTTCCTTCTTATACTCTGCAAATTAACCAGGGGTCATAAACGCCACTCATCTAATAAAAAAAAACTGCCCATGTCAATGTGACAAAAACAATAATTAAGCCAAAATAAGGTGGTGAAACAAGCGCTAACGAGAAAAAAAAATTGTAGCCGAGGGTTCCGGATGCTCCAAAAATTGAGAAGTTGAGGGCATCCTACTGTTCGGCGAATCAATCTGCGAAGGGTTTGTCTAAATTGTTAGAGAGATCTCATTTTCAGAGTCATCACCTCCCTGCTGGGACCTTCGCTTGCGAAAAGTAAAATTAACTAGACATTTACAAGCTCCCAAATTATGAGAAAGATTGTGCGAAAATCGGATCCGAAACTGAACCGAACCAAAAAAGCGTCTGTAATAGACTTCGGATTCGGATGATCGACTTTCGGTAACGATTTCCGAAAGCAAACTTGGATGAAAGTGCATTCATTAAGCACTCCCTCCATAGGCCCTTCGTTCTTCCGAAAACAAGCAAAAGTTTCAATAGAATTCTAGATTCACGAAAAGTGTACACGATGCTCAGCGAATACGAACCGTAATAGAGAGGCTCACGTTGAGGATTGGATGATGATCCATACTCACGAATGTACTCTTTTCTATAATCTTCATCGCATCGCATCTACTTCTGTAAAGAGACAAATAAATGGAAAAGCAAAAAGAGAGGAAAATATAAGCAAAATATTTAAAAAAGCCAAAAAAGAAAACCCTAAAAGCTCTACCAATTTTCAAACACACAAACGACGTGCAGCCTTGCGTCCTTATATAGTGGAGGTGCTGGACATACCGGTGTCCTGGACCGTTGGATGAATTCTAAGGGTCAGTTGGGCCTCTCGGTTGTAGCCTCACAAGTCCAAAAACCCAAAAGAGGGATAAAAATGAACCATATATTATATAATAAATTGGGGTAAAACAAAGAGAACCGACGCGAACCGGAACGGGGGAATTACGTGGGATATAATCTAATCTCTCTAAAATATTCAAAATATATCTTAAATTATTAAAATTTTTTATTTTATATATATTTATTTTAAAAAATAAAAAAAATATAAAAATAATCTTAATAAAATTACTCTTCATACTTAACTTCGTCCTAAACATTTACTCGACTTGTTTAAAAAATTATTCACTTTTTACTTGACTTAACACTGGATGCATTCAATATACTTACTCGACTTCTTATTCAAATAAATACTCGACCCCAACTTTCCTACTTCATTTCTTACTCGACTTGTTTAAAAAACTTACTCCATTTTAACTTGATTTTATTTTAAATATTACTCGACTTAATACTCGACTCATTCAATCTTCTTACTCGACGCCCTACTCGACTACATATTATACTTACTCAACTCATTTCGCCTCTTGCTCGACTGAACACTTAACTTATCCGACTCCGTACTTAACTTCTTTAACAAATTACAGAACTCTTACTCGATTTGTTCAAAATAGTTACGACTTTTATTTAATTTTTTTAAAAATTATTAATACTCAACTTATTCAATGAACTTACTCAACTTACTACTCAATCTGATACTCGATTTATGTTCTTCACTTTTTACTCGACTAAATATTGGACTTATCCGACTTTGTACTCGATCTCTTTAAAATTTACATAAATCTTACTCGACTTGTTTAAAAAACTTACTTGATTTCTACAAAATTAATATTATTAATTTCTCCACTTAATACTCAACTCATTCAATATACTTACTTGACTAGATACTCGATTTGCTCATCTCTTTCACTTTTTACTCGACTAAATTCTTGACTTACTCAACTTCATATTTAACTTCATCCTGAATTAATTTTTAAAGGTATTTTTAACAATTTTTTACTTTCAGAGACATATATATATATATGTAATAGGATATAAATTTAATATTTAGAGATAAATATAGTATATTTAAATAAAAAAACCCAACCGGAACACCGGACAAAATATATATTAGCGAAAAATTTCGGCTTACTCATAAATTGATGTTGTAACGGGCCGTTATTGATGCGCCTTACCGCTTCAGAATCCAAAAAGGTTGATCTCATTCCCTCACTAATGCGTTCTAAAACCAAGTACTGTAATCACATTTAATTTAATTAATAATTTCAAGGGAGAAAAAAAAAAAGAAAAAAACGCTTGCTGTTTCAATCTCAGATCTATACCTGCAAAACCTTCACCGACAAGTTTCTCCGCCAAAATTAATAAAGCTGGAAGGCAAATTTAAATCTAAAATTCTTTTAATCTCTCTCTTTCAATTTGGATCCCCATTGAAGGATGAGGGGCACCCTTGCGAGTTATAAGGAAAACCTAAACAAGATCGCACTTGATGTGCACCACGACGACGATGGGGAAGAGCTCAAGATCTACGGTTCACGCAATGGAGACGACATGTCGGTCTCTGATCGTAGAAATTCTCACAGGTTTGCCAATTCAAAGTTCGTTTCATGGTCTCCGGTATCAAATGGTATCGAATCGCCGCATGATCCTGAGGTATAATTAAAATTTATGCCCTAATTTGTTACAGCAAGCTTATGTTTGTGTTTTTTATTTCTGTGGTCGTGAATCCTTGAAATTTTGAATGTTTCATAAATTCTCTTAGCTGCTTTTCTTTTTTCCCCCTCAAATCTTGTAGATTGAACGATATAAAGCGGAAATTAAGAGGCTTCAAGAATCCGAGGCGCAAATTAAAGCATTATCAGTTAATTATGCGGCCTTGTTAAAAGAGAAAGAGGTACTCTGCTGACTCTTCTTTCTTTCTGTTTGAAGTTTGTAGTACATTATATCCAACAATATTGAAAAACATTAACTAGTGACCGCATTTTTTAAGGCTGTAGTTATTTCCTTTTTTATAATGCATGGAAGTGAAAGTATTCATTTGATAAATAACACTGTAACAAATGGCTGAAACTAGGAGCTTAGAAAGCATAGCATAAAATCTTTTGGATATATCAGTCTACATCTTTGGCATTATCCTACATGAGGTTATGGTTATGCACTGTGAACTATTGACTGTGTTGACCAACTATTCTATAAATTAGTTTTTGGTAAATGAAGAGTATTCTCCCCTATTTTAGCTTTTAACTATGCCTCCACTAGTTGTTCTGTCTGTCTGTCTGTCTGTCTTGGCTTTTCTATTTGAAGATTACTGAGCTGTTTCTGAAACTAACTTAGATTCCATGCGTAAAGGACTACTTAATTTCTTAGTAATACCTTTCTTTTCTTTTTTCTTTTTTCTCCCCTTCTGGTTAGTAAGTAGCTTTAATTTTAGGGTCTTTGACTATTGAAATTTGGATTTCCCTGATACCATTCTCCTTCTTCCTATAATTGCCGTTTGCAGGAACAGATTTCCAGATTGAATGGAGAATATGGCTCGTTGAAGCAAAATCTGGATGCAACAAATGCTGCTCTGAATGCATTTAGAAATGGAAATTCGAAAGCATCAAATAACAGCATTAACGTTCCTAAGGTAGTTGCTCGGATCTCATTTAAACATCATCATGTCAGAATTGTAATGTTATTTTTGTGTTTTTTTGTTTTGCTGTAAGTCTTAGTTTTATGTTTTTCTGTAGTTCTTAATCTGCTTTGTTTAGCTCATAATTTGCTTGAATTTGAACTGTTTACTTGAATGTGGTTGTTAATATGTTTTGGTCACATTTATCCAGTGTACCATTTCTGATGTTATTTTGCACTGCAGTTATCTTGTACAAATTATGATTCACAGATTTAGGTAAAGGCCAGTGTGTATGGCTACCCTGTGCAATGCATCTTGGCACATGATTATCTGGCCATGGTATATGACCTTCTGTTGCCGCTGCTTCATTATTAATTTTCTGGCTATATACTTTGGCCTTCAATTAGTCTAGTTCTTCAGAGACCTAGGGATAAACAAATTCAGTGACTTAAAAGGCACATAACTTTTGAAGTTTTCTATTGTTCTAGGATTTCTGATATGATGTCTCAATATCCCATTTATGCTTAATGAAGTGCGTATGCTTAGTTTTTATATTAACCTATTGTGAGAATCTAAGTGAAAGCTACTTGTCAAAAAATTTCAAAGGTGCATATGAAAACTTAATGGTTGGCGTGGATAGCCTCACTGTCAGAACCCAATGACTTATCACATTTTTTAACTTCAATTTATTGTTTAATCCATTACATAATCTATTGACTGAAATACTTAGGTCATGTGTTTTATAATCAGGGTGTTGAACTTTATGCTAAAGATTTTAAAGTTCCTTTTTTCTCTGACAATCAATTATTTTGTTTGTTGTTGCGCGCATGTTGTGTGCTTTTAAATATGATTTTCCTGTTGCAGAGTTGAAACATCATGCTATCTTTTTGTAATTAGAAAAAGTAGCTTATTAATAAGCTCTTGGGTATATCCTCAAAAAGTTTAATTTGTAAAGGGTAGTGGCAATCTATCACCGAGTAGACAGCATAAACTTGCAGCTCAAGTGAAAAACCGCCACGCCGGAAATCAATTGCAGAATGGTTTTTCTAAACAAGACGGAGTGAGCAATGGCTCACATGCTTTACAAACTGAAGTTATACAAAGTACTAAAATGGAAGGGAAAGAAAAGGTAATGGCATTTTGCTTTTGGTTTACCTTAGAGGAAGCATATCTTTGTTAAATCCTATGGCTCACCTGCTTCATATTTTGGGTTTTGATCTTGATATGAATGTTTTTGAAAATTTATTAATTGGGTAAATGCTTGTTTAGTCCCTATATTTTGACTTAAGTGTTCATTTAGTCTATATATTTAAAAAAATACCTCAAGACACTACTACTGTTAAAGTATACTACACACTTGCCGATACATTTTCTTTCTTTTTACAATAATACCCTTGCAACATATTCTTGGGGATGTTGGTAAAAAGAAAAAAAAAATGATAATTTCTCAAATTAACCTTATAAAGTAACATAAAATTTACACAATTTTTATATTATTATTTTACTCTTAGGATTAATTTGGTAAATTCATTTTTTTATAAAATAATTATTAGTAAGATTATTGCACTAGTACAAAAAATACTAGTTCTTTCACATTGATATTTATTGGTTAATTTACTAATAAATAATTATTAGCTAATTTGCTAATTAACTTTTTTATAGATGAATTAATTAATATCAAGAATATTGTTGGAAGGTATTATTGTAAAAGAAAAGAAAAAGAAAGTTAATATTTTTAACTGCAAGGGTATTTTGAGGTACTTTTTAAAATATAGAGACTAAAAGGATACTTAGTTCAAAATTTAGGGACTAAATGAGCATTTACCCTTATTAATTTAATTATTACAAATGTGGCGCCTCCTTTTATAAAAGACATGCTATTTCTGCTTTTGACCATTTTTTCCTTTCTTTTTGAGTACCATTTGAATTAATTTCTGTGTTCTTATAATTCTTTACTTCTCTTCTGTTCTTCCCTTTTCTATTTTTTCTGGTGAATGAACTTGAGATGGATATATCAATGCCTTCTAGGAGCTTGCAGATTTGCTGGAAGAGAAAAATAGGTCCCTGGCCGCAGAACGAGCAGCTCATGAGTCACAAACAAAACAACTCAGGATGGAGCTTGAACAAGAACGCAATAAGTTCACTAATGTACAGCTAAAATTACAAGGTATATTTCTGTAAGGAGGATAAAGTGTTAACAGTATGGAATGATAAAGAAATTGCTCCCTGAAATTTTTTTTTTTTTTTTTTCTGTGATTGCTTTAAGTGTGCAACTTCTTCAAAGGAAAAGATTATTGCAGAGAAAAGATCTTTTATTTCTTTGCTTATCTCATTTATAGTAATTATATTATTGAAGAGAAAAGACCTTTTATTTCTTTGCTTATCTCATTTATAGTCATTAAACCAACTATTAATTAATCTAACCACTGACACTGAACCTAGTAATAGCTAACTAACAGCTGTTTACTAATTGTAGCTAGTTAATAACTTTTATTTGTACAGTTCCCCACATAGTACTTTCCAAAACTCTCCCTAGAGCTGATGCGAAGATAGCTTCTTGATTAAATTCTGGAATGTGGTCGTGGGTAGTCCTTTCATAAGCACATCTGCTAGTTGACTCTTCGAAGAAACATATGGAACACAAATTTGCTCTGAGTCAAGTTTTTATTTTACGAAATGTCTATCAATTTCAACATGCTTAGTCCGGTCATGTTGAACAGCGTTCTGACCATTACTTATTGCGGCCTTGTTATCACAATAAAGCATCATAGGACTTTCTGTCTTGACCTTCTAATCTGATAAAATTATCTTTAGTTACAATAGCTTACTTATACTGTGCGCAATGGTGCCAAACTCTTGCCTCTGCACCAGAGCGAGCCACCACAGTTTGTTTCTTGCTTCTCCAAGTAACAAGGTTTCCTCCCTTGAATGTACAATACCCGATAGTTGACCTTCTGTCTGTCTTAGAACCAGCCCAATCCACGTTTTTGTAAGCTTCTAGTTTAAGTTCTTCTCCCTTCTGAAATAGAAGGCCTATACCTGGTGATCCCTTCAAATACCTCAAAATCCCATAGACAACTTCAAGGTGAGACTTTAGAGGGGCAAGCATAAACTGACTGACTATACTCACGGCATAGGCAATGTCCGGCCTTGTGTGAGATTCGTAGATAAGTTTGCTCGCTATTCTCTTATATTCTTCTCTGTCCACAGTTCTCCCTCTATCAGTTCTCCAAGTTAATGATTGGCTTCAATTGGAGTATGAATTGGTCGACAGCCAACCAAGCTGACTTCTTGTAATAGATTTTGGGTATATTCCTGTTGGAAGATGTAGATTCCATGTCATAACCTAGCTACCTCAATTCCCAAGAAATATCTCAAGTTTCTAAGATCTTTAATTTCAAATTCTTTTGCTAGATGGGCTTTCAAACAAGCTATTTCATCATGAAAATCACTTGTCACAATGATATTGTCTACATACACCACCAGAGCTGTAATTCCCCTCTTTATTGAATTCTTAATGAAAAGAGTGTGGTCATCTTGACTTTGGAAGTAGCCCCAATTTCTCATAGCTCTAGTAAACTACCAAACCATGCTCATGGTGATAAACCATAGAGGGACCTTTTCAACTTGCACACTTTGTTCCCTCTCAAGTTCTCCCGATATCCTGGTGGAATATCCACGTAGACGTCTTCCAATTCTCCATGGAGAAATGCATTCTTCACATTTAGTTGGTACAACGGCCATTCTTTCATTGCTGCCAAGGACGAGAATTTGGATTGTGTTAATCTGTCCCACAGGTGCAAATGTCTCGTAATAGTCTATTCCATAAGTGTGCGTGTATCCTTGCAATGAGTCTTGCTTTGTATCTGTCCAATGACCCATCAGCCTTGTATTTTATGGTATAAATCCACTTGCAGCCAATTTATCATTGGGAAAGTCCACAATCTGCCATGTTTGGTTTTTCTCCAAGGCTTTTAATTCGATTCCAGTATGGAATCATGAATAGTCATTGCTTCGGTCGATACACAGCCTTTTTAAAAATACCAAATACCTTTCAAGACGGAAATTGTTATCCGATAGATGCTGTATTATCATTCATTGCCTCTTTCCATGGCTTTGATGTTAAGGCCTCCTGAACAGATGTAGGAACACTTTGGGACAACAGAGATGTGAGAAAAGCACTATATTGAGGAGAAAGGTTCTGCAAAGACACAAAAGTAGACATAGAGTGTTGGGTACAACTTGGAACCTTTTTCTGTAGACATAGAGTGTTGGGTACAACTTGGAACCTTTTTCTTAAAGCAATAGGTAAATCAATATCATCTTGAGAAAGAGAATTAGGAATGAGAAATGAAGCATTATTTTCATTACCTCATTCAAGGTTAACAATTGGAGCATGAGAAGCGGTGACAGTCCTCCTCCTGGAATATGTTCTTAGAGTGGCTGTTAGCCTCAATATCTGCCTCTGCATTTGTTGTCGGTAGAGAGGGTGTTTTGGGTGGAGTAGTACACTCTGATTGGTTGGAATGGTGGCTGTTAAGCTGAATTGTGGTCTCAGGTTGAAGGCTGAAGGAGATTTTGTAGTAGGACTTTTAGCACCTGTTACTTCTGATTCCTTAGTGGCTGACTCCATGTTTGGTTTGTTAGTTGGCTGCACAATGTCCACCACATCCCAATCCCACCTATCTTCCTCCTCTGTTAAGTCGCTTCCGGTGAAGATAGGTCTTACTAAAGTAATATTGATTTTCCACAAAGGTTCATCCATAGTAACATATGTCTTCTTTGTAGGATGATGATAACATTTGTACCGATTTTTTGTTGGAGAGTAGCCTAGGAAAACACACTTTACAGTTCTAAGATCAAGTTTACTCTGTAAATGCTGTTAAACAAGGGCATATGAAACACATCCAATTACTTTTGGTGGTAAAGATCCAATCCCAAGTACGGAAACAAGGTCATCAGTTTCTTCATAGGTTTTTAGTGCCCTCCAGTTCTTTGTTGCTCTCCTTTCCTCTAACGATAGTGAATGCTCCATCAAGGTCAGGTAGAGGATTAGTCCTGAGGACTTGATCCCTCGCTTTCTCATACGCTGAATTAAGTCCTAATGGAAACTGTATGAAACAGTATCTTTCCATAAGATCTCTTATCGTCGTTGCATCTTCAGAACATTGCAGCCTCACGTTCTGGTACAAATCCAATTCATGGATCCTGCCTTTGTGATATAAATCTTTCTCTTAATTTGAAAAATCCGTATAACCAAACCAACTTTGGAATATGTTTTGTTCGCATCATCCCAATTCTCTTTGGCTGTAGGAAGCAGTATATAGGTTTTCTTATCGGGGTTCCATGGAGTTAAGTAACCAAAACATGACCATGTAATTCTCAATCTCCCATGTCTAAAATTTGGGATCCTTCACATATATAAAGTTCCCTTTGCTTTTCAGGGGGATTTTCACTTACTGAGACCACTTCATGAAGTTCATTCCATCAAGTTTGGTGGTGGTATCAGCTTTAGCCATTTCTGACATGATTTCAGGAAGAATAAGTTGGCAATGAAGCCCGACAAAAAAGTGGCAATTAAGTCCGGGGAGGAAAATGGCTATGAAGGCCTTGAGTAACACTAGGCAGAAAATCTAAAGCTGTGATACCATGAAGAGAAAGGACTTATCTCATTTATAGTAATTACACGTGTATATATATATATAGATTAACTTAACTACTAACACCCAACTGTTAATTTAATCTAACCTCTACCTACTGTCTCTTAACCACTAAGAATAGCTAATTAACAGCTGTTTAATAATTGTAGCCACTTAATAACTGTTATTTCTACAGTTCCCAACATTGCACTTTCTTACAATTATTTTCTTTTTTTTCCCCCTATTTTCAGAGGAACAGAGGCTGAATGAATCTTTCCAGGATGAGCTCAAGTCCCTTAAAATGGATAAGGACAAAGTGAGTTATAGCAGCTGCGACAGGGTGATTTATATGTAGGAATATCGTGTACTTTTAATCGTGTGCTTTCTGGCTTAGCATATTTTATTCTCTTTTGGCAGACTTCTATCGAAATCGGTAAAATGCGCAAAGAATTGAATGGAAAATTATCAGAATTAAGACGACTGCAAATGGAGTTAAATAGAAGAGAGGATGAAGATGCAAATGATGTCGTAGAGAATTTGGAAAGGGTAGTTGCAACTCTAGAGAAGGAAAATAATAGTCTTAAGGTTAATAGTTTTGTGGTTAATAATTTTGTGCTTTCGGAATTTGCTCAGAAATTGATTCTGCTTGTGTGACACTGACCTATTATTTAAATCTATAGATGGAGAAAACTGAACTCGTGGCTGCTTTGGGAAAGAACAGGAAATCTTCCAGTGAAAAAATCTTTCCAGATGCTTCAGAGCATCCAAGTAGATTGGATGGGGTAAGTTCTGTATCTAGTATGATGCGCACACTCACATGTCCTTTATACATTCACTTAATCTACTTGTTAGGCCAACTATTCCTCGTCTATGCCTGGTGTTAATACTTTGTTGTACATGATGTTACATTTTCCCCAGAAGATGGTGTCATCAGAAAGTTTTCCAGGCAAAGAAGAAATGGAGCTATCTTTGCAGAAATTGGAGAAAGACTTGAAGGAAACATGCTCTGAAAGGGACAAAGCATTGCAGGAATTAACCCGTCTTAAGCAGCATCTGATCGAAAAGGTTATTTTAAGTAGCTTGTGTTTATAAAATCATTTTTTTATACTTGAATATATTTCAGCTTCCATTTTTGTTATGCTTCAGAGTAGAGTGCTCCCTCATGATCACATGCTTGTATTTCTGTAATGAAAATGCATAGCCGTATAAGAACATTGGACCATTTATCATGAGGAAAAGGACTGGAAGATTCAATGTTGGTTCCTGATTAAAATTGAAGCTAAAATATAAGAGATTCTAATTATCCGTGCAGTTGTATTGATTGACGGTGTAAATGCTACGGTAAAGGAGTGTCTGGAGAAAAATAACCTACCTTGCTTCTTGCTTACGTGCAATTTGATACATTCATATGATATCTTTTCAATTGTTTGAGTCATATATGTTTCATCGATTGTATCCTTTAACCCTTATCCTTTTGTGATTATTTCAATGCATAACACAGTCTAAAGTGATTGTTATGCTCTGGATGCTAAGGTCTTAGTTTGTTATTAAAATTGATGTTGCTTGCTAAAGCTCTTGTAGATTCAAATTCTCTCTTTGTTCTTTAGTACTTCTTAGTAAAAGTTATCTCTTAAACTTTCTGCAGTCGAAATTAAAGATGGTTTCTCTTGCTGCACTATTGGTTAGGCACAGGAAGAATCAGAAAGAATGGATGAGGACAGTAAGATCATTGAAGAGCTTCGTGAGAATAATGAATATCAAAGGGCTCAAATATTGCATTTGGAAAATGTTCTGAAACAGACTCTTGCAAAGCAGGAAGAATCCAAGATGATGAGCCACAGTGAAATTCAGAAGTCTAAGGAAATCATTGATGATCTGAACAGAAAACTTGCAAACTGTATGGGGACAATCGAAGCTAAAAATGTTGAACTTCTGAATCTTCAAACTGCTCTTGGCCAGTATTTCGCTGAAATTGAAGCTAAGGTAAACAAACATTAATTGATTGTTGTGCTAGGACTTTCCAAAATAGAGATAATTTGAATTTATGCTAGTTATATTGTCCATATGCACAGGGACATTTGGAGCGTGATTTGGCTTTGGCAAGAGAAGAATCAGCCAAACTTTCCGAGTTTTTGAAAGTATGATTCATGCTTCTTTCTTTCATCATAATGTGATTTGATTTTCCTTTGTCATCTTTCCGATCAAACTTACCTCACTTTTTCACAAAGGATAGCTCACATAAGGTTTTTCTTATGGTTGACGAAATCGTCATGATTTCCTAGTGACTTGAAAGAGTGAAAACACGTGTATCCGTATTATCTTGTTTGTTAATCTTGTATATTAAAGTTACCTTCAGAGATAGGTCCTGTATACATGTCAAAAGTGCACAGAAGTGGAAGTCATTTTGGAGGTGTCTATAACCTCAAACATATGAGCCGAGGAAAATGAAACATACACAACCAAGCATAGAGCATAAATATCAACTCAACAATATTAACTCATCTAACAGTGAATTCCACAGTAGTTGTACTCAAGCTACATGGATTTGTTGTAATGAGCTGGGAATGCTAACACTGGCAGGGTTAACCATCTTTAGCTCTTAGTATAAGACGACAATTCTTAAGACACATAAACTGGACCCTTAACGGGCTGTTTCAGAATAAATTTAGCTGTGTTTTTCTTTTAATTGGTAGTTTCTGCGCTATTTAAGTGAGGGACCTAGATTAGTTTGATCGCATCTAATGCTTTGGTCTGGTTGCAGTAGTTTTATTAGTACTGGATAGAAGTTGGATTTGATTTAAGTTTATCAGTCTAGTAGTCTCATCCCTTGTTATTTGAGGCAGTTAACATTCTCATCTTAGGTTCCTAAGATATCCACCACCATGAATATTGAGAGATTCAAGGGGTCGTTTGATAATATTCATTTCTACAATGATTACTCATATTCGTTGGTGACCTGGATAAAAGTCATTTTGCTTCATATTTTTTATGTTATATTCTTCCACCAGAATGCAGATCAACGAGCAGAAATATCAAGGAGCGAGAAGGAAGAAATTTTGGCTAAGCTTTCGCATGCTGAAAAGATGCTGGCAGAAGGCAAGGGTAGGGTAAACAAGCTTGAGGAAGATAATGCAAAACTACGCCGTGCTGTTGAACAAAGTATGACAAGGCTCAACAGAATGTCTGTGGATTCAGATTTTCTTGTAGACAGGTTAGGCTTCTTAAAATTAAGCATTGGGTTTATTTACATGACTGAGACCTATTATGAGAATGGCATTTGTTCTACCCACCTTCTGTGTTTGCTGTTGGGAAATAAAAATTAGGTTGTTTACATTAAATTACTTGTTGCATGCATGGTTTGTGGGATTTTATCAAGATTGGTCGTGCTTTGCTATACAGGGAAATCTTCTTTCCTCTAATGGCTTTGTTGATGCACTCATATAGTTGTATCCTCTGTCATTCTTCCTTTCAGAGTCTATAATTTGGAAGAAATTTCTTGTTAATATTGACTTGAATGATATACATTGCTCATATTGTTCCTCTGTTTCATGTATTCAATTATTATCATGTTATGTTCTCAACCATTTTCGGATCAGTCATTGTGTCTTACAAATTGACAGTTTCTTTACTTTCAAGTGTTTTTCACCTCTTTAGAGTCAGCTTCACTGTATTACCGAATGGGAGTCCAATAGTCCTTTGATTGGATGATAATCATAATACCACTATCAGAACTTCTACCTTTACCGTCTCTTAAATATCTTGCAATATTGCAAAACTTTAATCTTGTTGGCTATGTTGGCAGGCGCATCGTGATAAAGTTACTGGTTACCTACTTCCAGAGAAACCACAGTAAAGAGGTATAAAGGCTTCTTGGAATGATTAGTGAAGTATTCTGATAAATAAATTAACTGAAGAAATCCTCTCTCCCTCATTTTTCTTCATGCAAATAAATATGTGATTAAGATGGGCTTCAACTCAGGTAGATTTTATTTTTAGCTTTATGATTTGTGGGCGCCTTTCAGGTTCTGGATCTTATGGTTCGCATGCTGGGGTTTTCTGATGAAGACAAGCAGAGAATAGGCATGGCTCAACAAGGTGCAGGCAAAGGTGTTGTTCGCGGAGTTTTGGGTCTACCTGGTCGTCTAGTTGGCGGAATCATAGGAGGAAGTCAAGTAGATGCAAATGCAAAAATCAGATCTGAAAATCAGGTTCATATTCTTTTATTCTTTGTGAATATGCCTTCACTGAGTTTGCTTTAATTTATTCTGTGGTAAGTTTTAGTAGGTTGCTCGAGATTGGCTTGTCTCTCTCGGGAATCATTCTATATTTGCATGCTATATTCTATGCAAGTTCCCATCCACTATCTTCATCTTCCTGTGCTTGAGATTGGCTTGTCTCTCTCGGGAATCATTCTATATTTGCATGCTATTCTATACAAGTTCCCATCGACTATCTTCATCTTCCCGTGGTTGACACCTCCAGACTTAATTTGTCGTCTGAATCCAATTTATTTGGGTCTTTCACACCTCCTTATAGCCTAATTCTCAATATAAATCCATTTCTGTTCTTTGTAGACACTTCTTCAGAAACCTAGTCTTTAATTAAATCCATTTTGTTTCAGTCCTTTGCAGATCTATGGGTTGATTTTCTTCTTAAGGAAACTGAAGAAAGAGAGAGGAGAGAATCTGCTGAAAATATGGCTAGATCCAAGGAAGATATACATGGAAGAAGTCAAACTACTTCCGAGTCTAGCTCCCCTGCGGTCCCTGGGTTTTCAAGATCGAATTTATCTCCTAGCCAAAATCTAAATCCCATGTCCTCTAAAGGAAATTTCCGGCAGTTGGAACATTCTGATTCGGAGTTCTCAACAGTTCCTCTCTCATCATCAAAGAGCAATTCTCGCCTCTCAAGACCGCTCCCGGAGTACTGAAAATATGTGTAATTAATTGAAGATATAGATCCTTTCAAAAAAAATGGTTAAAAAGAAAAAAATCGAAGGTATAGATTCTTTTTTTAATGTTGTAGTTAAGCGTCTTGTTTGACCAATTCTTTTATACTTGAAATCTCAATAAGCGATGTTCCTAGATGGCTCATGTCAATACATAGAGTTCAGCGCTCAAAAACTCCGCAGGTGTGAAGGAAAATTTGAGTGATAGTTTATTCGAGAAGACGGGGCACTTTTTTATTTTGGGTCTAGCTAATATTATATGTAATTTATATCAATTTATGAGTTAATATTCAATAACACGGGTGACGGGTGTTATTTAATTAGATGCATATCTTAAGCAGATGTAACTCCTGAGTTGGATTATTTTGTGATAATTTTAAATAGAGTAGTACACCGAATGTCCAGCTTCTAGCTTTAACTGTGTCAAAATCATTCTCTCCTAGGTATGAGAGGCACAAGAATTTCATGTTCGTGTTCAGAAATAAGTAAAACCCTAGTTTTCAAGAGCCAAAGGAGGGTGGAAGGGTGGGGTTGCTGTGGAAAAAATTTGAACAAAAGAAATACGTGGTTTTCATCATAATATATCAAGGCTTCCTTTGTAATGGTTGTTATATTGTCCGTGAAAGCACAACTGTAAAATATCAGTATATATTTACAATTATAGTTTAGAAAAAGTCATTTTACCCAAAATATTTTGTTTTATTTATTTATTTTTAAGGATAGAAGGGCGTGCAACCCCACATCAGTTTTAAAATACCATGTAATTTTTAAGACTCAAGCTTGAATGATCAATTAAATAAAATTACTTAAAAGTTTAAGCATGTTTTACGAGTAATTTTAGTTGATATATCATTAATGAAAAACTTTTTTTAAAAAAAATTGCCATCTAAAATTGTATTTTTTTAAAATTGTTATCTAAAATTGTATTTACTTACCAATATCTACTAATTTAATTGAAATGTATTGATGATTTTTCCCTTTTTTTTTTTAGAAGAATGAAAAATTATATTGCTTTTACTATTTTGTTAAATTATTTTTAAAAAAACTCGCTTAATGTTATTATCTTTTAAATAAGGATGAAACTTGTCTAAAATTATCTATAAGTGGTAAGGATCGCATTATTGATGTGAGATAAGTTAAAAAAAAAAAAGAAAATTCTAATTATAATTTAGAAATAATTTTTGCATGTAAAATTAAAATCAGCAATAAAATAGCTGAAAGACATGCAAATAAGGATAAATTAAAATCGGCAATAAAGTAGTTAAAAGACATGCAAATAAAGATAAATTCTGCCTAAACTAGATATGCTTAGTTCGCAAAATGGAAAATGCATGCTTAAGAATCGTATCACCACAGTAACATAAACGCCCTCTCGGATCACTTGCAGGGACTAAAGGTTATGCTACTAATACAAGGTAGGGGTAAGGCACAGAGGTCTGTCTTCATAAACCACACATGCATGGGATGACTGTTATATGTTACCTATTTAATTATCCGACGGCCAAGTACCTCAAGGCTCAAAGCAGGTCGCAACAACTCGGTGTCAAATTTTCCATGTCTTTGTGAGACCCAAATTAGGGATGGTAAAAAAAATCGGTTGGCCGGGTCAGCACAGGTCTCCCACATGAAAGTTTGAATATGAATTTAAAAAAAATCTGAGTCAGGCTCAAATTCTCTATTAAAAAAATAATAATAAATTTAAATTTAAAAAATAATAAAAAAAACTTCAATCCCTTATTTATATATCAATAATAAATAAAAAATTTAAAATTATAATACTAAACTCTCTTTTAATTAATTACATCAACTACTGAAAAATTAAATTGCTAAATTTTTATTTATTTCATTTTCTTTAATTATTATTTTACTTTAAAATTTTTATTTTCTTTAATCCATTATTAATTATAACAACTTAATTATTATTAATTCATTTTAAGTTTATAACAATTTAAAAAAAAATTAAAAGAATAAGTAAAAACCCAAACCCAATCTATGTCTGCAGTGGGCCCACTCTTTTTACCTCTACTGTAATAGGCTTGAAAAAACCCGGCCCAAACCCTTAATTTGCCAACAGTAACCCAAATCCAAAAACAAAATAAACGAGATCCAGTCCTCAAGACATTGATGACTCATCACATGATTCAGTTTGTATGACCCTCTCTCCTAACAGAAATCAACGCACACTATCTTCTTTCCTAAAAAATCATAAAAACTGCTACGGTAAAACGAAGACAAATTAATAACATTCGAATTAAGAAATATTTATTAATTATACAAATATTATCAAATTATAATTTAACATTTGACCTCATATCTAGATTGATAAAATTTATTATCTAATCGAGATTTTAATTTACTGAGGTTGAGGCTCTACCGTATATGCAAAGCTATCTTTGTGACACTCAATCAGGCGCCGATCATCAAACATTTGGTAGGCATTTCAAAACTATAAGGGTCATAAAATTACATGCACCATAATCATCCAAAAGTAAGATACAAAACCATGTACAAGAAACTGGGTAATATATCCAAATAGAACCCAGTCATAACAAAATCCCCTAGAATTGTTGAGCTATATTCAAGCTACTCATAGTGCATGCAAATGAAACCACAATTCAGATCTGAACCCCATAAAATGCCAAAAATAATTCAGCTTGCAAAGAAAAAATAAAACACTTAAAAATAGCTAGTCAATAAGACAATGGAAATTAGCAAACCAAGGTTATGGAACAGAATCACCAGCCAGCAAAACACATCACTACCCAAATGCCCCGCCAGAAATAAATCAGCCTCACTGATTTAAACCCTCTTGGCTTTGACTGGAATCTTACTCAAAACCTTCGCATCAAATACTGCATATTGTTTTTTTATCTCAATCATTGCCTTCCCAGCTAAGGGATCAATCTTGTCCTCATACTTCTCATAGAGAACAGGCAGAGTGTGCAGTAAAACAAAAGCTGTTTTCACAAATCAATATTATCTGATATCAGCATAATATTATACAAAAATTGAATCATAATCCTGAAAAGAGCTTCCGATGTAATTACCTATATAAAACAAGGTCAAGAAGTTGCACCAACTCCCCACAACTGACAGCACCCAAAAAGCAGCTACAGCCTGAAATATAAAACATTGCATTCTTAATTATACACATAAAAAATAAAATTTTTTTGGGAAAAAGAAAAAAGGTACTTTATTGCAAGTCCCTCCCACATTAAACAATTGGTCAACATTAGACATTGTGCTTCCCATAACTAAGTAATTACGCCCCTAAACACATAAATCACAAATAAGGTGTTCTTTTCCTTCCCACCAATAACGGCAGTAGAGTTCAAGTTTCAATATAAAGGAGAAAAGCTCACAAATTCGATGGATAGATATTAACATACAATGAGAAAGCTCTTCAAATCTCTTCCAGATGCAATACTCCGCAATACTGCAAAAGCCTGGTTGAGTTCAATCCTAAAGGCAGCAGCAATCTGCAGAAATGGCTCCTCAGGAAGATGAACTTCAGGGATGTGAGGTGGGGCCCTACAACAGAAGTGGTACGCTGTCAATTTGTTGAAGTTAGAGGTAAAAATATGGCGTTAAAAAAAAAAAACACAAACATGCATACTGAAGAAACGAATCAATAAATAGATCACAAAAGGCACTGAAACTACATGCTTACTTCTTAATGAAGGTATGGGCATTGGACCACAGGAACAAGATTGCCAGTGCAAGAATTAAGGTGTGGCAGACCAAAGTAAGCAGGTGGTATTCAAACAACTCGAAAAGGACCCAGATAACAGTGGCTCCACCTAGTACGCCAGCTGAAATCTTCTTGTTCCTCCACAAAAACACATCGGCAGCTGCAACAAATCAATTCAAAAAATATAGTGGGACACAGAGGGAAGAGCAAACAACGGGTTTTAATAACACTATGGTGCTATCACCGCTATCTATTTTTTTGAGCGATTATTACCGTCTTTGTCAGATGGTTACAACGTAAATCTGACAGACAAATGACGACACCTCGATCTTCTGTTCTATATTATCATCCAGTTTAACCGCATAAAAGCATTCATTAACAAATAACAAGCTTAATTATGTGAATAACTATAACCTTATTTGTTCTTTTTTCTAACTTGTTTTTTTTTCTAAGCAACCAAACAGCCAGTAATAAGTTTAATAACTAAATTAGTTTCCCCATTTTATTTCCATGATATTTGATGCCTTCATTTTAGTCATCGACCAAACAGAGGTTTAAAAAATTACACTAATGAACATTTAACCAATTTACTTAAATCTTAACAATTAAGTCTGAAAATGTAAATAAATTTCAAAAGAAAAAGGAAATGAGAGAGAATTCGTACGCTTTCCACCACCGAAAACCTGATGAACCGGCCGCTGTCTGCCAAATAAACGATAAATCTTCGCCTTCACAGACGACTGGGCAGCCGGCTCCTCATTATCAGAATCCGAAGACGACGATGACGAGGAATCGTGATCGTGAATCTTCTCGCCCACCGGATTCTCTTCATGCTCGGCCATCTTTTCTCGGAAAACCTAATTGACTTTTTTGCGAAATTTCGGTGCCTTAACACAGAGGGAAAATGAAAGAGAAAAGAAAGCTGATGTTTCCGTCTGTGTCAGTGATGTAGCGAGGGGCAGGTATTTAACAAAATATTTAATTTATATTAATTAATTAATTAAACAATAATATTAAAAATTTTGAATTAACCATTAAAATTTAAATATTGAAATAAGCTCTTTAAGTAAATAGAAGATGAAGTTGTGCGCGCAAATTTGAAATGGAAAAAAAAAAAATTGACGTCGTTATTTTAATAAGTTCGAGAAGAGACGGCGTTAAATTTGATTTAAGCCAAAGGTGGTCTCGGGTACGTTTTTTCGATTCCTTCCATCAGTGCTTTTTCATTTCTGAAACGGCGAGGCAACATGCCAACATTAGGAAGTGGGGACGATGGATGCATCAAAAGTCACCGACCTGGTAAAAAGGATAGGGGACACGTGGCCGTCTGAAGTGGGACTGATGGGATGAGTGGCATGGACGGCCAGTGCTTTTCATGGGTCGGGTGACGCTAACGTAAGTGGGCTCCACGTAAAGCTCGAGTTTTATGAGAAACACTACCCTTGTACAATCAAATCACTAATGCTACCATTTGAAATGATCTTTTTCTATAAATGGATTTTACTATTTGCAGCTGCTGTGAGTTACAGCAGCTGCAAATATCTTGATGGATAGGGGGTTGAAAAAAAAAATATTATTTAGGTATTGCCGTGTTTTTATTTAAGAAAATATTAAAAGATTATTTTATTTATTTTTTAGCCTAACCAAAACTCAATCAACTTCGCACTAGTATTCCAACAAGATTTTTTTATTTTTAACCTAACAGATTTATCTGTTTATACGTTAAAATGTACAGGACATCATAACTGGATAGCAACCAGGCATCTGCCGTTGATTAATTCGTGGAGAAAGAATGATTGAAAGCTGCATAAAGAGTCCATTTTCCTTCGTACTGGTATCAATGTCATTGTACAACACTCATTTGATGGGATAGGGTCATGAGGTCAATTGAGCATTTATCGCATTAGATCGCGACGGCAGCCTTCTCTTTGGCTTATTATGGTAATGGTCCATCACTGATCATTCATCATTCATCATTCATCATTCATCATTCATCATTCATCATTCATCATTCATCATTCATCATTCATCATTCATCATTCATCATTCATCATTCATACTTTGCAAAGCAAGAAAATAACAACCACATGATTTTAGAAAATGTCCAACCAACGGCGAAAATTGAAAACAAAAATTGAAGAGAACCGGGAAAAGCAGGAGGTGGTGGACCAGTAGATGTTGTAGTGAGAAAGAAGATAATGCGCCACTAATATTAAGTGAATTCAGGAATAATGTGAAAAAACAGCTAAAGTGAACTCGAAAAAAAGAATTCGTTGTTAATTTATCATGGACATTATGGTTGACAAATGCTATTATTCGTTGGAGATGATTCATTTATCAATTATCAATGGGGATTATAAGTATATGTTGGCATAACCAACCACCCAATGAGTGTATGTTTTGTCCGTGGCCATTAGAATGTAATTGAATATATAATATTACATCTGGGGATAGTGATTTAAATTTCAATGCTGTAAAAATTAATATTAATCTATGAATAATATTAATAATAACGACTAATAAATTTTATATTTCTATACTTAATAATACAATAAATAGTTTATCTTACTAATATTATTTGATTATCACTTTATAATTAAAACTACAATTCTTTAAGAAAATGGAACACTATAATCTGAAACAATTTATTTCAAATCCAAGACAAAATTGATACATAAATGAGATTCTGATTGTTATTCCACACTCTTAGTACACACTTTTAATCCCAATATCCGCACTCCTTAAGAATCTCAATTTAATTGGAGAAATAAACGGTACGTTAGTTTTATTTGGTCATGCAAATAATATTAAGTAAAAATTATATTATTTTTAATATTATTATTTTTAATAAATGTAATATATTAGTATTATATTATTTAAATATAATAATATTAAGTAAAAGTTATGTATTATATTTAATAAAGAAATAGTAAAAAAGGAAGAGGTGGGAGTGGGATAGGAGTGGAAATCCCACTGTTCGCTCAAAAAATGAGTGGGATCCATGAAATGAGACTCCAACTTCCCTTTTTAAATGAGCAAGTAAATATTAAAGTGGGAAAAATCCACACTCTCCAATCTCACTTCAACAAATAAGCATTACATTAGTGATAATATGTGGGGTGCATTGGGGATAAGGTGGCAACCAGAAATTAATACAACCTTACAACACACATTTGACGATAGTAGGCTCTTTCATCTTCATAGGAAGTCTAGAGATGTGGTTACTTGTTACTTAAAACTACAATTAAGGTCATGGACTTTTAATCTTTAATATGTGCCCATCGGGACATGGACAAAACAATTACGCTTCATTCGAAGGTGGGCTCTGCCAACTTTCTTCGTATGCACTATATGTGCATTCATATATTATTAGATAACTACAAAGCAATAATATTTAGTCTAATGTTATTATATATGCTTTCCCCTTAATATGACATTTACAACACCCAGAACCTTAATAATTCATAAATAGGAAAATTACTTTGATGAGGATATTATAAAAAGATTTGTGGAGGGCAAAATAGCATGCATGATTAATTTGTATCCATTATTTTAGGAACATTATACACAATTTCTATTGGTTAATCAGTTTAAATTTCCTCTTTGCAGATGTATATGCCAATAAACATTCGGGGATCGAGTTTGGCCGTTTTGTTTGGTATCTACGAAACACCCATACACTGCCGCTCTGGAAATGAACTCCAAAATGTGTAGGACTGTAAATAGAGATAAATAATTGTACTAATGTCTTATTTGTACCTAATGCTGTGAACAAAGTCTCAATTACGGTTTCTTTTTGTACATACTTATATAGCACATGGTCCAATTACGGTTCAATTGGGGGATTTTCAAAACCGCTATCCAGATAATATTAACAAACAAAATTATTCACAACTAATTCAACTTACACATAATAACATTATAAAATTAAGACGAAATCAATATTTCGTGGAATCATAAAAGATGCTCAGACACTATTAATTTTCAATTTAATTTTACAACATACAACAATTGAAAAGATGCCACCATTTACCTGGCAAATGACGAAGAGATTTTGATTGGAGTTGTTCCATTCGGTTTCTTCCAGCTTCATAGTATTTGCTCGATGAGTGGTCAAAACTGCTATTTGTAAGATAATGTGTTTTCCTCACCTTTTTTTTTTTTTTTGTTTTTGTGGGGGGAGTGTTTGGTTAATTTTCATCACTTCTGACTTAATGTTTAATACTTCACAGATGGTGGAGCCCACCTGCAGAACTTGTGACTTGTAGTATTACGAACACATGAACACATCAAGTAAAAGTTGTGAAAATAAAATACTATTTAGAGAACTCCTGACAAAATGGAAAACGCTTGAAATACTAACACAAATAAGAATTATTGTGAAATCAACCAGAATAACCAGTTACTTTACAATCATTATTGTACATATGTACCAATGTCATTGGGTACATGTCATGTCAATGCATACACCAGGTGCATGGTAGGTAGACCCCCTATATCGAGATATCACATACGAGTCACGATCTTATACACATTACTGTGCATGTTATGATGTGTGATGGGACATACTTTAAAAATTTATTGGTAAAATTATAGGATTTATAAAACAGTTTAGTTAATGAATTCTTGACATGCGTCTCGCCACGCATCTGATATCCTAATCAGATTTCCATTTCATATATATTAAAAAATCATTATCTAATTTCTTTCTTAAGTTACTAGAGTATCAGATAAATTAAAAATAAAAAAAAAACTTCAAAGTAGTATGTTTGATCTAGTATTATAATAAAATGTGTATTTTTTTTGTCCTTTATTAGACAATAAGTCTGTGTATATAATAATAATAATAATAATAATAATAATAATACAATGAAATATAATATAATATTTTTTTTTATTGAGGTTCCGTAACTTTAATATGATCGCGACCAACTTATTCTGTAAATCAAAATTTCTGTTTATTTTTTTTAATCTTTTAACTTTGTCACAAGTTATTAGATTAAAATCTGATTAGAAGTGGACTGATATAAACAAATCACAAAGAAAGTGTGAATTCGTGGCTCTAAAGAGTCAGGTGTTTACGAAAAAGTTGCGTCTCTCGACAACCATTGTCCTTCCCTTTAACCACCGTTCAATCGTCAAAGCTTATAAGAAGAACGAGGAGAGGGAGCTTCCCTTCCCGACTAGTGTTTTTTATTTTTTATTCTTCGGTTTCCTATTTATTTTATGTTTTTATTTTTTCTTCTTTTCTGCTTATTCGCTAATTCCTTTTCTTTTTACGTTATTTTTCTTTATAGTGTTTTTTTTTTTTTTTTTTTGGTTGGTTGTTAGGTGTTGGTTCTTTGCACCTCTTAAGCTTCATCATGGCTGTAAACGGTGTCATATTAGAGTTGGGATTCAGATCGTGTCAATATATGAATAATGATTGTACGCTTATATTAGACTTGTTAAGCGGCAAATTGAGATTTTGATAGCCTGGAGCGAGTTGAACGAGAGGCTTTATGGGAAATGTTAGAGGAGGAGTTATTTTTGTTGTTGAGGTTTTGTGAATTTTTTATTTTATTTATTTGTGTCTTCTTGTAAGTATTGTGTTGCAGAATATTGTATTTTTTTTTAACTTTATCTGATCGGAAAAAAGATTTTACATGTATTAACTAAGGTGGGTGGTAATCTTGTAAAATTTCTCTAGTTCTTAAATAATTTTAATGTATTTTTTTTTTCTCTTTCAGATTATAATTGTGTTTTGATGTTTATGGGTTATCTTAACTTAAGCTTAAATCTTTAGTCTTATATTTAATACTTAAGTCTGTTGTATCGTATCCTCGTATTTATACTGCTGTGGCATTATTGGTCTTTAATAAAACATACTTTCCTCTGAAAAAAAATATCACAAAAGAATGGTAAATGAGCAAATAAAGGAATAAGAAATAATTCAACGTCCGTTTTTTAATTGGTTAAATCCTGATTTGTCTGCTTCTATAAAGGCACTTCCAGGAGAAGAATCTGTCACTAACACAAAAATTGACCATTGATAGAGTTCAACATGTTAAGAAAATATGCTGAGGTGGATTGCAGTATCAGCTGCCGAGTCAGAATTAGTTAGTTGCCAAGCTGGAATGCAAGTCAGCTCTTGAAGTTGTTACAAGTTCCCGCTCAAAGTTTGTTATAACCGTGTTAAGCTTTCAGCCCATGCTTTGCATGCTGTGGAAGCATCTAGACTCAGATATAAATACTCTTGTTACTCTTTGGTCAATTGTATTAGATTCAGATTAATAAAAAAAGCATCAATTTTCAGTTGCTGGATTCTCGTTTTCTCTTCCTTTCTCATTCAACATTTTCCTTCATTTTCTTATTAACCAAACAGAGCAAACTATTTTAACATGGTATCAGAGCTAGATCTTTAATCACTTTAATGGCGTGGACAAGTTCAAATTCACAGTCTAACACTGCATTCACCTTTACAAATCCCATAAAGCTAGATCGTACTACTTACACAATCTGGAAGCAGCAAGTACTCTCTTCAATTCGTGGAAATGGCCTCGAAGGTTACATCAGTGGCTCTAACAAATGTCCTGATCAATACCTGCCTTCTGAATCCAGATCTGCTGGTCCATCAAGAATAGAGAATCCTGAATTTGGTGTATGGAAGCGTCAAGATCAGCTCCTTCTTAGCTGGCTCATGTCTTCAATGAGTATTGACATACTTAGCCTTGTGGTAAGCTCTCAAACCTCCTGTGAACTCTGGAAAAATCTGGAAAAACAGTTCGGATCTGAATCTATGGCAAAGAAAGTTCATCTGAAAATGCTTCTTAGTAATTTGAAGAAAGGATCATTATCAATGACTGATTACTTCACGAAACTCAAAACTGTAACTGATAGTCTTGCATTAGCTGGTAGTCCTGTGAGTGAAACTGATCTTATCACTCATCTTATCTCTGGTTTGGATCACTCTTATTATCCAGTTGTAGTATACATTGAGGCAAATATGTTAAGTATGGATCTAAGTGAAGCATATGCTATGCTATTAACACATGAAGCTATACTTGAGAATAACAGGATCAATGAGCATAAAGAAGTGAAAAGCAATTATGCGGCAAATGTAGCTCAAACTGGAAATTATCAGAAGAAAGGTGGTAATCCTAACAATTCTCAAGGAAACTGGAGCTGGAACAGTAATTCTCAAGGCAACTGGAACTAGAACAGAAGCAATGGTACTAACTGGAATGGCAATGGTGGAAGAAGTGGTTATGTTGGAAATGGAAGGGGAAACTTTCAAGGTTAGAATCCAGGCAGAGGTAATAACTGGAATGCTAATCTCAAGGGTGGATTCAATAATGGTCATGGTAGAGGAGGCTTTGGTCCTGGTGGTTATGGTAGAGGTAGTCATAACTCCATTGGTGTTGTTTGCCAAATTTGCTTCAAATATAACCATACTGCTGCTGAGTGCAGAAATAGATTCAACATGAACTTCATTCCAAACTATCAGCCTCAGAATTCTTTTCCAGGTCAACATCAGGGACCAAGAGCAGCCTATATGATGACAACTGAGGGAGCAGCAGATCAAGGCTGGTACCTCGATAGTGGAGCAACTCATCACCTCACAAACTCTGTGCAGAACTTGAATGATGGTAAATACTACTTAGGCTCAAACTCCTTACTTGTAGGAAATGGTCAAGGCTTACAAATCACACATGTTGGTTATACATGCTTTTATACTTCTGTTGGTTCATATCTTCATCTTCAAGACATACTATGTGTTCCTAAAATCACCAAAAATTTGATCAGTGTTTCCAAACTTCTTGCTGACAACAATATTACAGTTGAATTTGTCTCTGATGTTTGTTTTGTTAAGGACAAAGTGAAGGGAACACTGCTGGCTCAGGGGATTGCTAAGGGTGGTCTTTACAAGCTACTGTCATCTGAAGACCAAGTTATCTCTTCCAACATTTCCATCTTCAATCCAATTTCTATGGTGTCAGTTTTATCTTCTAATGTTAGTATCCCTCCAACCAAAACGTGTCATAGTTCAGTATCTTTCAACAACAAGTCTGTCACTCCTGTAAGCTCTTATATTGCAGAAAATATCTCTGCAAATTTGATGCATAACAGATTTGGTCATCCAAGCAAACATGTTCTTCAAACCATTATAAAGAATGCATGTATGTCATCAACTTACAATAATAACCAATCTTTTGAGTTTTGTAATGCCTGTCAGCTTGGAAAGTTACATAAACTTCACTTTTCTATCTCTGAAATCAAAACCAAACATCCTTTAGAACTAATACATACAGACCTCTGGGGGCCAGCACCAAATATGTCCAGAGATGGATATAAATATTACATCTCATTTGTTGATGATTATACTAGATATAATTGGCTTTTTCCTCTTGTTTTAAAATCTGATGCCTTGGAAACCTTCAAAAATTTCAAACTTCTGGTTGAGAAACAGTTCAATACATCTATTAAAATCATGCAATCTGATATGGGGGGAGAATTCATGGTTTTCAACACATTTCTTAAGAAAGAAGGCATCCAATTCAGGCATAGTTGCCCTCATTCACATCATCAGAATGGTGTTGTTGAACATAAGCACAGGCACATTGTTGAAACTGGCTTGACTCTTCTTGCACAAGCTGGTATGCCTTTATCCTTCTGGTGGGAAGCATTTCACACTGCATCATTTCTTATAAACAGAATGCCCACAACAATCCTTAATAATGTGTCACCTTATCAAAGGCTTCATCATCAACCACCAGATTATCAGTTTCTTAAGGTGTTTGGTTGCACTTGTTACCCATTTTTGAGACCTTATAATTCTCACAAGCTTGACTTTCATTCTCAGAAGTGTCTGTTTCTGGGTTACAGCCCTCTTCACAAAGGTTATAAATGTTTATCTAAATCAGGGAGAGTCTATATTGCTGTTCATGTTCATTTCAATGAGTCTGAGTTTCCTTATTCAGAGTTGTTTCCTTCTCCTGTTACTTCTTCCTCTTCAACTTCAGTCCCTCACACCAGTTCAGCTCCATCACTTTGTATTCTGCATGACAGTAGCTCATATCAGACACCTGATGAATCACCTTTTCCAGCAGAGTTACCAGCACCAGGTTCTTCAACCTCATCTTCACATTCCATATCATCTTCTCAATCTCAGTTTCAACACACCTCATTGCCTCAACAACCTCAATTCTCACAGTCACCTTCCCTATCTTCTGATCCTCACCAACCTATCAACCAACATCCTATGATTACCCGAGCCAAATCTGGCATTTTCAAACCCAAAACTTACCTTACTGCTACACAACAGTATGAGCCTACAGGAGTTAAGGAGGCCCTAGCAGATCCACAATGGCATATGGCCATGCAAGATGAGTTCTCAGCCTTAGAACAGAATAATACCTGGACTTTAGTACCAGCAGAGGCAGCAACCAAGATTGTAGGTAACAAATGGGTGTTTCGGATCAAGTATAATCCAGATGGGAGCATTTCCAAGTACAAGGCAAGGTTAGTTGCTAAAGGATTTCATCAGACATATGGTATAGATTTCTTTGAAACCTTTAGTCCTGTTGTTAAACCTTGCACTGTCAGGATCATCTTAAGCCTTGCTGTCATGCATAACTGGTCAATTAGGCAGTTAGATGTGAACAATGCATTTTTAAATGGAGTATTAACAGAGGATGTGTATATGCATCAACCTGAGGGATTCATTAATCCACATCATCCTTCATATGTGTGTAAGCTGAATAAAGCCTTATATGGCCTTAAACAAGCTCCAAGAGCATGGTATGACAGGCTGAAGAATTCATTGCTGGAGCAGGGTTTTCAATCTTCAAAGTCTGACACTTCTTTATTCTTCCAGCACTTTGGGAAAGAACTTGTACTGATTCTTATCTATGTAGATGACATTCTTGTTACTGGCTCAAATCCAACTCTCATAGAAAGTGTCATCAAGCATCTTGGTTCTGAATTTGCTCTCAAAGATCTTGGAGAGTTTAACTACTTTCTTGGCATAGAAGTTACTCCATCTGTTGAAGGATTGCATTTGTCTCAAACCAAGTATATTGGTGACATCCTGAGCAAAGCCAATATGCTTAACAGTAAAAGCTGCATGACTCCTATGAGTGTTACCGAGAAACTGAAGAAAGATTTGGGCAGCACATTTGAAAATCTTTCTCTCTACAGGAGTATTATTGGTTCTCTTCAATATGTCACTTTAACCAGGCCTGAAATAGCATTCACTGTCAACAAACTTAGCCAATTTCTAGCAGCCCCGACTGTTCTACATTGGCAGGCCTGTAAGAGAGTGCTAAGATATCTTCAGGGCACTGCACATTTTGGTCTTCAATTCTTTCATACAGGCTCTCTTAATCTGACTGCTTATTCCGATGCAGATTGGGGATCCGATCCAGATAACAGGAGATCTATAGGAGGGTATTGTGTGTTTCTTGGATCCAATCTTGTAAGTTGGTCTTCAAAGAAACAAACTCTTGTATCTCGATCCACTGCTGAATCAGAATATCGAGCCCTTGCTTTTGCAACCTCTGAAGTGTTATGGATAACATATCTGTTGCAAGAGCTGAGAGTGCAGCTATCTACTGCTCCAGTATTGTATTGTGATAATAAAAGTGCAGAAGCCTTAGCTAGTAATCCAAAATATCATACAAGAACTAAGCATATTGAGCTGGATATTCACTTTGTCAGGGAGCATGTGGCCAAGCAAGAATTGGTTATCAAACATGTCTCAAGCTCTGCTCAACTTGCTGACATTCTTACTAAGCCTCTTTCATTCGATCATTTTGCTTACATGAGAACTAAGCTCAATGTCTTTCCAAGACCTTGAGCTTAAGGGGGAATGTTAAGAAAATATGCTGAGGTGGATTGCAGTATCAGCTGCTGAGTCAGAATTAGTTAGTTGCCAAGCTGGAATGCAAGTCAGCTCTTGAAGTTGTTACAAGTTCCCGCTCAAAGTTTGTTATAACCGTGTTAAGCTTTCAGCCCATGCTTTGCATGCTGTGGAAGCATCTAGACTCAGATATAAATACTCTTGTTACTCTTTGGTCAATTGTATTAGATTCAGATTAATAAAAAAAGCATCAATTTTCAGTTGCTGGATTCTCGTTTTCTCTTCCTTTCTCATTCAACATTTTCCTTCATTTTCTTATTAACCAAACAGAGCAAACTATTTTAACACAACAAACAAATGGCTTAATTCCACTGTCTAATTTTATTATGAAAAATGAAAGCAATGAACAAATGTGAGAGATCGTATCAGTCAAGTCATTTTCTTGTGGAAACAATAGGAGATATGCAGTATGCAGCTAGCACATTGAATATCAACTACACTGAATGTGTCGATGGTAGATATTCAAGAGATGTAAGACTTAGTGATGTATGAAAAATAATACCATACTTTTGATGCAACAATTATCTTCGGAAAGGTCTTGGTGGCTTTTCCAAAACAGCAGAAAAGAAGACCTCTCGATCATCTTTATCCCTCTTTGGCACAACGACCCATTTATGCTTCTTGTACTTTAGCATCTTAAAGACTTCCAAATAATCATTCACATCTTCCTTGGAGCAGAAGAAGCTATCAATCCAAAGTAAACCCCCAGGCCTCAGAACTCTATCCCAGTCGTATAATATGAAGTCCAGGAGCACAAAATCAATCCATCCATCAAGAAATCTCGTTGTGTGGATCAAATCGAGGGTATTATCAAAGAATGGAACCCGCTGATTTATTGTTATGTACAAAGGGACAAGCCCTCTTAGAGCTATCACTTCATTAAAAGGTGCCCCGAGATTAATAATTGCTGAGACCACCGTGACATTGAACTCTCTCATTCTTGCTGCAAAAGTCCCCGTTCCTATGCTGAAATCTAATCCAATTCTAATCTCGCCGGGCTTAATATCAAGCACTTCAGGTATCAGAAAGTCTGCGGTTAAATTGGTAATGGGGTCTATATCTACATGTGTAATCCATCTGGGCATTTCATGATCGGTGAGATTAAAACAGTCAGCACACTTGAAGAACCCCTTACGAGTTGCATTGCTAGCAAGACAAGTGAAGTTTTTGCATCTATACTGACTCCATCGCACATTTCTATTGTCTGGAAGCTTCCACATGGACTCATTGAAGCAAAAAGGCCGGCTGTATAGCTGAGGGGCTCTTGAGAAGCATCGTCTTCTTGGTAAGGGATCACAGCCATGAACCATCAGCTTTTGAGCTAGTTTCCAGTCATCATTGCAGATTTCACCAACATCGTAATCCATGTACTCTTCAAGCTCTTTCTTCATCGAAAAACAAGCGTGGCCAATACTAGGGAATGTTCCGTTAGCTCCCATGAAATTCTGTTTTCCTAATCTGTTAGGCTTGACCTTAACATACTTGCGAATCTCTTCAACCAAAAAGTAGTCGGCTGGCTCATCAGAATGTTGCTTTGGTTTTAATAGAGGATGGACAGCTTTGATTTCACTGTTATGCCAATAACCAATCCCTTCATTTGACGGCAAAGATTCCTGCACTGACTCAAGAAGTCCCAGAATGTCAGCAAGAAAAGCACTGTACCTCAACAGAGATGCTGGTGATGATGAATCCATTGGCAAATCTCTCAAGTCACTAGTTTCTTTTCGAATTTTCTCAATAACATTTTCAACTGTGGTTCTGATCACTTGACTTCCATGTCTGCCTTCACTTTCGAGATTAACATTACAATTGCAAGAGGCATCAGTGACAAGAAGAGATCTGATGGAGTAGAACTTCAACAAGGTAGCAATAGAAATAAGAAGAGCAAATGTACCCAGAATAAAAATAGACTTGTGAACCCCTCTAAATGGTCCTAACTTCGTAAGAACATTTAGCTTCCGCATCTCTCTCCTGATTGAAAAATCAACAAGAATTCACAGTTCAAATGAAAAAAAACAGTCACACACTGTGTAACAATTCTCACAAATAGTGACCCAGATATCTACAAACCTTAAAACCTACATGCAGTCAAATTAAGAAATTTACAAGAAACATTCAGTAAATATTACAGTTGTGGAAATTACCTGAAACTGGAAGCTGAGAGAATCAAGGGAGGTAAGTTAGACCAAGTAACCAAGATACCATATATTTTAATTGAGGCAAAAAGTTGTAATTGGAGATTGGATAATGTTGAGATCGGAGTCCCTGGACCCTAGCTTTATTTCTCTTGATATGATTGAGTTCTGTGCTACTTGCCCGGGAGCATTACTCTCTAGATAGCTAGTCAACGCCTCCAAATATCTTAAAAACTTAAATCTCTCTGGAGCCTGTACACTACGTTATAAAAGTCAAATTTGTTATAAAGAAATATAGAGGATAGGAACTTACGAAACAGCCCAATCAATCAATATTTCCAGTTACAGCGATCAAAGCCATCTCATTAATCGCTTTAAATCTCAGATACCATTTGTGAGATTATTATATTTAGAAAAAGCTTTCCTTTTTCCTTGCATGTGCCTGCAAATACCATCTCTTAAGAGTTCAAGGAAATCCAGCTGATTAAACTATGCCATTGCTTGAGATCCATTCAATGTACTCTTAAGTCTTTTGCTTGCTTGTAAAACAAGTATAACATGCTTGAAAAATTAAGTATTGTAGACTTCAAATTTATTCAAGGATTTTTGTTCTTAACAAGAATCTTCTCACATGAGACCATCCCATCCAGAATTATACATATCACCATCAATTTATGCAATCACACATATAGAGAAATCAAATTTCAATTAAAAATTGCTGTCAAATAACTAGCAGAAAGAAAAAAAAGAAAAAGAAAACAATAAAACTAAAGTCTAGGTCCTTGATTATCTCATTTCTGAACTGGCAGCTTCATCTTTGTAAGCATTGGTATAAAGACAAAAGAATAATTGGAAGCAAATGGGAAAGTCATAATAACCTTAAGGGACCGGATCCAGCTGGATCTCAATCAACTTTAACGTTTAGTTTATGATAGAACGGGAAAGGAAACTGAAATTTTTTTCTTAATTCACATTAATCTGTCTGCACAAACAGGTTTAGCTCAAATGAACCATCAATTACCAGCGAACAGAAAATTCAAAGATTCAATTAGAAAATTAGAAATTGTCACGCAAAATAGGGCTGGAGAAATAATTCCCATGACTAAATTAACTCAATTTTATAGCACTGTCGCCACAGTCGCCTAAAAGAAAATAAAAATTTACAAATCAAACACTCCCAACAAACCAGACAAAGCAAAGCAAGGCAAAGCGATATCATCTCCTCCTCCGATCGGCAGCGTATTGAGACAAAGGCACGACCTCTTGCAACGGCGTAGAAAGCGGGGTGGGCAACGGGGAGTTTCGACAAACGGGGCAGGACCCATTAAGCTTAAGCCAAGCATCAATACAACAGAGATGAAAATAGTGTCTACACTCGGGCATCATCCTTAACATCTCCAAATCCTTGTACTCGCAAAGACAAATGGAACATGTGGTATTAATACTATTATTATTGTTGTTGCCGGAAACACTCTCTTTAGTGAACTGAAACTTGGGGTACGAATTAATAACAGCTTGATCAAGACCAACGACTGCGTTATCGTCATCTTGGTTCTGGTTCTCCTCCCGGTCGTCATCTTCAGCAACAAAAATAATTCGAGGGAGAATGATTCCATCGTTAGAAATACTGCTGTTGTTATTTTCATGTGGGTTTGTGTTTGAATTGCGGCTGTTGTTGTTGCTGCGACGGCAACAAATATAAGAAGCGAGGAGGACGGTGGAGAGAAGGACTAAGAAGCCAAGAGCAATGGCGATGGAATAGCCAAGGCCTATGTTTGTGAGATAATTTGGTGAGGGAGTAGCGGGAGCGGACATTTGAAGACGGAGCTTTCGAATCCATTAAGGTGAATGAAATTAGAGGAGTCTTTCTTTTTCTTTGAGAGAAGGTGGGTGGGTTTCCAGCTGCAGCATTTAATACTAGGTTTGGAAACAGAGGCTGTCATTTATTATAATTTGTTGTGTGAGATGTGTGTGTGTGTTAAAAACAGTTCTTTTTGGTCTTTTGGTCATTTGCTAATGGAATGGTGGGTGTGGAAGCGAATGGAATCATCTGTGATTTTTGAAGTGGTGACAATACCGTCACAAGCTCGAAATCTGACTTTCAATCACATTGGTGGTGGCCTTGTCAGTTTTTCTTTGGGATTTCTTCAGTCTCTCTCTTTGGATTCTTGGTCAACTCTTCCACGACATTACGGGAATGTTTTTGTTTTTGAAGTACAGCTCGATCTAAAAGACAACACAGATTTAGATGATCTCAATCTTTAGGCATTTGTAGATACCCACCAAATCAAATATGAAAATTTCATGGCCGATAAGGAATAGAAGGCAACAATATTAGTTTTACAAAGTTGTGATTTTGTAATTTAACTTTTTAAGTATGGCAGGAACAAAATTAAACCAATAAATCCGTTTAGGCTTAAAAAGTTTCTTTTTTTAAAAAATAAAAAAATCAGTTTTATAATCTAACATGATTAACGATATTGTCTCAATACTTTGATTTAATGGCTAAAGACTTTTAGAAATAACTTTGTGTTGGAAAAATCTTTATATATAATAATAATAAAAATAATTTTTTTTATGAGGATGTTTTTATTTTATCCAAATAAATACGTTATTAACTGATAAAAATATAAAATCTTTAATATATTAAAATATGTATTTTTTTATATTTTAATATGTATTCTCACATTATTTAGAGATAGAGTATTTGTATATATATATCTATACACACACTTAGATTCTTGGCAAAACATAAGTGAAGTATACAATTATTTTCGTATTATATGTACCACGTTCAATAATAATCAATTACATCCAAAAGTTGATCAAATTAACAACTTAGGCATGTACCCACGAATTACAGTGTGTGGCCCAATGCATATTAAAAGGAAAGCACTTCCGTCAACTTTTGTTGCATCACCCTTATGTTTCATCGATTTATGCACAAGCACTAATCTTCTTCACTATTCGGTCAAAAGTTCACATGCATCATGGAATATTTTCGATCTTTTTGCTCGGTGTGATATCTGGTCAACGAATCTTTCTTTATTTCTTAAAATCAGGTTCGGTAGTTTCCAATTTCCAAATAACCATGCTATTGGGCCAAAAAGCAAATGTCAATAAAATCATCTCCATGATGCCTAACTTAACTGGACAACAAAATAAATTAATACAATTTTAAAAAAAATAAAGTAGCTCAACTTCGTCTCTACCAAACACCAGCACAAATCTTAAAATATATATAGATTTTACTGTGTATTAACTTACGTAATCGAATTTCAATAAAAAAAATGATTAATAACGTTTATTTGTTAAAATAAAAGGAGAATGAGAATGAAATATATATGGTTCACATATTTTTGAATTAATAAATGAAAACTTAATTTTTATGGAGAGTTGTAATTCTACTTTTATCATCAATTAAAATATTATAATATTAATATTATTGCTATCATTCTTATTAATTATTGCCATTGTTGCTAATAGTAATAGTAATAATAATAATCAAACATGGTTAAAAATTAAGAACAAAATTAGGAGACATTATATGCGTATATGGGATCAAAATTAATAATCGCATACTAATGAAAAACTTCAATCCTTCTCACTTATTCAAAACTTAAATGTAACCACAAAACATACATATAATGCGACGTACATGTATAGTTATGATTAAGACTAAGCAAGCATGCACATGTACATATGATATGCCCGAGAGCAAGAGCCTAGAGGTGAACCTTTCGCTTGCAGTTGAGTTGATAAATTTGCAGGCTCGACGTATTAAGCTTGGAACTGCAGTTCAACGTTACAACAACGTGCCTCTTAAAAATGTTCAAAATATTCGCCCGTCCACCAACTCTTGTGTAGCTGTCGAAGACCAAAATGCCTGACTCGATGTCCGCGCTCAAATTGGGGCTCGACATCGCACGGTCTGTGATCAAGTCGACGGTGAGATTCATCCGCAGCGTCCGCCAAGCCCGGAATAGACACGGTGGGCCCCTGGCTTCGCCCACCAGGTCCCCACGGTGGTATAGGCCAGTGGTGATGGTGTCGCCGTATTTGAAAGATGCTACGTTTGGATTTTTCACTGACATGTCTGCTATCAGTGATATGTTCACCCCAGGCTTCGGAATTGTACCGTTAACTAGTTCAAGCCTGGTGATTGTCAAGTTGTTCAATTTGATTTTCGGATTCTTGACACGAAATACAGTGAAGATTAGAATTATTAGAATCACTATTGCTAGGACGACCAAAAGGGCTGCCATGCAACAACAGATTTTGATTAATCTTCTGCGACGGGCTTTCATTGGCCACGAGGCCATGACGTTGTCGTCATCGCCACCGCTGCTCAGGCGATCATGATCTGTGCCCGGAGCTTTCTCCTTTTCCGCCATGCCCAGATGGCCGGAGGCTCTAGTTGGGGAGTTGGTGATGTTGGAAATTTTATGTTTCGTTTATATATAAATATACACACACACTGTGGAATGGTCCTATATTTATAATGTAAGCGGCCAGGAGAGTCTCAACTCTCAAGTCAAGTTCATTTTCTGGATCAGGTTTTAGTGATATGTGAACTAATTAGCCAAATTTGGAAGTTGTTGAATGTTGAATTATTGGGCCATTTTTCTCTTACATAATTAACTGAAAATTTTAATTCATGTGGTGCGTAACTCATTACTGAAGTCAACTATTTCCTTCATTTAAAAAATATAAAAAAAAAAATCTTCATTAGCTTCTGGAAATGGAATACATAAATGTATTGTATGCTTGGAACAAGAATCTGTGCCCTCTATCACCTGTGGTAATCCAAGAAATTTGCAAATGTAAATCAAAGCGATGATAGACTGATGTATTTGCTTTTAGTTCTCTAGGGAAAAAAAAAAAAACAAAGATTTAAAAAGAAAGAGAATTGACGGATGTATTTGCTTCATGCATACGTGGGATGGCTTTTCTTAGTTTGAATTTTGATCTGAGGTTGTTACATTCCCAATGGGTGCCAATATTGATTAGACGAATGGCAAATAACACAAAAGTCAAACAATAAAATTATGGCAGTACACCGTCAATTCATCGTAGTAGTATGATGAGCTGGATAAGTTCGCTGCCCTGCTCCTACAGCAAATACGATAAAATGAGAACAAAATCTCAACCTTTATAAGTCTGAAAAAAGAAAATCTCAACCCTTATAGAGAACTTTTCATTTCAAAAATCAAAATGGAGATGCGGGGTATCGATCCCCGTACCTCTCGCATGCTAAGCGAGCGCTCTACCATCTGAGCTACATCCCCATCTGATATTTAATTCTTATGTTTTACATATACCTCGTGTAACAAATGAAATTGAGCTAATTCCGCTCATTCTCGGGTTCCTAGAAAGGCTTGGTGTTGAGTCAGGGATGCAGACAGTCATTTAACTTGATACACTCATTTTTTTTTTAAATTTTATTATTTACTGATTGGTCATTGTGGGCAGCGAAGCCATGAACCTTTAACGCTGAATCTAGCTCTCTCTCTCTCTCTCTCTCTCTCTATATATATATATAAATTACGAGTTAAATAAGCTATATATTGAGATATATAAAGAAACTGTTAAAGAGTATAGTTGAATTGTTAAAACATGCAGAAGAAGTTGTGTAGAATAGACCTATCTCCTAATGACAGATGTGAGATTTTTGCTTGAGAAAAAGATAAAAAACATATTTGCATCTCACGCGAAACAAAGTTCGACAAGTCGTAAACCGATGAAATGTCATTTACAGTTTGCGGTGAAAATGGACAGGAGTCTGTCGCCCTTAAGTTTGAGTGAGATAATTGAACGCCAAATCACTCCTTTTTATTATTATTATTATTATTATTATTATTATTATTATTTTGGTATAATAAACGATAAATCGCTTAAAATAAAAATCTCCCCGAACCGTACAATTCGGTTCAAATGTGTGCTTGCAATATTGGGCTTTAATTAAGCCGGGCTGTCGTGAAGTTATTAGTTATTTTACTGGCTTTTTCAGGCCCAAACACATAAGGTCTCGGGAAACAAAACACATTCATTTTAACAATAGCAAGCACCAGTATAACACAATAATATCACATCTCCGTCAACCACCGTGATTGGAATTTGGAATAACGTAAGCAAATTCTATATATATATATATATATATATAACTACTTCTTAAAAAAATCAGTAAGCGTAGGGAGTTTGACCTCGCCCTGGCTGGAGAGAGGAATAGTGAAGTTGCCAATGAGAGGAAGGTCAATAATGAGACCCACTTCGAGTAGATAATCAATGTCCCAGTCCCTTGCAATATCTTTGACCAAGCTCACAAGGACGCTATGGGGCACCTTCACCGGCACATTCAGCACAGTCTTGTCATTGCCTTTTATTGACCCAGGGTCCGGAATTGTTCCGGTTGCTATCACCCTGATTGATGAACCCAAAACCAGAACCGAGCCACATCATTTGCATACACGCGCGCACAGAGACACACACCATTAAGTAATTACTCTATTCATATGCATTGAAATCGAAACGTTTACGTATGTAGAAGGCGCACACACAAGAACATATCATTAATTGATCTGGAGATGGAGAATAGAACAAACCTGCCATCGCTTTTGAGGACATAAGAGATCTCACAAATGGGAATTGAATGGCTGTAAGGATTATCAATGGAGACATCAGCCAAATAATCCACGCCCTCGCGACTCACACCCTTGAGACCGAATTTGGAGAGGCTGGCCTCTGGCTTCCTCATATTCGTCACCTTGTCCGTCACATAGTTCTTTGCCTTGTCCACCAACTGCGCCATTGTATTCACACATAATAAATCACCAATTAATAAATACATATACATATATGTATATATATATGAGCACACACGAGGATATGCCTGCAGCATATATAGTTGGTGATTTTTTCCGTACGTGGAATAAATAAAATAATAAGTACACGCTTAAGATTTTCTTTCCATATTTCAAGTTTCAACGCTCGTACGTAATCTTTCATGACGTGCAGCGTCAATGAAAATCATGCCTTCAGATAAAATTTTCTTAAAACTCGAGAAAGCTGAATTAAGAAACTTACCCCCCTCGACATTTTCACAATTACCCAGAGGAAGGAAAAAATCGCGATCGATCAAATTTTGATCACTGAAGAGAGAACGCCTTTGGCAATTGGCCCAGTTATTTCTCTTTCTCGCGATGATCCTCTTTTGATGCTATTCTTTGGTCAATTTTCACCTATTTTTAGCTACTTATTTACATTTTTTCAAATTACTACTGATTAATTCGTATATTTTTACGAAGAATTCTTTCATTGTAATTATCCATTTCGGACCGCATTATCATGTAATTATCTATACTCATCATATACTGAACAGAACAATTAATAATATATACATTTTAAGTTATATATACATGTGTATTATCGTTTAAGCTATATATATATATATATAATCTAAAGCATATATAATCAACATTGCAGCACTAAGATTTGGAGAATGGCCGGACTGCTAGTTTTAAAAATTTTTTTTTTTTTTTTTAACTAATGAATGGAAGTTGGAAAGAAAGGATTATATAACTTGATCATTTTTAAAAGGGTTAACTGAAAGCAAGGGATGAGGATAAAATTCTCCGTTTAAATTCAAAAAGTTATAAATAAAAAAACACAAGGTATGCTATTTCGATTCGTGAAGATAACGTACGTGTTGCCGGCAAAGAGATTTAAAAAAGCTTATCATATGATATAGACATTAATACATATTCGTCCATGTACAGAAAGTCCACAAACTAAACACAAGCACAAGTACAAAATTACAGGAAGTATATAACTAGACGATCAATAGAAGGATTCTGCCAGCTAGATAGTAGATGTGTTGTTGAAATATACTTTACATACAATTAATATATAAATTAGGTCACGACGGATGGATGGTGAGAATAATATTAAAATTAGAAGCGAGCAAGGAACTGCATTTGCTTGAGAAGAGGAGTTAGGGTTTCCATGAGCTTCTCGCAAGGATGGTTGTGGATTCCCTCATAAGTTGTAACCACGATGCTGGTGTCCTTTGATAGCCTTTGGACCTGTTTCTTCACGTTGCATGTGTGATGCGTGCACCGGTAGTAGCTCCTTTAATTTGGCCATGTTTGATATTGATTTTGCAAAATCATAGATTGATAAGCATATATATATAAGCATATATGATTTCACAGAATGTAAATGAGAAATTTAGGTATAATCTCCCATAAAAGAAAAATATGATGCTATTATAAGGGCTAAACAGGTTAAATTTTTTACTTTAAATTTTGAGTCATTGATCTCAATCAATCTAGTAGTAAATATTGAAAGTCAAATAATATTTAACGACACCAACTCATCACCATTGGATTAAATTGCATAAAACCAATGGTGTCAAAATTATATGTCGAAGTATATGTTTTACCTATATTCCAATGCTATGTGTCATTAATCTATTACATAATAATTTCATCATTTTTAAAATTAACATTATACCATTAAATAGATGAAAATAGCATATCAGTTGAGACACAAATATTGAAATCACTAGCATCACTCTATGTATAAATATATCGTGAATGATTCTTCTATTTGTACAACTGCTAAAATATCAAATACTAGGTAAAAAATAATGTTGTATCACACAATTCACTGCCTAGTATCATTTTTGTCTCTCATAAATTTCGACCTATATATTCACCAAAATCATGAGCATATGTATCCTTCCACTAAACACTTGCTATTTGCTAAGGCAACCACATAGGCTAATGAAATAAATTAAATTCAATAACCATCTACCAGGGGATGGCGACTTCTCTGTACGAAATTGTTTCAATTATTAGGTTATCTACTTTCCAAATCTAAAGAGATGGAATGAAGAAAAATGTGATGTTATCACTTATCACCACTTTCGATCATGAGAAACATAGCACGTCCAAACTCTAAGAATTATTACCATGTATATATATATATCTACGAGAACTACTAGCACAATTATTTCTTTTTTATTATTATTTTGTTCTTGACATCAAATCATTAAATATTCCCAGCTATACCTTGACCAATATCTGAAGAATTCTCGCTGTCCCCCTCTCCCTCCCTCTCTCTTTTCTTTTTGATCTATGTGGGAGAAATTAACACTAGATTTTGCAACATTGCAGACACGTTAATGATATATTTCCATTAAATTATTAACGTCAGCAGTTCTCAGTAAGTCAGATCATAACCGAACCCTAAGGAAGCGAAATTATATACACCTGCATGTTAACGTACATGGTTGAGAACTTTGAATTAGAACAAATTCATCCTACAAAATAAGATTTGCCTGCACAACAATTATTTAACAACGATTTTTCACGTAACAATTAAGAAAATGCGGCACGCATAACTGTATAAATCATGTGTCAGTCCATGCAATTAATGCAATGCGTTAGATAATGAAGACTGCGCGCAGCTGGCTCACCTGGGATATAAGCTGTTCTTGACAGCTTTCTGACCATATTTTCTCCAGCGGTATCCATCGTCAAGAATATCATCGGCACTTCTAGTCTGAAAAGCGAACCGAGGCCGTGTGGCCTTCTTCATCCTAGTCCCTTTCCTTTTATTCTCTTTACACCCGTGATCCTGTTGATCATGACCTCCGCCGTTTTCAGGGTTAAGACAAGTACTGCTTTCCATCATATTGTGATCGGTTGATTGAGCAGAAAGAAGGCTGACCCAGTCAATCTCCGGAAGGACTTGAGGCTCTAGAGTAGCTTGTTGCATCGATGAAGACGGGATTGAGGGCGTGAATAAGTAATTAGGCTGTGGCGACATTGGAGATGAAACCGGGTGTGGTTCTCGTCCTTCCATGTTAATTAAAGATTAAGTAAGAGAGAGGAAGTGGCCAAATGTAGGATATTGCAAGCTTTTAAAAGAACAAAAGTGTTGGAGGGTAGAAGAGGTTAGGCAGGCAGACCCACAGAGAGATCTCTAGACGGACACACAGTGTGATTGTTGGCTTGTGTGTTTGTTTAATCAATTAATTAAAAGAGACTCTCTCGCTCTCTTTCTCTCTCTGTGTGTGTAAGTGCTCTGAGTCTTGTCTTGTTATTTCCCTGCTCTCTTAAGCTGCACCCAAAGGGTAAAGCCAACTACATCTCACCTACTTCTGTTCAACTGCCCTTTAAGCAAAAAGGAAACGTACCCAACATGCATCGTTATCACCAATGTGTGTGTGTGCATGCGGCTACCATATTGCTCTATACAGATAGTCCTTTTACTCCTCATACTGAAAAGGACAGTAGCAGAGCCTTCATTACTACATTAATTAGGACACATGTTTAAAGTGCATCGAAAATATTGTTTTAATCGACATGCATGGATACTGTTCACCGACCGATTACATGACCATCACTGGCTAGGACCATTGCTGTTCGCTATTCTGTATTTTTGTAATACATTATTATTATTATTATTATTCTTCTTCTTCTTAAATGAGAACTAGATACCTTGCTTAGTGATAATGAGTCACACCGCCTAAAATCAAAATTGCATATTATTGTATTGTAAAATTGTTAAAAGAATAGACGGCGCTCCTTGAGAGATCAGGGCAACACATTGAATTCAGGTCTCGTGGCAAGGAGTTCCTCGTTTTAAATTAAAATATTTCATTCGGGAACTTAGACCAGTACTGCATATCCCTTTGGATAAGGTCAGCAGACCAGCATGAACCAATGAATAAAAATCTTAAATCTACTCACCAATCAATCGTAAAGTGTTATGTGCGTACTTCTGTTGCCTTCCGAGATGCCCAAATCCCTAATTTCCAAACACGTGCTTTGTTCAATTGCCTTTTGAGAGATCTGATTAGGTCACCCGCTAGGACTTCCTCGTATAAAATTTGTATTGTTTACTTGATTCTAGAGCAAAGTGACGGAAGCACCAATCTATTGGCTGACGAAGAAGACACGCAATCTAGCATTCCAACTACTACCCAAAGTATTTGTTGGTTCAGTAGATACTAGTGAGCAATATAATTCACCTACGTACATGTTCGATTTAGTCGCAACCAAAATTGGAATCTGGAAAATTCTTATTGCAGAAGAAAATTGATAACAGTACAAAATCCGAACAAAACATTCCTGGTATCCCACAGTCCCAACCAAAGATACAGTTTTTAACCACTGAATAATCCTCCTATTGGTAAACTGCTGCATAATTTTCAGTGTCAATTTGAAATTCTCATCTAGATGGTCAAAAACTCATCCACTAGAGATAAGTGCAAGATTTTGATGCAAAAACAGATTTATATAATTGGTTCAGAAAGCAATAAGGTGTGGCATGCATGGAAGCCAAGTAGGACTTGAGAATCAGCTGATGATCATCTTGTTAAGAAATTCAGCTCGCTCCGGAAAATACTCCATGATCTCATCCTTGGTCACCCAAACAAAATCCTCACACTTCCCAATTGTAAATTTGTTGCTCGCAATCACTTGAGACTTGAAGAAGAATTGCTGGTAAAAAGAAAGGGATCAACAGCGTGAATAATAATCATACACACTTACATTAACACAACAGCATAAAAGAAAGTTATCTGAGAAAAATGAAGTGTATAATTTATATAGGGGAAAAAATGAAGTAATTATCCATACGGCAACATATAGATCTTTTAAATATAAAAACAGCAGCATGTGTGAAGATGAATATATAGTTTTCTGAAAATATACCTTATATGATGGAGCATCTGGCACCTTTTCTGCATCTTGTATTACCATATGAGCCATGGGAGCATTTCCAACAAAATAAGTGTGGGAAAGGTCACCCAGTACAGATTGTAATGCACACTCTGCGCACTGCAAACATTTGATAAGAATTTATATGATTAGAAAAAGGATGAGAAGGTGGAGGAGAAGAAGAATCACCTTGCGCAAAGTCTCCTCAGACTCATACACTTTTTCTGGAAAATGCCAGACAGGCTTCCCACCAGGAGCTCCAACAGTTTTTCCATAGAGAATAAGGTACAGTCTTCTGTCAAGTGCTCTCTGTAATGATCTTGGGACACAAATAAAAATAATTATAATAACAATAATAAAAAGGTTAAATTTAATGTACTTCCTGCATAAACACAGTTACATAGTTACTCGAATGCAATACAACATCAATAACATAAAACCTCTTCTTTTGTAAAATGAGATTTTATGATAAGTTTTAAGCAATGAAAGGTTTGCTTGTAAGGATTTTCAAAAAGTTTTGGACTTAAGTTTTATCAAACCATAACGAGGTCTATAAAATTCACCCGATTAAATGTACATAATAGAACTTCTTACTTTCTATCATTTGTTTTGTCAGCTTCAGTAATCCGAGGAGCTGGTACGTATTCCATTCGGTAGTCGCCTTTTCCTCTGTTACAGAAGTGTCACAAACGATCAGTTCATAACAATAAAAACTTCATCTGCACTTGTCATTCACCGCATTTGTAAGTGAAACATTTGTGAAAGAGAGAGAAACAAACAGAATCACACATTTCATCTAACAAATCAGGGCTCACCAATGAAATAAAAAATGAGTCATTACATAAATAATCACAGTAATGCCAAATGCACATGCTTGTTGATGTTAAAAAATGCAAAATTGAACAACAGATTAAAGAAATATTTCCTAAAACCAGAATTGTTTAAATTGAGCCTTGTATGACAGACCCAAAGAAAGTATCATGACTCAGAAAAGGCCCCTCAAACCCAAGAGCTCTCTCTAGAACAATAACGTCAACATGAAGTTACAAATTTGTAATCAACGCGCCAACCAAAAGAAACCATCATGTCTCAGAAAAGGCTACTGAAACCCAAGAGCTCTGCCTAGAATAATAATGCCAACATGAAGTTACAAATTTGTGATTAATGCTTCCGCCTCATCCCAATGCACCATACTTACAATATTTTCTTTAAGATCCAACTTCTAAAACAACTCTCAACGGTCCAAGCAGAAGGGGAAAAAAAACTAAAGTAAAAAAAATGTTTTTTTCAAAATCATAATCATCAGAGATAAATAAGTGAACATGAATAAAAAGAGGTCACAGTTAGATACCCAAGATACTAGGACATTAACTGACATGCTTTGGGCATGTAAAACAGCTTAAGGTTCAACCCCAAACAAAATATTCTAAGATAAAAAAAAGGCTAAAAATAACCTCACCAAGAACAAGAACATAAGAGGACATAACGCAGCTTACCTAGAATTAGACTTGTCTAAAAATTCATCAGGATATCTGCGTCTGTATTGCTGTCTCCATCGAAACCTGGAACCCACCACCCCCAAACCGAATTCATGAGCAACCAAATCACACTACACAAGATGACGAAAAAAAAAGAAAACCAGTATTGTGATTGAAAAAAAAAAAACAAATTTTTGAGGCTGTGAAGCCAGAAGAAAAAGGGAAAAGATGGTCATATGTTATTTGTCATTTTATTTTGAATATTTATGAAGCAAAGGCATGTAAGCGGTTTAGCTTTTCCCACGTCCAAGATGTCAAACTATCAAGTTTACATAAAACGGGGGGAAAAAATGGAAAATTTAATTCCCATTCTATAATTAAAGCACAACCAAACAATGTTTGCCAAAAAAAAAAAAATGCTGCACCCATTTAAGCAAATAATGTACTAGGCATCTATGATATTTTTTATTTAAATGTTTCTTAGCAAGTAAAAGAAGAAACTAAGAAACTCACGAGAACTCCTGAAATGCGTAAACCACAGGGTCAATTTTTGGAATAACAACAGGCAATCTCTCGAACAGTACGGACGCAACGATTTTCTCTGAGTTAGTACTAAACCCTCGAGTTGCCGTCAGAGGCCGAACCAACGACGTTAACGATCTCGGCATTTCGAAATTCGACCTACAGAGAGCAACATACAAATTCTAAATACAGTTAAATAGTTAAGTTAAGCCAAAAATATAGTATACATAGCGAGGAAGAAGGGAGAGCATTGTACAGCTGATTAATTACTGTTAAAATTTCATTGATAGTGGGAAGCCCTGCTTAGATCCTAAACGAGTATTGAAGACTGAAGACGACGATCAGAGAGAAACAGAGTGATGCGTCACCAGAAACCGGCTGAGGCGGTGGCTGAGTTGAGGGTTTCTTCCACTTTCTTGTATTTTTCTATTTCGTACCTTTTTTCTTTTTTTTCCCAATTAGCAACCCGGGCTTGTCGGTTTTTCTAACGATGGCGAGAAAATGTCCAAAATGCCACTGGAGAAACTTTTCTATTACAGGTGGCTTTTAGTTTCTAATTATGTGATTTTTGGGCCTTGGCGATATTTGCCAAAATTTTTAATCTTCTGAGCCCAATTGCCGAGCGTCCGTGTCCACTGTCGACCCACTTTATAAGAAATGAAACCATGCGAATTATGATCGAGTTTTGAGTTCAGAAAAGGTTCCGTGCAGAATCTTCAGAGCTCGCTTGGTAGTGAAATCTGAAAAATCGGGACATTTACATCCATATTAGCATGAATGGTTGTTACTATTACCACACAAAAACCCGATATTCAAACATTTAAATTATAACATTAAAGATAGAGACTGGCTTGTTTTATTGAGAAAATAGTATCTCTACTTTACTAGCCCCCTCTCGAACTCTTTTTGGAAAGATTAAAAACCCGCCAAGAAATGTACAAAGGCAACTTCAAATAACATAAAAGTAACATGTTGTTACAGACGAAAATCAGAACAAGGGCTTCTTTCCATTTAACATTCCCAACAAATGATCCAAAACCTTGGCCCCTGCATCGCGCAGACCAGAATGCATGTATTCATTTGTTATCCATAGCCTAATTCCTGCTATTTGAGATGCAGTCTCCATGGCCACCTTAAAATTAACATACATATCCTCATAATACACTGCAGCTGCAACAGGGACCTGGCAGCATTAAAAACAAAATGTATTAGTAAATGAAAAAGGAATTCCCAAGTCAATATGAAGACAGTTGTGACTTCTTTTAAGGTAGTCTCTAGTAGGTTCAGATCTCCATTCAATAAGGGTCAAGATAATTACAATTTCCTTATTTAATAACATTAAAGCAAACCTTGTTATTCTTCAATGTCTCAATGTTATAGAGTGGGGTCCAATCCTTCTTCTCAGCCAACAAATTAGCAGCTTCTTTAAATGGTTTCAAGGCATGAATCTCATCAAACATCCATGGGAATATCATCTGCCCAAGTAAATACCCAAGGATATATCTGTTGAAACAATTATAGGGGATCCAAAAGAACTTTACAAATCAAACTACAGTTAGCATCAGATTCATACACCACATCCAGTGAATCATTTAAACCAAATAAGTAGAAAAAATACAAATATCTCATTTTAAAAATTACTTCCCAAGTAACATAAATGCACAAAATGATCCAAGATGTCGCCCTGATGATGGATTGGCAAAAGCTCATAAGGCCAAGATATCTAGAGCCTGAAGGACCTAAAACAATCAGCAGCGAAAAGCCATTAATTTCATTCAGTTTATGACTATGTTCAAAACAGCTTGAGCAGTTGTTTCTTATTTTATCAAATATATCTTTACTCTCCAAGATATATATATATATTTTTCAATATTTCTGTCGATGCTAAAGGCAAAGGACGAGAAAAAAATGCAACAATGTGTTCACCATCATGCTTGAAACTCAGTAGGCTCAACTCCAAACACAACAGCATCGCAACACAAATTTGTCCAGGCTGTACGGCTGCCAGAAACTACATGCAACTATAAGCAAGTCCCCAGTTGACAAAACTTTGGGGGCCAAACAAGATGCAATTGTTTCAAAGACTCTTTCTAAATAAACATATGAAAGTTAAAGCAGAATTCTTCATTCTGTACTTTTACCAGCAGAGCCAAAAGATCAGAAAAGTTTCAGAGCAAAATGAATATATGCACTGTCACTCAGCTACTTAAAAGGAAAAAAGGAAAAAAGAGAGAGACAGAAACAGCGACAGAGTACACAAAATGTATTTGTTAGGCATGTCTTCTTCTTTTATTTTTCATATAGCATAATGTTTATGTAACTCATGTCTACCTCTCCTGTGAAAAGTACAGGATGACTTTCTTTTGCAGCCTTGATAGCATCAAATTTGCCTTCATATTCGGCCCTTATTCTGTGAGCAGACCATTGTGATGAAGCACCCTTAAAAAGAATTATGAAAAATAAGAACATTTCAATTTTCTTCATTTAGGTGAATTTTTTGGATTGAAGAAGAGAAATTCTTTTTAACTCCATATTACTTCATTTTCTTTAAGTAATGTTCCATAAAATACAAACCAAAAATAAAATAATAATTGTTAGAAAACCAAACTGTAAGCCATGATAGAACAATGTAACTTACTTGACAGTATATAGTCTCATGCATTAAGGCAAAGAGTGGGTTTGTATCAAAACCTAAAAAATTCTCAACCTGCAAGTACAAATGACTAAATAATGATTACAAAAATGAGCTTTCCAGTCATGAAATGAAGATCATTTAGGTAGCAAACATTTTCTTACAGCTTTCAAGAAACAGTAGCTGAGACGTTTTGGTGCTTCTGGAACTATTAAAGGATCCCAGACAGTCTCTAACCTATATGATACAGATTAAAATAAGGAAAAGATAGAACAGCACAAGAATGTGAGTAATTAAAAAGATGTGCATGGTCATGATGCCTTACATATAGTGTAAACGTTCAAAACCAGTACTCGATCCTAAAGTGGAAAGCCCAACTAACTGCAAAACCCTTGGGGTTAAGATACCCCCAGATGGGAGAAGAACCTGTACGAGAAAGAAGGGGGTAGGCAGAACAATTGCAGACATTTTTCTATTATTTCAGCATTACAGAAAATACAAAATCATGTTTGGTAGTCCCTTACCCCACCTCCTTCAGATTCTGCCAAGTGCTTCACAATTTCACGAACAATTTCAACATCCTGAGGAAATCTCTTGTAATACTTTTCGTTTTGACGAATTACTTGTTCAAAGGTCACTTTGTACACAGAATCTGCAGGGCAACCATTTCCTAAAGGAGGAGTTCCTCCAGTTAGAAGGACTTGTTTGAGCCCTTGTGGTGCAAAACTCAAATAGGTGACTGCACAAAAACCACCATAGCTCTGCACAAGAAAAGTAGCATGAGCTGCCATCAACATATTGAATAATTCAGTTAGCCACTTCATGGATATTGTAACAAATGACTGAAGAAGGGAAAGTGTGAACCAAGCATAAACCTGATTACAGTAAAAGGCATAGACTTTAAGAATGGTTAAAGATGACAAACTTGACCAAGACCCTTAACTCAATACAATAATGTAAAACAGTAATCTTGATACCTGGCCCAAGACTGTCCAAGGTTTAGCATCAGGATCAAGTCGAACGCGGATGAATTCAGCATCATTTACAATACTATCAGCTCTAAAATGTTTTAAGTAGTCAACTAAATCCTTAGCAGACTTCATTTGCAGCATAGATGATACTGACAGAGGAGTAGATAAGCCTGTTCCTCTCTGCAAGAAAACCACATGAGCAGGGACAATTACAATGAGTACTTAACAACAAAGTCAGTGAATTTCAGTAAATGCTTGTGCTAGGGAAATTCAGGATAATCATGCCTGATCCATCAATACAACACGAAATTCTTCACATGCTTTATTTATCCATCCACTGGATTCAGTTGGCCGCGGGCATTCAAAACCAGGCCCACCTTGTAAAAATAACAGATACGGCAATGATTGCTCTTCTTTTCCAACTGCAACATAAACAGGAACATGCACTTAAGAAAAATATTTACCTATAAAACAAACGATTCACAGAGCAATAACGTAAAGCTTTGTCCATCAAGTAAGCTGAAGAACGGTAGATTCTATTAATTAAGACAGAAAACAGTTTATGTATACGCCAAACTAGAATTAGAAAAATGCTAACATTAAACAATCAGTGAATCTTCAATGTTGTTAGTACCAGCAACAACTTCGCGAGCAAAAAGGGAGATCTTAGGAGAGGCATCGCGGTCGAGCGCGTAATCGAGAGGCACAGTGAAGCGATGATCGCGAAGCCGGAGATCCGGTGCCGAGTACCACTTCCCCGCAACGTGTTCCGGCGATGATGCTCCAGCCGCAGCATTGTCTCCGGTCATGGCGATGAATGTGCGGACCCTACTCCGCCGTGAGTGTAAGGAGTGAAGTTTGGTGGTTGGAAATATTGAAACGGCGCGAGGAGATATCAAAGAAGCGCGGAAACGAAAAAGGAGGAGTGGTTTTATCGCTGGCGCGTTAGTTGCCAGCATTTTTGGACATCTGAGACTGAGTGTAGACTCGGGCGGTTTATCCGACACGTGGTAGCCTTTAGAAAGGTGAAAGATTTACTGGTGACTAGTTTTGATTGATCTTAGCCGTCCGATATAACCACTGTTAGGAGTCAACATGCAGACACGTGAAATTATTGGTGTTTTAATTTGGGTAACTTAAGAGTCCATCCCAGATGTTTTGATGTTTTGATTAGCGCACCCCATCTTTCACCACGCGCACCGCTCACCCATTTTTGACAGTTAGATCTAATGGGTCCGTTTGAAATTTGATAAAATGACCAAATTTCCCCTCATTTGAATTGAATTGAGCATGTAATTATCAGAATACCCCTTACAACTTATCAGCTTTTACGTTTAAAAAAAATATATAAAATATATACTACAATTTACCGTTTTATTTTAATTTTTAAGGATATATTACAGTTTTATTTTAAGGATATATTTTTAGAATGATGACACAGCCACAAACTATTGTACAAACTTAGTTTGTACAAACTAATTTGACATTAATTCATTGGTTAAAAGAAAATTAAAATAAGAAAAATAAATTATGTAGACCAAGAGATATTTAATTTAACTAATTAAATCACGCCACATCAGTTTATACAAAATAAATTTATACAATAGTTTGTGGCTGTATTATTACTCATTTTTATTACTTGTTTTACTATTTCTTTTAAAAAATAAAAATAAAAACAGAATTAAACTCCAACCACACAAAAAATTGAATGAATGAAAATTGTGACAAATATCGCAATGAAGAATCTAAAACTAATAGGAAATTTATAAAAATAATATTAAAATTTTTGAATTTTTTGAAATTAACTCTCTTCACTTTTTTCTATCATAACTAGTCAAACATAAGTTTTTTTGATCAAATAATGCTCGTCGCTTCAACAAATTACCAAACTAATATCTCAGAAAAACTCATCACCTCATCAAATCACCAATCACTCTCAATAAATTACCAAAATTCATCAAACAAATGTAGCAATACATAATTGAAGATAGAATCACTAATTAGTAAGTAAGAAGTTAAAGTTAGTGTATGTTTTTATTTATGTGGGTTTTTTAATGTTTTAAGTTTAGGTTTAGGTTTGAAATTGATGTAGATTTTATTGTAAATATTGTTATTTTCCATTCATAAAACAAACATGGGTTTTTAAACTAATTAGTTTGAGTTGATATTAAAAAAATAATTAAAAATAAAAATTAAGTTAAAAGGAGATCAAAGACAAAAACCAGAATATGAGCAACATGCATTTATTGCTGGCCACATTATATTTGTTGCACATAATTATAACTATTTAGTTATGTGCGCCGAAAACAAATATAACAGTATCTGCGATAGCTAGGAATTTAAAATGTGAGGTATGTTTTAGTTGAAAAAACTAGTATTTCACTTGTTATAATAGAAAAAAAGTAAAAGAGATTAATTTCAAAAAATCTAAAAAGTTTTGGGGCTTTTTACAAAAAAATTTATAATGAAAATTTTACGGCTATAAAATTTTGAATTTCTCAAAATTTACCCAAAAAAAAAGTCCCAAAATTAATGGACAAAATTTTGTCGCAAAATAATTTCAATACATAAGCTTCACACAAACAAACAAAACCCAATAACTAAAGAAACACTAAACTAACAAATACCAAATCCTAAAATAAATGATAAAGCGGTGGCGGCATATTCAAGAGGCGGCATTGACGTGGGGCCAATGATTTTGAGCAGGCAACAATTGACGCTACAAATTGGGCCACACAACATCTGTGTTGCTATTCGCACCGTCTGTGATGAAAGGAGAAGACGAAGAAGAATATAAAAGAAAGGGGAAAGAAGAAGGATAAAGGAGAAAAATGGAGGAACGAAGTCGAGAAGGAAGAAAAAAAAAAGAAAAGAAAATGAAATTAAAAAAAGAAAAGACATTTATAGATTTTCATAAAATTACTGTTTTACTTTTTTTTACCATCAACTTAATGACTGAATTGACAAAATTAGATGAGCAATGCACATGATCGAATGATGTGGGTTGTACGATGCGAAATATTCAAAAGTGTGGGAGTAGACATTAAATTAATATTTTAATTTCACTGAATTTAACTGACATCGGGAGGCCGTGAGTTAAATCTTGAATGAATGCCGCCTAATATAACAGCTACAAAGTTCTGTGGATTAGACAAATGCTAGCAAAACGCAAAAGTAGGATTTTAATAATTATTATATGAATGAAGTTATTTGAACCTACTAAAATACTCTATAAACCTATATTTTTATGAAATTTTTTTTATTATATTGCCCATTATTGAATTTACTTTTAAGGATAAAATTATACAATTAAATTAAATAATTTACTCTTTACACCCATCTCAAAACTCTTTTTTCTTTGTCATCCATCTTCATCTCTTGAACCCTAGAATTCAATGAACTTCTCTAATATATTTATGCATGTGTCTTCACACTATAAATAAAGCCATAAAGTCAACTCTTAAAATATGATTTTTATATGTTGTAAAATCTTTGATTTTCCAACTGAATGAGAGTAAAAGTAAGGGAATTCATATTGTATGGCTAATTGCAAAACCCGCGCGATGGCTTCAAGCCTCCATTAGATATCAAACTAGAGAAGGACTACATGCACACGCACACATGTACATACATGTATGCGTGTGCGTATATTTTTTTGTCTTTTAACAGATTTCTGACTTTATTAAAGTCAGGAATCATTAACTGAAATACTATTATATATATATATGTCAATATGTAAGTAAGCTGTTGTTTAAAATGATGACTTCAATTTTGATTTTGATTTTTACTATTTGAGTAGAGATAGTTTGGAAATGGGGGCTAAAAAAAGAAATATAGAGAGAAAAAGTTATTTCTTCAAAATTTTTATTTGATTTGTTTAAATTTTCTATTATATCTATATTTGTTTGTATAATTAATTGATAAAATTCAATCCCAAATGTTTGATTTGGTTAAAAATAATCTACAATATTCGTTTGGCCTAAAAGCTCCACAATTTAAAATTTTGTTCGAGTGATTTAGATTAAATTTTATTTAGTATTTAGATGGATATGTAGAGTAAAATTTCAATTTTCAAAATTTAATGATTGGTTTAAAAAGCAATTTGTTTTAGAGAATATTTTAGCATCCTACCCTTATTATATACATACAAACAATTTAAAAAAAAATAATAATCAAGAGAAGAATTTGTTTTCTCGTTGTCTTCTGATTTCTGAATTTTTTAATTGACGGAAGCGGTTTCCACGCACGCACGGCAAGGGAACGTAAGTGGCATGGATGAAAAAACTGAAAAAATCTACATGGCAGAACAGCACGTATCATTGAAGTGTGTGTAGGGAAAGCAGCCGAAACGTTTGTTAAAACAAACTCAACTACTTGTTACCCTAACACAACGCTACTCTCGATTTCTCAACAACTCCAGTATGTCATTCTCTAGAATCAACAGAGCTCGTCCTCTCCTTGTTCGATGCATGAGCAATATCCCCGAGAATTCCGTATACGGTGGGCCAAGGCCTCAGAATTCAAACCAGCGAGTAACTCTCACGCACCTGAGACAGAAACACAAGAAGAGGGAGCCCATTACAGTGGTCACCGCCTATGACTATCCCTCGGCGGTGCACATCGACGGTGCGGGCATTGATATATGTTTGGTCGGTGACTCAGCGGCCATGGTCGTTCACGGTCACGACACTACGTTGCCCATCACTCTCGAGGAAATGCTTGTCCATTGCCGCGCTGTTGCTCGTGGCGCTAAGAGACCGTTACTTGTTGGGGATTTGCCTTTCGGGACTTACGAGTCTAGCACCAATCAGGTACTAATAATTTCTACAGTTCGTTATTTTTTTCTGTTTTCATTTTTTTATTGTTTGATTGTTGCGAAAACTCAAGTTATATCACCTTTTATGGTGCTTTTGTTTCCAGTTTATATGATAATTCAGTTATTATTATTATTATTATTATTACTACTGCTACTACTAGAACAATATTGTAGTTGTATTAAGGTGAATTGAGCCACGAATTTGAATTTCTCACCTCTGGATCAATGAAAATATAAAAGCTACAAATTTTCCTTAATAGTGGTAAAATGTATCGACTAAAAGGCGTTATTGGCTTTATTTTGTTAGAATTGGGCGTAAGTGCGCAATAGTTGGTGATTGTTGCAGTTTCAATGATGAGCAGGCAGTTGATACGGCAGTTAGGATTTTGAAAGAAGGAGGAATGGACGCCATTAAACTTGAGGGAGGGTCGCCATCACGAATTACAGCGGCAAGAGGAATTGTTGAAGCTGGAATTGCAGTTATGGGGCATGTGGGGCTTACACCTCAAGCCATTAGTATTCTTGGGGGATTCAGGCCTCAAGGGAAAAATGTTGCTAGTGCTGTGAAGGTCTTGATCTAAATTATTGTTCATTTTTCTAATTTTTTTTAACTCACTTTTACTTTGTGGGTATTTTGAATTGGTTTGTTTTTTTATGTAGGTTGTGGAGAATGCTCTGGCTTTGCAAGAAGCTGGATGTTTCTCAGTTGTTCTGGAATGTGTTCCGCCGCCCGTGGCTGCTGCAGCTACGTCTGCTCTTCAAATTCCTACCATTGGCATTGGAGCTGGACCCTTCTGCAGTGGCCAGGTTAATTTTTTCTAGATTCATTGATAATGCTGCCAATGAAAAAGAGTTGTTTACGTTTTGCTTCATTCTTAAATGGACAGTAGGATTATCATACTGGTTGCTGTAGCGTGCAGTTTTAGATTCAACGATGAGATCATTCCACTGGCACTGAGTAATCAGTGCCAGTAGAGGTGAAATCAAGTGTAGAAATAAACTCAAACTTGAGATTGCACCCGGTTCTTGTTTCAGTAAAAGTTGTCAGTGAGGAAGAACTGGTACCTTTAATGATTATTTAGACAAATGTCTAGAACCATATGAACTATCAGTAACTTTTGTGCAAGTGTAAGAACTTGGACCTTGTATTTGATAGTTGCTTAGGTTTAAGTTCTAGGTTTGCAATCTACTAAACTTTGGATATGAGGGTTTTCTCATAAATTTTGTGGCTCTATCAAATGGATGTTTTATTCTCTGTAAGCATCCATCAGATCCTTGAACTTCTTGTGTGCTCAAATGCTAAGCAGTTATTGTAGTGCAATCTGTGACCGTCATTCTGTTACACTGCAATTTAAGGAAGCTTGCCCTCAGTTTTCCTGAGGATTAGCTTTTTATGAAACTTCAATGGAATTTGTTCATTGATATTATTACCACATTTTTACTTTATTAAAGAAATATATTTGTTGAGAAGCAAGTGCCACCATTTTAGTGTGGAAAAATAATGGGGACACACGGAGGTTAGAAGAATTGTACTCTGTTTTAGTGAGTTCATAGGCAAAGAAATATTCTTCTAAACTTATCCTTAGCTCAAATAAGGAGGCTAGCCTCTCCATAAATTGATGCCTCTTGCCATGGTAGTTTGTTCAGTTCTTTTTAGACATGGTAATTGAATGGATCAGTTTCATTGACTTAAAATCTTATCTTCCATGCAGGTGCTAGTTTACCATGATCTTTTGGGGATGATGCAACACCCACATCATGCTAAGGTTAAGTTAATTTTTGATTACTTGCCATTCTGATTCATTGATCTTCTCCCATCTCAACGAATTCTACTTAAGATATAGGTTGCCTTACTTTTTTCCAGGTTACTCCGAAGTTCTGCAAGCAGTTTGCACGTGTTGGAGATGTCATAAACAAAGCTCTTTTGGAGTACAAGGAAGAAGTAACAAATGGTTCATTCCCTGGTCCCAGTCACAGCCCATATAAAATGACTAGTAGTGATTGTGTTGGTTTCTCCAATGAGTTACAGAAGCTGGGTTTCGACAAGGCGGCATCAGTGGCTGCTGAAGCAGCTGAGAAGATTGATACAGCTAAATAACCTGATGGAGGAAATTCAGCAGGGCAATGAATATGCACAATCCAGCCAGAGAACCACTCTCACTCGGCATCTCTTTCACTAATTAAACAAAGTGTAAAGATACAAATAATAGTGGCGTTTTGGGCTGTCTTATTACATTAACTGATTTGATTAGCATGGCTGTAGTTTTTGAACAACTGAAATACACAGAATAAATAGACAGAAAATATGGGGGCTTACAGAATCGCGATGCTTTTTACCCCATTGAGAATCATCTTCATCCAACAAGTTTGAATTTCTTATAGAAAATTAAAAAACCTATAAAACGGCGATGCTTTGAACCTTGAAATTTACTCAAATATATTATAATAATATCACGTTTTCTGAATACGTCAAAGAATTAAGCCGCTAATTACTAAATGCTGTCGCCACAGCTTGACGAGAAAATGACAAAGCATTTACGCTAAGCTAATGATAACTACTGCCAACGCTACGGCCCTTAAAAAAAAGGCCCAACCAAAAGCCCGAAACAAGAATGGTAAGGCTGAGCCCGAGGAAGTAAAATTTCCCGGAGCATCCCCATGCCGTCACTCAGTAACTGTTGAAACTGAATAAAAAACCCTCGTGACTCCGCGCCGCTCCTGCGCGAAATGGAAATGATTCTAACGAAGCAACCAAAACAACTCCTCCTCCTTAAGCGCCATCACTCAACCCTCCTCCGCCACCTTTGCACGGAACATAACTCGCCGTTGCCACAAGTCTCTGAATCATCAATTATAATAAGTCAAGCCTTGGACCTCCTTCTCAAAACCCCAGACAATGAATGGACCTCCTCCGCCCAACTCAAAAATCTTCTTTTCTCTTCGACCTCTCCCTCGCCTCAACTCTTTTTGCAAATCACCCGCCGCTTCCCCTCCTCTTCACGAGCCCTCTCTTTCTTCAATTTCATTCAATCCAATTTGCCGTCAGAAGCTAACACCTTGTCACTCTCATATGCATATCAAGCCGTCTTTGAGCTCGCCATTCGTGAACGCATGTCGCCAGAAAGCCTCTTGGACCTTTATAAGGCGTGCAAAGACCAAAACATTCCTCTTTCTGTCAATTCCGCCACGCTTCTTATTCGCTTCTTTGGCAAGGTTAGCATGTATGATTACTCGCTTCTTGTGTACAATGAACTTGACAGCAATTTTAGAAACACACATGTAAGCAATGTGTTGATTGATGTTTTGTTGAGAAGCGACCATGTTCGTTATGCCTTCAATGTGCTCGACGAAATGCTTGACCGTGAATCCCAGTTTCCCGTTAATGAACTTACTGGGGATATTGTTTTTTATGCATTAATGAGGAGGGAACATGTGAAGAATAGTGTGACTGATGAGGAATTGGTTGGTTTAGTTAGTAAATTCGCTGAACATGGTGTTTTTCCAAACGCAGTTTGGTTAACTCAGTTGATCACTAGATTTTGTAGAAAAGGAAAAAATGATGAAGCTTGGGATGTTTTACATGTGTTGATGAAATTTGATGCTCCTTTGGAAGCTGCTTCTTGCAATGTGCTTCTGAATGCTTTAGGTAGGGAAGGAGATTTTAAGAGAATGAATCAACTTTTCATGGAGATGAAGGAAAATGATATTGAGCCAGGTGTTGTGACTTTTGGAACTATTATCAACAGATTATGCAAGCTGTATAGGGTGGATGCAGCGTTAGAGGTGTTTGAGAAAATGATTGCAGGAAAAGAAACCGGTGAGATTTCTGTTGAGCCAGACGTGGTCATTTTTAATACTCTGATTGACGGACTGTGTAAGGTGGGGAAGCAAGAAGAAGCATTGGGTTTGATTGAACGGATGAAACTGCAAAAGGGTTGTATGCCTAATGTGGTTACCTACAATTGCCTAATCGATGGGTATTGTAAATCAGGAAATATTGAGAAGGGGCTAGAGCTTTTTCATCTTATGAAGCTGGAGGGAGGTACGCCAAATGTGGTTACTCTTAATACATTGATTGATGGCATGTGCAGACATGGAAGAATTAACAGTGCAGTTGAGTTTTTCCAGGAGGTGACAAGGAAAGGTCTATGTGCTAATGCTGTTACTTACACGATGTTGATAAATGCTTTTTGTAATGCAAACAATTTTCAAGAGGCAATAAAATGGTTCAATGATATGTCTAGAGCTGGATGCTCTGCTGATGCAGTTGTTTACTTTACCTTGATCTCTGGTTTGTGCCAAGCCGGAAGGATGAACGATGCCAGTATAGTTGTATCAAAGTTAAAAGAAGCTGGGTTCTGCCCTGACATTGTGTGCTACAATAATTTGATTAGTGGGTTTTGCAAGAAAAACATGTTGGATAAAGCTTATGAAGTGCTCCAGGAAATGGAGGATATTGGAATGAAGCCTGATTCTGCCACATATAACATTTTGATCTCCTTTTTGAGCAAATCTGGGAACTTCTCAGCTGCCCGTACAGTGCTGAATAAGATGGTTAAGGAAGGTTTGGTGCCTACTGTTGTTACATATGGAGCTCTAATTCATGCTTTCTGCTTGAATGGTCATGTTGAAGAAGCCATGAAGATTTTCAAAGAATTGAGTTCTTCATCAAATGTGTCACCAAACACTGTAATATATAACATTCTCATCGACTCATTGTGCAAGAATAATCAAGTGGAACTTGCTCTTTCTCTGATGGAAGAGATGAAAGCAAAGGAGGTAAGGCCAAACACGAACACATACAATGCTATGCTTAAAGGCCTCCGTGAGAAGAATATGTTGGAGAAAGCATTTAAATTGATGGATAGGATGATTGAGCATGCTTGTCATCCTGATTACATATCCATGGAGATTCTTACAGAATGGCTTTCTGAAGCTGGTCAAACAGAAAAGTTGAAGAAGTTTGTACAAGGATATGCCATTTCGGCTGCTCATGCATAGAGTGGCTGTTGAGCGGAGATGTTAGGATTCTTGAAATTGCATCTGCTGCTCTGATGAGATGAGCTGGCCCTGCCCAGGAGAGACTGGCCCTGTTAGGTCTCACACACAAGTTAATTGGAGGCCCCAAAGTGTAATGGGTACTCTTTTAGTGCTTTGAAGCTGCAATTTCAAGGGTTACAAGTCCACGGCAGATTACAGATGCTTCTGATGCACGTGATATAGTTATATGCAATTCCAATTTGTTTACATCTTGAAAGTTAAATTATTTGTTTCTCAATCTTTGACAACAAGGGAAGGGAACCGAAACTATTACTATGATGCGAATCTATGTTGGAAGAACCAGTAAGAACTCCTATTCATATCGAATTTCTTCTGTACACATCATCCAGATCTGCAAGTTTGAAACCAGATCAAATAGATGCCGTTAATTACGTTAGAACCGACATGGTCCATTGTTTTGTTAATTTTCTGAGATATGATTCCAGGCGCGACGGTTAAACGAGTGGATTAATCCTAGCTGTGTCAAATATTCTGTTCCAATAAATAACCTTATATTATGAAAGTTCACATTAGGACATTGATGTCTTGGTTGCTGAGACACAAAGAGGGAGCCTGGGGGCAGGCATTTCTTTTGCCGTACAATTAGTGAATTGGCACTTTATCAGTATGCGCCCGGGAGTACTGATCTTGCCAAACCAAGCCGATCCGGTTGACAATATTGTATTTGTTAATCAAAGACAGTCTCACACACACATCGCATTCAGATAAAATCAACACCATAGAAAATGAAACTATTCCATCGCCAAAATCATTCCGTTTAGACTTAAATATTTAAATAATTTTAAAAATTAGAGAGGGAGAAAAAAAATTGTGGCTACACTATTTTACAGGGATAATTTCATTTTTGCTATCTCTACAAGAGCAAGACTCGCAAATGGCGTCATTGCAGTTACAAATTTGGTTCTAACAAAAGCTAAAATTCTCATTGTGTCCTAAAAGGAAAGTGTATGCATATTTTATATGACATGATTAATATATATACTCTTATATATATAGATATAAGAGAAAAAAAAAATAATCATCAAACGTTGGCTTTTCTAGCGAGTCAGATGCCACCAGCGGCTGTGGCAGCACTGTTAGCAGCCAAAGGGAGTCCAAAACTGGCCTGAAAATGATCGGGCAAACTCTCTTCAGAGCCAAGTCCCTCCAAACCCACAAAGAAATCATCACTGATTCCAATATCTGATACCGCCAGCTCAACTTCCTCTTCATCTTCCAGCAAATCAAGTTCTCTGCTTTCGGTGTTTGTACTCTGGGGTACTGTCTCTTCTTCCATGGAGGTTTCCGGGGACAAGGAGGAGAAAGTGGGTTTGGTTGAGGAAGTTGGAGAAGAGGGTTTGTTTGAGTCACTGCTGGTGACGGCTTGAGGCGTGAAGGGCTTCTGGCGGGTGCTGCCGGCGAGTGAGTTTCTGTGAGTGGGAGCTGGGTGGTTGTGCTCTGCCGTATATGTTACTATGAACACACCGGGGTCGGATCTGTTTCGCTCCACTTGTTTCCGGGCCAAGCACCCCTTTGAACTGCTACATCTGTAATAACCCCTGTTGTTCGAGAATCAAACCCAAAGCTTAATCGATTACCAAACTTGACTGAATCTGCTAAACTAATACAGTTACACAACGCAATTATATATATATATATAAAAGAGATATAATATGGTAAAAAGTAATAGCAATATATAAAAAAAAATTATTGGTGAATGAATTTAACAAACCTTGGATAGGGAGAGCCTTTAATGGGTTTTTGGCCATATTTTCTCCAAGCCCAAACGTCAGAAGAGAGACCTTCAGCTGGGACATGACAAACTCTCTTGAGCTGATTCTTTCTGTAATCATAGAAAATATATTAGCACATATGGAGGTGGGTGTCATGACAAATTCAATAATTTTTTTTTTTAAATAGCGAAATATAAAGAAAAGTTACCTTCTTTTGGTTCGAGGAGTGGTGGAACTACTGAGAGAACTAGCATGAGACTGCTTATTATTAGGCTGCCGCTGTTTGAACTGAGTCTGGTCCTTCGATGATGATGAAGTGATAGAAGAAATAGAAGACGAGAAGGGTTGACTACTTTTGGGAGAAATAGGCTGAGGAGATTTGGGAAAAAATGGCTTGTAAAGCTCATGCAGCTCTTCAATAGTATTTCTTGCTTCAAAAGGATCAGCCAAGGTGAAAAGATGACGACTACTTTGTTCACTACTAAATGGAGAAACTGAAAACCAAGATTGAATTTTAGTAGTATCTAAATCATCCTTGAAACTTGTGGTGGTGGCTGTAGTTGTTGTAACGGTGGTGTTAACGGAGCTGTTACAGCCTCTGACCACCGCATGCAGATCCCAGTCAACTTCCATGGCTCTGCTTTCTTTCTCTAATCTTCAAGAGACAAAAGCCCTGTGAATCTGTACCCGGTCGCTCTGCTACTTCTGTTAAGAGAAAGGAAAAGGGAGAGAGACAAGGACAAAAGCAGGCGCTGACTTTTGAGGGTTAGAATAAGAGTGGTGTAATCAGTGGGGAGACTATTATATACAATCTTGTGCAGACGATATAGAGAGAGAAAAAAGAGTGGCCATAAAAAGAAAATAAAAATATATCAGTCTAGAGAGAGAAACAAGTGGTTTTTTTGGACACATAGGTCGTGTTGGCATCTCTATGTTATCTTGTCCTTTTCCTGTTATCTTTCAGACATTGAAAACCGGCAGTGGGTTGTTTAATGGTGGTATTGGGGTTGACTTCTAAAATTGTCAAAGGGCAGACTAGTTTTTTTATTTTTTATCTCCAACTTTTTGTTCATGATTTTATTGATAAGGAAAAAGTCCACACGCTCTAGTGGAGCCTCGTGATTTACCGACAAAAAGAAAAAGATAAAAATTAAAAAGTGGAGGCCAGTTAAATTGGGTGCTCCTATCAACGAGGTGTCAGTGCCGGTGACTGGTGGGCTGAATATTTCAAGCTTACGCGCCTTTCAGAGCGTGATGTTATCCTTTGTTTCTGTTTGGTTACTTGTTGTTATTAAACAGGGATGATCCAGACATTCACCTTATCGTGAGTAATTATGTCATGCAATATTTAATTAATCCACCGGTTTAACCTTATTCATAGGAGTCGTAAAATTCTGTTACTCCTTTAGATGCTCGCCATGTGCTGGTACATGCTCACTAAATAATTCAAATTTAATTTTTGAAGAATGCTTATAATTAGAAAAGGAAGAAATTGAATGTTTGGTAAAACAAGTGGCAAATGTGCCAATCTGAGCAATCCACATTTATAGTAGATGCTCTTCAACCTTTTTTGGCAGAGCAATTTGACGGCAGCCAGTCAATTTATTTTTATTCCACTTTCATTTTGCCGTATCCACTTCGAATTTTTTTTATCTAAGGTAATTTTACGTAGGACAAACACAGAACATAACTACGGCGTCTCTGCAGACGCCGCGTGTTTAGAAGGAGGCGAATTTGCTTTTCATAGACGCCAAACGGGTGAGGTTCAGGCTCATCCAGTCGTTTAAATCGACGGCTAAAGTGATCTGGAGTTCATGCTTAAAAGAATAAATATTTTGATAGGGCGCGTGGCGGTGCACGAGATAAGGTGAATTGGCACTTTGACAGCTTGCAGATTTTGTGGGGCCCACCGGGCAAAAGTCATGCCGTTAGCAGCATCGCGTGCCTCGTGATTCAAATCCAAACCGGTTTCTTTATCTTCAGAATCCTATGACAACCAAGATCAACGGTCGAGGATTATTTAACAGGTTAGATCAGGGGCTCCTCTTTGCTCTCTTCAACGGCGGATGATTCGCTGACATTGTCTTAAGAAACTCAAGCAGAACATGTAAGTTGGATTTCCAAGACGTGTTTAGCACGAGGCATTGAATTATAAGCGTGTGGGGCAGACCTCTAATAGGTGGGCCTGCTTGCTATATGCTGATTCCAAACTCAAAATGGGTTGACCCGATCCTATGCTCTAGCCTATAAAATAATTTTTTATTTGACCAAATTTGCAGAAATTTATTTATTTACATATACATATGCAATTTGTAATCAGTATTTGTATGTGGCAAGGAGTTTTAACTCGCAAGGTTTTTGAAATTTCCACTTAATTTCCTGGGAACATGTCAGGATGAGATATGAAGACGCGAAGTCCTATTTTTAGTTCAACTAATTGGTTAGTTTTATCAAACTTGACCAGCTTGTATGTAGATATATATATATATATTTCCTGTTCTATAAGCATCCATTGGCGGAAACTAAAAATTTCTCCTCACCCTGACACCCATGTCAGAGGGATTCAAATCTTAGTCTTTTTATACCATCTTGATTTAATAATGATCCCCTATTCCTCCGATATCAAAACTTTTGAGATTTTATATTTCAGCAAATTCAGTTTGTTAAGCACAACATTTGCCAAAAGTGTCAAAAACCATTAATTTATGGCATGTCTTATTAGTCATAAACTTTACCATTACTTTCGTTGGATACCAAATGGGTTCAAACCAGCTGAAATACAAGTTAATCAAATGACGGATCCTTAATTTTAACTAGCTTTTTGCAAACTAAAGATTATATTGACGGTGTAGATTGAAGATGACATAAAAGAATTTCTAGAATTGGACCACCACCACTAACTATTACCTATGAGTCTATAACACACAACCTGCCGGTGATCCCTTTTCTTTCTCATTTTTCCTTTTTACCTTTGACCCACGTTCTAAGGTATGATAGATATATTGATATCGATAGAGTTGTAAAGCACTTGCTTTGAAATTTTGGTAGGGATGGGGATGGTTGGTGGAGATTTTTATTTATTATGTTTTTTTTTTTTATATGTTAATTCTACTTCCTATGGATAGATTGGAATTACGTTTGTTGGGGAGAAGGGATTTGGTCCGAGTCTCTTCATTTGGTTGGTCAAATATAAACATATATGCTTATCTATGTATTTCTTTAATTTGAATGAACAATTTTTTGAGTTCCTACTTTAAAAAATCAGATAAACCCATGGGTCGAAAGATAGAGAATAGAAAAGATTTGGGATGTGGCATACGATCGACAAGCCACGACTAGTTTATTACATGGTGGTCACTGTGGGGTCTTCAAACAACATCCTTTTTATTTTTTTGGGGGGGTGGCTGTGAGAGAACGTTGGAATTATCATGGGTTTGGCACAAGGACTTGTAGAAACTTATGGATACTTTTGCTATCAATGAGAAAGAAAGCAATTGATGCCAAACTTAATCCTCCACTAAAATTTTCTTCACTCAATCAATCAATATCTCTCAATGTGCCAAATTTTAAAGAGAGAGAGAGAGAGAGAGAGAGAGAGAGAGAGAAGGCACGCACTTTATAGTGGGAAAGAAAGAGGTACCAGTGGCAGACCATGTAAAATAGGATGGGGGCAGCCCACCACACATGACACATATGGCATATAGGGTCGGGAGCCAAGTGTCATAATCACAGCCCACAAACCTTTATGCCACCGTTCAAGTGATTCTATGAACTTGGTACCTTGACTTCAATTTGAGCCCTCATCTGTGCCGCCTCCATTATTGTTAAGAGGCTATCGTTGTGGCGTTCGAAGCCCTTGGACGTTACTATCATTCATCAGACAGAAATGCCCAAAGTTAAACTTGTATTTTTAGAACTTTATGATAGAATGCAACTTTTTCTTATGGAAGCAACTTTTTAAATGGAATAACAACCAAGTCGTTCAATCTCACAAACGCTCAACTAGTCTATCCTTGTATTCAAACAAAGCCATCATGCTCGTTCTACTTTCTATCAAACATATCCACAATGTTCTTGCTACAAGAGAAATCTGTAGCGCTACTTTTACCTTCGGTTATAATTATCTACAGATTTTGCTGAAAGAATTGCACAATTTCAGCCATCATCAATGTTCTTGAAAGTATCAGCTTCTTTATATTTCTACTGGGAACTACTTCTTCCGAAACATTCTTTTTAGTTGTATTTTTCATTTCCATTTTCTACTAAGAATTTTCGAGATACAACAAATGGCACACCGGTTTAATTTATTTTGGGTGTTCAGTTACACGAAACTTCCCAAAAATCAAAATTCTTGTCCAATGGTTACGGTACCGGTTTAATTTGTTTGGGTGCTCAGATACATGAAGAAGTTACCCATGACCAGAAGACAAGTTACAATGCAGTTTCTCAAGACATACCCTCAGAAGCCATCGCATACAAGAAGGCAAGCTTTATTTTAAAGATGAACTATTTCCAATGGTATAAGATATGAAATACAATGAAAAATTTACAAATTAAAAAATATATATAAAACCTGCATTATATAATTTAAATATGGATCACAAATCACACGGAACAACAAAATCAACCTTAAATGTCTTTTATTTATTCCTAATGAGTATCATTTACAAAGGTGCACTTAGAAACATAGAATCTTTCTGACTTGGAATGGTCAAAGTAATAACTGCAAATCTAACATATAAATTAAATACAAATGCTGCCTTAAAAATACAACCATCGTGTTTTCCCATTCATGTTTCCACAATATATACTCAAAAATGGTGGAATTGAGTAAAGAATATAATAAGAGAAAAACTCCAATATACCTGACTCTCAGCAGAAGATGATTCAGTTATGGTGCAACCAAAACTATCCAAAATTAAGTATCAGCCTTGTCCCGCTATTAACTTCTTTACGTGAGATCTTCAAGATAATTGGAAGGTCACCTTCATATCAGCACACCACTTCACTGTCAAGTAGAGCTTGCCCATAACGAGCTAAGCCTGGATGCAAGCTTTGCACTCTTGTAGTCCTCTCTAAGTTGAATAAACCTGAATCAACAGCCAGATAGGAATTACAAAAAGAATAAGAAAGTTAAGGTCATTAATAGGCTTACAGAAATATACAAAGATAGACATGTCACAGTGATAAATGCAGTCCTCCTGAAATGTGTCAAGATAAATGCTCACTCTCGTGCTTTGTCTGGAAAGTGTGATTTTAGCATTCTTTACTAGTTAGACAGAATGGAAAGGTATTTGTGTTTCGCATAACTTGTAAACAGTAAAGCTAAAGCAAATATTTTACAAGGTTTACCATAATAGACAACGGATAAAATGTACACCAAGGAATAGCATCTGGAGGACTGTATCTATTTTAATAATCAGCAGTAATTGAAACTTAGTTGTTTTAATGCATAAATAAGAGCAAAAACCAATACCTTTGTGCATCTTTCCGAATGCTGGGGGTACCCTCAAACAAAGTGGATAGACTCTCGGGAGCAACAATAAAGACATTAGCCATGCTGGAGACAAAAATTCCATTAGTGGATTGAGATAGTAAAAGCTAAAGTAAAATTTGGACATTTACTAAATCTACTACGACTTACATGCCCAACAATTCAAATTTTTCGTCAACAGAAGGAGCATTAAAGCTGCGCACAAATTCTCCATACTCGGTTATGTCACGCTTCAGGCGTAATCCCCCACTGCAAGAAAGCGAGAAGGGGGTAAAAAAAAGACAGATAAGAAGCAGAACATGCAAAGACATCTAATGACTTGGTGGTGCCTTGAAAAATGCACATTAGTAAATAGCACTGAAATGGAGCAAAGAAGAAGTAAAAGAATTCATCAGAAGACGCATGTTGTACGTCTACCACAGATAACATCTGCAGGGAAGTTATCAATAGACTTTGCTGGCTTACAGAGGACAAGAAGATAATAGATTAAGGTAGATACACATATCATAAGAAAACCCAAAAAGAGCGACTCTCAACTGCTAGAGCCTACTGAAGTGAAAGCATGACACTACCTAACACCACAAGGTGCCCGCAGAGCAAGAATGAAGAAACTCAACTCTCTTATTATTACAAACTTCTCACTTAAGAAAACCCCAAATGTTTACCAAAGAAGATATCTGAAGCAGGAAAATAAAGCAGGGTAATGTAAAAAATGGAATTTGGGACTATGCTAATTCCTCTACAGAATACTATTATGGCAAATGGAACTGCATACCTATCAAGGTCAAAATATTTTCCAATTCTGTTTCATGAAGAAGGTTTTGGTTGTTTCTACTTAACTAAAAATAAATTCTAAATTTCTCATTATACTGGAATAAACTAGTGACTTCCATGCAAAGTTACCCAAGATACTGACCTCAGTCATTCACAAAAAAGCAACAAAACGATATGATGATCCCAATAGCTGTTTACATTGTCATTAAAGGTGAACATAGGTTCAACAAGCAAAACATCAAAGCAGTAGAATTACCTGGGATTAAACGTGAATTTCTGCCAATGATTAAGCAGGCCTTTATGCAAGCGGTTTCCCTAAAAGAATGAACACTACCATGTTATCCTTCTAAACTTTGTAGATACTCTCATTTTGGATCTCACCACGGCAGAAATTAAAAACATAAAATGCTCAATACAAGCATTACACAGTATTTTAAGATGGATCTGGCACAACTGGTGAATATAGATAGATATGAACTGGCAGAACGAGTTACTATGTTAAAAGGCATTATTCTTCATAGAACAAAATTCAGCAAAATCTAAATTAAACATGCACATCATACACATTTATTTACCAAATGCACAAGGAACTCTCCTGCAAACAAGCAACCATGGCCAATAAAATCAAAGAAATCATGCATAGGAAATAGGAATCTTGATAACCAGCAATACCATACCAATTCAGTCAGGAATGCTTGTTTGTTGAGACCTTCTAGTGCAGTAAATGCAGCTTCAAGCACACGGGAAAGGTAAGCCACAACCCTACACAAAAAGAGAATAGTATATATCAGGAAGTAACATTGAAATAAAATGTGTCGCCTACAAAGTATGAAGAGAAAACACTGTCCGATACTGATACACAGAAACGGCAACAAAATCACCTCTCTCAAAAATTGGAGTGAAAACCTAATTCCTCACCTGAGAAAAATGACCCTCAGAAAATCGTTGAGAAAGAATTAATTCTTGACATTTCATAAAAGAAATGTAGTATTACCAAAGATTTTGTCCTCAAGCTGAAGGAATGAAGTAAAGACTTGAGAAAGAAACATGGGGCAGCATGAGAGAGAGAGAGATTCCATTAAGAATAACCACACATTTGGGACAGGCAAAAGTAGAGAGCAACACATCCTATGCGAGTGCACAAATGATAGGCAAAAGTGGAATTCAGATTATTATTTCCATATATCTAGAACACATAATTTTGCTGCTGCACAATGAGTTGAATTCAAAAGCATGCAGCCAGATGGTTAAAAGAAGAAATAAATCGTCTAGCTGCAAACCTTGTGCAGGCATTAGTTGGACGATGATCAGGAGCGATTCCATCATCAGGTGATTTATAATCAGATGGCTTTTGCTCAGCTGACAGCAGCCGCTCCACCTGCATAAGAGATTATGTAATTTACCAAGAAACTATCTGATTATGAGGAAGAAAACAAAGCACAATGTAAATGTGCTGGATCTATACATTCAAAATGTCACTGAAAGAGCAGCATTATCTGGATATGTCATTACCACCAACAAGTTGACAGAATAATTTATCTATGTGATTCTCTTACGGTTATGCCTCATGACCTGTTAAGGTCCGTCAGAAACTAAATAGCAGATGTAAATTAATTAATGTCAATAACTGACCTCTGCCATCACAGTTTCAATGCATTGTTGAAGCCCTTTATAAGCTGCAGCCTCTGCACTGGACATTGCAGTAGCCATTTCTTCACATGAAGCAGCATGTGCACCATCCACAGGTAGTAGCAGCCGAGATATAGAATTTGCAAAGTACTGTAGATAAGAGTTTAATTTAAATATTCTCAATTTTCCCCTCCATTTTTGAGAAGAAACCAACTTCAGTTCATATTTATAATCAAATCTCGAAGCCTTTTCTCATAAGCTAAAATTAAATGTATGAAAAATGGCATCAATGAAAACATACTTGCTGAACTATAGCGACACTACTACCACAACGTTGTACTGCAACCATGAAAGATCTGAAACTGCTTTCCCCAGCAGCAGCAGCAGCTTCTGCCTACACATCAACCAATAAATCTCCATTACGTACATTAATCATTCTAGAAGCATATCATGTACATCTAACACTGTAGACAATTTTAAAAGGCATGCAGTAGCACGTGGGTAGTATTTACAGCAGATGCAGCCGCAGCAGCCACCCTTCGACTAACACTTGTGCCTAGCACAAACCTTTCCCTCAGTGCCGCAGCTTCAGTCAGGCTGTCTCTAGCCCTTTCAAGCCCCTCTGTTATATATTGACTGACCTGTAAAAGAAACATTAGAGTACTTCAACAACCACCCCCCCCCCCCCCCCCCCCCCCCCCCCCCCCCCCCCCCCCCCCCCCCCCCCCCCCCCCCCCCCCCCCCCCCCCCCCCCCAAACAAAAACAAAAGAAAAAAAAAACCTGGAAAATGCCATGCAAATTTTTAACCAACTTACTTGGTCTAACAGGCAAGTAAACACTGCTCTCACATTGGTGGCAAGGGCAGCAGGCTGTAAATGGTTAGTGAAAATCAATGAGTAATAAAATCATATAATATTTGAGACTCAGAATACCAAAAATCTCTACACTTCTCAGTATCTAACCTTAATTTTACTGCATACTTTAAAAAATAAATAAATAAATAAAATAATTCATCTCAAATACTATCAGACATGAACCTAATCATTCCCAGCATTTCGTTAGACAATTTCCCTGCTCATTCCTCCATTCTGATATCACTATCCTCTTTTAGTCAAATCTCAGGTCATTGCTATTTAATTAATGCAGTAATTAACCAAGACACACAGCAGAGGACATAGAAAAAACCTAAATATAAGTGACAAAAACCTAGCACTCATTTATCCTCACCAGCAAAATAAGGCTGAAAACAGTCGCCACCATAAGGTAAATGTACATGCTACTTCTTCACTAGTTATTCTTAGTTCTTCTTATCAAAGAACTGGTTATTCATAGGCATCAGGAGGAAAAAACAACCTGCTGATAAATATAAGTTCTACTACAGGTCTAAAACAGAAAAAGGCAGAAAACCCCCAAAACTACATCTCCATTGGCCCACCTACTTGCAGTCATCGAGAAATTCCACTAATACATTGGAAAAAAGAGAAAAGAAAAGAAATGGCCCATTGTTTCAGTCTTTATATGTTATTATCTTGTTCAATAGTCCATTATATGTATGCTACGATCCAGGTCAGACTCTAGATTACCTGCCAAATACTAAGACTCAATATAAAACCAAAAATATGAATTGCACAAACAAAATATTACTTGAGATGAAAATAAAGTGCATCTTGATAACGCTTCTTCATTCCAACGCACAAACTCTGTCACAACCGTAACAGATATCTGCTGGGGAGAAGAAGCTACAGAAGCTCCTTTAGAGCGCCCAATTGTCCCTGATGACTCAGAAAGTTGCTGGCTTTCAGAACGTAATTCTTCCATCTGCAAGAAATAATACAGGTCGCAGCTACTGTAACAAAATTACAATAAATTTTGATCAAGAAATGCACTTCATCCATACCTTAGCTTGATATAGTTGTCTAAGAGAAGCCTGTTCATGTTCAGGATATTCCTCCTTGTGAGAAGTAAAAAGACATTCTGTCACACCTGAACCAACAAATATGGCAAATTGAAGTAAATACATCAGTTGGGTGTTCATCAATAGTTGACCAAATTTCATAATGTCATTTTGTCTAATATTTGTATAGATACCATAATTGACCAGAGTCAATTTAATACGCTAAATGATAAACCAAACCATGCCATATAACCTCCACCTTATCTGGTTTAACTTTTTCAGGGTAATGCTAATTACAGGCATCAAAAGGAAGGTTCTTAATCATTTCTGCACCTCTCAACTACAAGAAGATCTCTCAGTTGACATAAATTATGACCATCGCCAAAAGATATCAAGAAAAACATGGCCCAAAATTATTTTTCTTCATTAAACATTCATGTTGCACATCTATTTTTAAACTACTTGAGACTACATACAACCATAACCAACATAGTCTCCTCCCAATAAAAATGTAAATTCCAAATAACTATTTCTTTTAACTTAGTTGTGAGAAGGAAGTGTAGGAAATATTCACAATTCAACTAATTCATTACCCTCAATGTCCAAATCACCACATCCCACAGTTCGTAGGTCTCTAGCAAGTTCCTGTGTCTTCTCATAAGCAACAGCAAGCATTCTAAGATACTGAAGCCTCAAGCCAAATACACAGGGTTAATACCTGATTGTCACTTTAAACTCACATTTGCATGAGTAAATGTAATTTAACATTAGTAATTCTACTCACTAATAGGAGTCCGCCTTCTTCCATTGGAGGTAGATTCACAAGAGATGGTTTCACTAACAGTTTGTCCAGAATGGCTGTAACCCGCTGCTCCAAAACTCGCTGCATGAAATATTTAAACATTATTGTCAACTATCAACTCAATTGGCATGTCATATGTGAATTTGAATATGATAATATCCCAGCCAAAAAGGAAAAAGTGCAAAACATGAAGTAAATGAAGGATAAGGTACCTGAACTAGAATACTCATGACATGGTTAGGAGAAGGGAAAACTGCAGTAATTGTTGCTGCTTCTTTCCGCACAGTATCTGCAAAACAGCAACAATCATACTAAAAAGCCATTGAAATGAACACCCTCGTGTTCAGACCGATTATGATCCTCCAAACCTGTTATTTCTTGATGTCAAAAAAAAAAAAAAAAACCTGTTATTTCTTTGTACAAGGAAGCAAGTCCTCGAGCAACATTGCTGGGACTAGCTTGAGAACCCTGATCGCCTAGAACTAGTCTGACGTCAGCATTCATGACTTCCACATCAATGAACATAGGACGTGTTGCCACATAATGTTGCATGGCACTAGTACCCCTGTTAAACTGCATTGCAATTTGCAAATGTAACCAATAAGATGGTAGGAAAAAGATCAACTGAGGCCAGTTGAAAGCACCCAGAAGAAACGTTGGTACTGAAAATAGGGATTTCAATATAGCATTCAAATACACAATACCAGGGTAAGTGCCAAAGAAATAACTTAAATTGCATTAAAAAAATAAAGAAATAAAGGATGACTGTTGCATGTACACGCACAGAAGCAGTGAACGAATAAAAAGGCTTAGATGTTTCTTAATTCCAAGAGAATAAAATCAAATATAAATAAAATCTCAAAATTAAGAATTAGGGACCACCCTTCAAACCATTCTGAATGAACGACAATTGTTTCTCACTTGGTCATACATATAAAGAATTGGAGAAGAGAAAAAGGAAATAAAGAAAACAAGTGACTGGAATCAGAGGTCGGTGCGAAGAATTAGACCATTCAGGTCTTCTGAAAAATAATCACCTGAGATAAAATTTTCGCACACTCTGACATGGTAGACAGTTCTCTTCTTTGTGATGCGGCATCAAACCGAGATAACAATCTGTTCTCCAGTTCTAAACAAGGGTAAGGAACCAAAAACACATGCATCAGTGGAGTGGTAGGAAGATCCACAATTATACAAAAGGGGACAGAGGCAAAATCTTTTCATTCTTGCAAATTTCATCAACTTTTCTACCAATATTTTTCAGAAACAGTCTTTCTGAAAATATAATTCTATTTCAACCACATAAATACTGATGGTGTAGTCATTAGACAACGTTTCAACTTTCATAAGTAAACATAGTATCTGTTCTCATAGCCCTCAATCAGCCGAAAACAGTTTCTAAAAGTTTATGTCCATCCCAACACCTGTCGCAAGCCTACAAGTAATAAGAATGGCATTATAATCAAGATACTGTACCATTGCAGTAATCCTGGAGATTAGCTACAGCAACTTCTAGTCCTCTGCTAGCATTTGCATTTCCCATATCTTGTATGCCTTGTCTTCCAATATCTTCCTCAGCAAACGATCCTGAAACCAACGCAGGAAGCATGAAAGGCATTAATTTTTTCATATGGATGAAACATGCACCAAACAACACCACAAGGTTTAACCAACGTCAGAACAAATTCTTCACAATTAAAAATGTCAATCTCTCCTTTTTGTTCTAGGATATCAATTGAAAAAAAAAAAGAAAAAAAAATTCACCTCTCTCTTTGCCGGCGCTCTCTTTCACACACATGCACACACCCAAAAAAATAGTCCCTCAAAAACTGTACTCCCTTCCTATAGAAAAGGGAGGAAGTTCTAGGAGAAAAAATAATAAGATTTTATGTTATTTGCAAATAGATCTTCATTTGAGATGAATTTGGATTAATAAAAGAAATTTGTTAACTGAAAGAAAAATATTAGTCCAACAATACCGGTTTCTTTCACTAGTAATAGCAGTTTGGTAGAACATGAAGCTATGAAAAACAAGGCCACTAATAAAAGGGATTTATGCATATCAGCATATGCCATTGATATGATTTTATGGCACATATTGACTTGTAGAACAGGAAAAAAAAATCTTATGATTCTTGATGGTTGAACTTATATATGTTTCACCCGCTGATTCTAGAGGAAAATCAGAATCATCAGAAGAAACACGTTAGTATAGAGTGACCACCAAGCCCATGGGTAGGAATAAAGAATTTTTCTTGTGAAAATGGGCAGCCAACGGAATCATATGAAAAGTAATGCAAGCTTACGCAATTTCTCTGCAATTGATGCAGCCTCAGCAACACGGCTGTCGTCAGAAAATAAAGGTGACAGTTCCATTAGGTCACCTGGGCTGCTGTTAAACTCCATCAAGTACTGCAGGATATAAGTTGACAAGGAGTTAAACCAATCTAAACAAAGGAAAGCGTAATATTTACTTTTAGCAAGTAAAAGTTTTTATCACTAGAAGGTGGGAGGTGAAGGACTGAGCATACAGGATGATATTCAAGCAGTCCTATACATAATGGTTTCTACAAGGAAAGAAACAAAAAAAAATCTATACAGAAAGTGGAAAAGATAAAACATGACCCCCTCTCAGGTGAAATATACACTAGATAAAAATTTGATTTTATCTCATCCTACGTCACAAATAAAAAGTACCTTTATGAGGTCAATAGTTTGACTAGCAGTTACCCGCTGAGCATCTGCACTCTGATAAGAAAATGATCATTCATACAAAAACATAAATCTATTTGGTCCAACAAGAAAGTGAATACGACATAACTAGCACAACAAGGATCCGAAGCATCAACGAGAAATTATGAGACGCTTACCTGCAAATGATCTCCTATTTTGGCAGCAGTCTGTCCAACACTTGATATACGTGAATCTAATCTTGCAAAACTATCAAACAAGCCGTCCACACCTTTTTCTAGCTAAACAATAAGAACATGGTAAACTTAGTTAAACTTGTGGGTCAGTTGTGATAACTACCAATTTGTTTTTGTTTTTTTGTTTTTTGCCTTTTTTTCCCTCTTCTAAAGTGAAAAACTGAAAATCAGATTCAGAATCATCAAATAATCCATAATCTGAAATACCATAGCTATTTGTGCATACTCATTCTGACAATGGGCAGAAAGTCATGTTAGAAGAGAGAGTAGGACTCAAGTCAGTTTCAAACTGGAACAAATAAATAGCACTAGTTGAACCAGGGTGGGTGAAGACTATTATGAATAATAGCATTATTTACCCAAGATGTCTTTTTATCCATTTGGGATAATGACTCTTTGGATTATTATGGTTTACTGCAATTTGGATACATTCTACTTCCAATCTGAATATGTAGTCAGATGCATTGAGATGCTATAAGTGATCAATAGTTGATATACTATATAATGGGAGGAAGTTTAGATATTTAACAACTTAAAATTTATGATAAGGATGTTTTTATTTAGAGTAATTAGTAATTGCCAAGATTCTTTGAAATCTTTTCAGTTCATTTCCGGATATGGTCCGAAGGTAACTAACCTCAGCAAGTGTCTTGCGGTGTTTAGAATCTTGGACAGAAAGCTCTTTCTTGAGATTGAAGAGTCTGTCATCAATCTGAAACTCAAAACCAAGACAAGGGAAAAATCAGCAAAAATATAAAAGGATTTTTATGTCCACGGCCAACAAAGCACAAAAGCTTGCCTGTTTACGGAGATCTATTAGCTCCCTACAAGAATCCTTGAACAGAGATGAGAGAGCATCTACTTCTGGAAATAAAGGGGCAGCCAATCCTTGTGTGAACTTTGTTGCATCTGATGGGGCCCGTTTATGCCCATTTGGCAAAGTATCATTCCCGCTAACATTACCATGTCCATCAGCTGAATCAGCTTCTTCTTCTTGAAAAGAGGGCAGAAGCTCATTCACCAAGTTCCCAAATAGTGCATCAAAAGAAAAATCACCCTGCAAAACAAAAATTTCATTAATCAAGTATAACCATAAAAAAACACCAGAATTTAAAAAAATAACAGTAAATGGGGTCCATTTGAGTATTTACCTTGAAGTCATCTATGTCAAGAATGAGTGGAATAGAGCTAACTGATGACGATTTTGAAATTCTATCATGACCGATTCCATCTCGACTCTCTTTCATCTGGTTCACATATTGACAATCAGAAGCAAAACTAGATGTTCAACATACGATGATCCAATTTTAGTGCGTTCAACAGCAAGCTTAAAACTTACCACAATACACACAAACATTAATAAATTAACAAACAAATATCTACATTATAATGATGAGCCAAACACAACTAAGGTAGTAAGTTCAATTGATAAGTAAAGAGAAACTTATGTAATTCAATCCAAAAAAACAAATAACAGCTCAATCAAATTCTTGCAGTGCCCTAAATTTACGCTCAAATTGTAGCAATTCACTCAATTAACATCTCAATGAGGATAAACGAACGTAATGATGATTTGATAACACATTTAAACTGAACTCTAATTCTACCAAATCAGCCCATCGCTAGTTTGATAAATTACGGGAACAAATCTGGAAATTGAAAATAAAACGATGTTCTTTAATCCATAGTATAGAGCCAGAATAAAATAGGGGCGAGAGGGAAATTGAATGGTACCTCTTCGGCGAGTGAAGGAGCGAGATAGCAGAGAGAGACAGGTACGATACACAGGCTTTTTGCGTCTTTCTTGTAAGCTTCGGTTGCGTAGTAGATCGAGCCAGGTGATGATGGAGAAGCAAACGATAATTACAACGAAATCATTTTGTTCGTGTAATGACGATTTTAACCTTCAAGCGAGCCTTGGCAGAATGAACCGTAGTATTAGATCAGAATGATAATATTTTAATGTATAAATTGTAATGCGTCTGTTCAAAGAAATAAACCATATTAAAAAAATAAAAATAAAAAAAATAATAATACAACCATAAATTTTTATACAAATTAAATTTAGCGTATGATTTAATTGATTGAATTAAATATCACTTGATCCACATGATTTGTTTTCATTATTTTATATTTTCTTTCAACCAATGAATTAATATTATATTAATTTGTACAAATTTAATTTATATAAAAATTTATGACCGTATCATTACTCAAATAAAAATAAACTGTCTGGATGATTTTTTTTTTTTTTCCTTGAAGTGAAATGTATAATATAGTTTCTCTTGTTTAAAGGCCGAAATAAGGAAATTAAAAATAAAGAACTGAGTAGTGACGGGGGAAACATGTATGCACAGCAAAGAGAATCTTGAACGGACTATTTTTCTTGATAACTATAGTACAAAGACAGAATCATATATACTAAGCAACGAATGCATACTGTACTTTCATACAAATAAATAAATAAAAAGATAAGATTTGGAGCAGCTTTAGATTTCAACTTGAACAATTAGTTTGATGTTTTAGCCGGAACTAAAATGTCTAAACCAGTCTCCCAAAGAGAGATGGAGGTTTAAAAATAAATTTAAATTTTATTCATTTCTCTATCTCCTCGGAGAGAGAGAGAAAAAAAAAAAAGGCACGGACAACCCTTAGATATTTGATAGTCCATATAAAAAAAAAAAAAGGTTATTTGATTGTCTGATAACTGTTGGCCCATAATTTAATGGGCCAGCTCGTCCCTTTATAAACTAAAATGCGTATGCCCCGTGCTTTAACGGACCAGCCCAGTCCATGTAAACAAATCGCGAGTCAACCGACCCAGCTCTGCCCACCAAGTCACCGTCTCCAGAAGACGCGAGTCTTTGCGGAGCCAAAAGTATAATTTAAAATTTTCACATTTTCCCGCCGCCTCCCCCGCCTTCATTTTCGAATTTCGCTGCCTCTTTAAGAAAAGTAAGAAGAAAGAGAAGAGCGAGGGCAACCACGGAGGGGAATGACAGAAAAAAGAAAGAAAGACAGAGATGGGAATTGAGAACAAATTTGGCAAGACTATATGCTCAATTTGCTACGAAGATCTCAAGCCAATTGCTGAAGACCTCCAAGTTATCTCAATTTGTGGTCACGTCTTTCATGAGCTATGGTGAGTGCGCGTAAATTAACATATATAATCTTTTACTATGTGTGTTATGAAACTAGTTTTTTGTTTTTTTTGCTGGAAATCCTAGCTTACAGCAGTGGTTCGAGTACTGTTCAAGTTCGAAGAAGTGCACGTGTCCTGTGTGCAAGCAAAGATGTTCGTCGAGTAATGTAAGTCGACTTTATTTTCAGTCGATTGGGGAACAAATCGATTTGGTTATATCACAGAAGCCCAAAGATCCCGAAGTTGAAGATCCAGAAATTTTGCGTGCTGAAGCAAAAATATTGGATGTGAAGGTTTCGAGGCTCCAGGCGGTTTTGGAGAGTCAAGGGAAAGAGATTAAAGAAATTAACGAGGAGGTATTAATTGATTGTTCTTCTGGATTTCTTATTGGCTTTGATGTTAATAGGCAATTGTTCTTTTAGTTGTGTCTTTGCAAAGAGCGTATTAAGGAGGAAGCAGCATTAAAAAATGAAGCCTTGAGACAAAAAGTATCTATTGAGCAATTGCTTCATTCAAAATCTCAGGTGGCTTACTTTCTTTGTCATTGTTGAGATGCTTTATATTAAATTTTGGTATATATTGATAATTAGGTATATGTTTAGAATGTTTATGGAAATTGTTTTATAGGAGCTTAATAAAGTAACATTGGAATGCTTGAAGTTGAAAGAAAGGAATATGGCTTTGGCCAAAGAGCTTGCTTCACTCAAATTGTGAGTGTAGTTGTGTTGTAATTCAATAATATTTTGACTAATTGGATTTATTTTATGAATTTCTGTTTGATTGCTGACTCAGTTGCATGTTATTTAATTTAGGGTGTCTGATTTGAACCTGGATGAAGATGAAGTTCTAAAATTTGCCTTTTTGGGTAACGGGGCGAACAACAAAGATACAATAGATGTTCTAAGAAAGTCGTTGGTCATTCGCAATAAGTGAGTTAAATTTTTGTCCATACTAATAATTTATTAAGATATACATACTGCGCAAATTGTTGGAGTTTTCACCATGGCTTCTGATTTCAACTGAAGTTAACTGGCCAACACTATTTCATCAGGAAATGTCTGCCATGTGTGTATGATATTAATGTTAGTTTCTGGCATAATTTTTTTTTCCTTGTTTACTATTGATATTGCACACACTTTAGGGCTGACCATTTTTTTAACAGGAATTATACAGAATTGATGGCCAAGTGCAATCTTCTAGGGAGAGAAAAGGCTCGTTCTTCTGAGAAACTTGAGAAAGCTAAAGAAAAAATAAATAAACTAAAGGTTAGTCGATGAGAACCAATGCAAAATCTTATTTGGTGAGTTGTTCTTAATTTGACTCAGCAAACCTTTTCTTACTTGGATATCATCAGACAAGGGTCCAAGAACTGGAGACAGCTGTAGAATTAAAAGATAATGAAGCTTTGAGAGCTTTGAAAGTCTCAAAGAAAACCAGTCAGAAGGAAGAGATTCTCAAGGATGCTGCTGAAGATAATTCTATTTCTTTGTCTACTAGTAAGATTTTACTTGAAGGTCAAAGGGAACAGTATTCAGTACCCATTTATAATTTGGATTGGACTTCAAGAGTGACCGATGAGTTTTCATTTTCCACAAAGATTGAAAACTTCAATGCCATTAAGAACATTGATGCAAATCATACTAAGGAAGGTGGAAGTACTAAGTCTCATGGAAAGGAGAAAAAAGCTTTACAATGTGAGGATACCTCAAGATTTTCCTCGGCTGTTCTTGGACTTTCAAGTCCTAATTCAATACATCAAACCATTGCTGATGTTGTCCAGAAGTGTACTCCATCAAGATTAGATTCAGCTCTGAATATTGACATAGATAAGGATGTTACTTTGATTGTTGCTGACAGTGCACAAGTGCAGCCCATTGTCAACATTAAAAAAAATCCTCCATCACCTGTGTCACTTTCCAAATCAGGTATATTCTTGTTGGTGCAATTTCAATTTACTTTAGTTTTTAGGGAGTAGATTGATCTGGAATACCATAATTTAATGAAAATAGTGTTTTTTGTTTATTTTGTGTTCATGATACTTTATTGGTCAAAGAATGTTGGTATCTAAAATTTCAACACTTTTTTCTTGTTGACTTACTAAAATTTCCAGGGGATTCATGTTTCTCAAGTGGAGTGCTTGGTCCAGATGGAACAAATCGATATTTGGGGAAATGGTGCAGGCGTGGCCAGAAGAAGGGATCAAATATTGGTGATCTGATTACTGTTGGAGCTGATGGCAGAGGTGGTACAGTCAAAGTTCTGAGGTCCCCCAATCAATCTTCAATGGTGGGTTCAAAGATTAATTTCCCCATTCAATTACTTTGAACTATGAGCTGTATTTTCTTATCAGTTTGATAATAGTTATTCCTATCAGTGTGCTGTTCTTAGATTTTGTGTGGTTTTAAGAATCTATACAAGCAGGTAATTGCATTTCATTTCTTACTAACTTTTATTCTTTTGTGTTGAATTCATATATTCATAATCATTGCCCCACCTCCCTTCAAGTGTTGTTTTGTAGCGTTTGCTGTGATCCCTATACAGTTCATGGGTGGCACTTGGTCTGTATTACATGTTTTCACATTTACATCTACTTTTTTTATGCTGCATGCAGGATGGTAAGGAGAATCTGTCATGTGCTAAGAGGTTAAAATATGGGGCAAAAACAAGCAGCATGCAGTCTCAAGGATGCTTGCAAATAGAACACTTCTTTGGAAGGGTCAGTCACTAACTGAATGTGAAAACAAGTTCAAGTCTCTAGATATGCAGCTTTGCAGATGCGGTGTTTTTTGTGTCCAAAAAGAAAGGCTGAAATTCATCAGTTATATGTCATTGATATGCTAAAGAGCAATACAAATAGAGGGGCCATTGAACTTGTGTTCCAATTATATGGTTCATTGCTTTCTAGATGGATCAATGGCAATGTGGTCACTCCTCACATTGTGCTCGTTCAAGTTTAAATTGTGTGGTCATATTGTACGAAAAAACACCTATTTTTCTGACAGCTGCTACTGAAGTCTTGCAATGTAAGAATTCATTCAAGTAACAGATCGAAGGATAAGGTAGTGAGATGACAAAAGGCTCTTGTTGTACTATGAAGCAGCCAATTTATCTCAAAAATAAATTTGGTGCCTGAATTTCCATGGACGGTAGGACATTATTTTCAGTTTTTGGGTAGAAATTTTGTATGATCTCATAAAAAGTAGTAAAAGCCTTTTTTTTTTTTTTTTTGTTTATTTGCTTTGAACTAGTTTTAGGCTTACGTTGAAAACTAGCTTTTGGAAACCATCAAGTAAATGTATTTGCTTAAGCTTCTTAATATCCAATATGTTCAAAACAAAGAATTGTATTCAGATTGTAAATCAAACTTGTGTAAAGTTTCTCGTGCATAAGGCACATGTCTCTGCTATTTGTTCGTCTCATGTTTAATACAATGTTGACGCACGCGGTGTTCATTAGATTGATATTGAATTTCTTGAATTCAAAATAACCATATGCACCACATTTTTTATCTAGCTGTGAACAGTTTTAAGATACTGATACAAACTCCGACAAAGTGAAAATGAAGCACCTGATATTGCTGACATTGTTTCATCAATGTTTGACTAGAGATTTTGCTCTTCCATTGATATTAGCCATGTTTTCAATAATTATCTCATTCCTGCATATGACAATCATGCCGATGATTCCGGTTGTCCTTTCGACGTGATGAAATTATGTATATAGTATGGTCGAAATAAGGTTATTGAAAAATGCAATGCTAAGTTTAGCACAGAGGTGGGAAAAATTACCCCGCATGTGTTTGGAAACAGGATTCATAGGAGTTCAATTAGAACTATCCCTTTGCTTTGTGCAGTTGAGGTGTCAAAAGAGATGGCAGATTCTCTCAGCACATGAATAACCGGTTACTTTAAAATTTAAATGCTTTGTATAATGTTTTCCGCTAAGAATGTTCAACATTCTAGTGGATTAGGTGTTGATTTTTCTTTAGTTTTCGCCTGCTGAATTTGCTGGTTCTTGGAGCCTGGATTGGTTAAAACCTCGAGGCAAGACTGTTGAATTCACCCCATGGTGTCTGTTGAATGGAAACAGGACCAAAACTGTTAATAAGTCCTTGTTTTTTTTTTTTTTTTGTAACAGTCCTAACTCAGCGTGCGGAACTTAATAATCACATGACCAATAGAAGTATTCGAAATTGTGATTGTTGTACCTGCCACTGCCGATTAGACTTGAAAAGAATTTTAAGAGGATGCAAGATGTTGAATTCCCGGGGGCGCTAGTAGTCAATCCTGGAGATGACAATTTCTTTAGTTATGTGTATCTATTATAATATCTAAATTCAGCAATTGCCATTAAAATCATTAAACAATAGTAAGTTTGAGGATCTACGGCAGTACGGTCACCTGCAATTTTTAAGTGCAATCCGGTGAGTGAGAAGTGAATTTGCCCAATGGAAAGGAGGGAGCACAAATTTCATAGTGAAATTGTCCTTGTTTGTCAACCATACAAAATACTCGAAAAGTCGGAATCTTACTCATTTTCGTAGGCCAATGTATACCAATTTGATGGACAAAGATACCTAATGGCACACCAGTTCGAGCTATATAGAATTTTGAATCAGATTTTTGGGCTGAACTATATAATAAGTGAATTTATTATATACGAGCAGTAGTGACATTTTATTATTTTTCAGAAATTATTATTTTTTATTTTATTTTATTATCTCTTTTCTCATCTCTCTAGCATAACCATCACCCCCATCATCCATCTTCATAAATAACAAGCTTACCACCATCACCACCACTAATTTTCTTCATCATCAACCATCACTTCCACCAACATATAAAAAGTTTTAATATTGAATTTTTGTTAAATTTTATGAACAAGTGATGAGTTTTATTATTATTGATAATATTGGTTTTGATTTTATGCGATAATTTAAAATACTTTATGTAACTTTAATGTGAGATTTTATCACAAGTTCAAATGGTGGAAGAGGAAGAAAAAAAGTTACTGAATAGAAATAATTTTTGAAAATAAATAATACTAGTGGAAAGGCAGCAGCCAGTAAAATAAACTGTAAAAAAAAAAAGAAAAAAAAAGATATAAATCCGGCGGCCAAGATATGCAGAATTAACACGTGTTAAAAGTTTGACCTGCAACCTCGTAATCTAAAAAATCACCAACAATGGAAGACAACCGGACAAGCGGGTCCAATTGGACACCTGGAAAGACTTTTTAAATTCGGTTGACTAAAAAAGTCAAGTAGAAAATAGCCACCGATTTGGCTGACCAATGTTTGTACATATTGACCATTAAACTTTCAAAAAGTCCTTTGCCAATCGCTATTACTTAACAGAGGGAGATAAACCCCCAACTAGCTCAACCTTATTGAAAAAGCTAGTCGTCGTTACGAGTTTCTTCTGATGATATCTTTATATTACTTTTAAGTCTTAATTTTATATCACTCACTAAATATTTTGTTAACTCCATTGGCCACTGTGAAAGAATATAAGACTAAAATGAAAAAAATGGTAAAATTATTGTTTTGCTTTCTTGACTGAACTAAAGGTAAAATAGTCTTTCGTCTTATATTCATTAACGGTGGCTAATGAAATTAATAGAAAAGTAACTGAGTAGTTGGAAGATAATTTTCGGTTGAGAGAGTCGTGGCTTGGCTCATGCGATTGACTGGGAGATATGCTTTTTTTTTTAATTTGAAGAGGTTATTTTATCTTATAATAGTTACATGTTATGATGTTCAAATTTAAGGACCGATTCCATTGTATAATAGTTATATGTCATGACGTTTAAATTTTTTATTATGTTGTACCCAAAAAAAAAAAAAAAAAATTGAACGTGTAGCCAAAAGCCCCAATTGAATTAGTTTCATATGTAATTTCTTAACACTTCTTAAAACTTTGTTTATTAATCTAGAAAATTTATGTAATAACATAGTAGAATTATTGTAGTAGATTCCACTATATTATTATTATTATTATTATTATTATTATTATGTAATGTTTTTCACGAGTAATACCAATTATTCAACTGAAGCGTTAGTAAAAGTATGTCATTTGAAACTGGCAGATTCCGAATTGATAACTTTCACTACACATGTGGAGTGAGTGAATACTGCCGTACAAGTGTGGAAAATGTTAATCACCTGAGGGCTCAAGACTTGTGTCGTCTTTTTAAGTAAAAAATGAACAGATAGATGTACGTATACAATATGAATGCGTACAATTTTGAAAAACGTATACACAACTATATAAGTAGCAGTCACTCTCACACCTAATGATAGAAAAGAGTTTTGAGCTTCTTGAGTTCACTTATCAGATAGTGTGTTCGGCCAGTATTGAAAAGATATCTCCGTCGTCTTCTTCTCTTATTTTCTTCCTTTTGATAAAAACACCATGACATTTTAAAATATTTTCATCTTCATGTAGTACAAGTTGATTATTTTTGGATCGGCAACTGAGAATTGATTCCTAATAATAATCCTGTGCACTAAAGAAGAATTTGCCCAATTAATTAAATACGGATGGCTTAATTGCCGTTAGCAGTGTTATGAATTGACAGTATATGTCGACCAACCAACCCATACAAGTGGGCTGGCCAAAAGAAATTACCCTTCATGCAAGAAAGCAAAGAAGCTTTGGCGATGTACAAATGTAATTGCCAAGTCAAATAGTGAATTTTCCTTTTTCCCCCTCGTTCTCGTTTTGCTTTTTAATTAATAATCTACCGAATTTTACTTTTTCTATAAAAAAAATCGATATCCTTTTTACCGAACACAATGTTTTAAAGTTGGACACAGCAACGTTTAGTCGTGAAACTCAAGTAACGTATTTTGTTTTCAAAATCCAAGTTGACAAATTACGTCATCGATGACTCATATGTTTCGATGCTACTTCGAAATCAAAAGCAAGCTTGAGATGCATTTGGTGGAGGTTCATATGATTTGAGAGTATTTTGAGTCCCGCTGAGCATATGCTGCTGCAGTTAGCATAAAAACGATTTCTTTGCAAAAGGAAATTGGTATTCAAATCTCGTTCGCTAACCAACATATAGTATTAATCTCCAAAATTCAAATTCATTGATAAACACAGAACCTAAAAATGAAGCGTGGAACTTCATGATTGAAAATAAACTATCTATTATGCATATATCTTGTTATTGTAGTATGGAGGAAGGTGAGAGAAAGCCACCAACTATGTATAGTTTATTGAAAAAAAAAATTTGTTTTTCTTTTAAAGTATAAGATTCTGAGAGAGTATCTATAGCAAGAGTGACTGAATACAATTGCATACTGAAATGTTAATAGAGAATTAAAAAACTATCTCACAATTGAATATTGGCAAGCGGTGAGGCAAAGGCCACGACTCATGTTAGCCGGTAAAGGACGGTGGCTACTTTAGGTGGCTACATATATATTAAATGTCTTTGAATATCTACGGTGTTTGTACTTAAATCAGTAGCAAGCAAGATATTTATGAGTGCAAAAATTACGGATGACAAATCGAGCATGAAAAGTAATTAATAAAGAAAGAAGAGATAAGAGATCGCACGCGTAAGTGAAACCGACATGTTAGGTACATACAATACATTTTAAGATGATAGTACTAAAAATAAGAATTTCATGTGTTTGAATTAAATCATGCAAAAGACAAGATTAAGTCATAATTTCCATTATATGTGAAGATAGAAAGAAAGAAAAGGAATGTTTTAGCAAAACCTACAAAGTGGGAAACCAAAAGAAGGAACTGTGGGGGACCCTTAGAAAAATCCTTGTCACACAAGCAATCTTTTTTAAAAGGAAGACGAAAATAAAATTAATGGAACTGCCCCCAAATTTTATTTTTTTAAAATTAATTAATTCCCGGCTTAACACCTGGTACATTGTGAGTCTCATGGCATGTCTATGGATAGATAAGTCCAAAGACCGCCCAAAAAGTGCTTTTGCAGGCAACACGTTAAATACCTAGATCTCATTTCCCTTGATTCTTCAAAGCGTGTGTGCTTCATGGAAACTTCATTTTAAGAGTACTGTTGAATTTCTCATGCACATTGCAAAACCGGTTTCTGGCTTCTGATTGAATTTCCATGCAAGCAAAGTATGAAAAATCAAAAATCCCACTTACACGTGCACATATATATCAAACATGCTTATGCGTTATATATGAATCATGAATTTACACGCAAGCAATTACGCTTGGACTGATAAAAGAAGAAGGAATTTTAAATCCTGTTATTAATTTCCAATCTCGAGAGTCGTTCTTTTTCCAACAATTTGAATTTTGAAAAGACTTTTCCCCGTGTTGGCAAACTTTTGTCCAACTCCCACTGTCTATAAATTCACACACTTGTGTCATTTGTCTCTCACACTAAATTGTTAGAGCTCAGCTAGAAACATTCAACATTCCGATTTCAAGCTTCTCTAGCCACAACACAATAAAATATATTGGCCTTCTTTCCTTTTCGCATACAAAATTACTGAAAAGGGACGATGGGAATCTTGTCTAAGATTGCTACAAACAATGGTCACGGCGAAGATTCGGCTTACTTCGATGGGTGGAAGGCATTTGATAGGAACCCTTTTCACCCAACTCAAAATCCTGAGGGTGTCATTCAACTTGGGCTCGCAGAGAATCAGGTTTGGCCTCAAGCTAGCCAGCCAGCTCCTTCTAATTAAATTATATCGTCACAGCCTGATCCGGCAAAAGTCATTAATATGCAACGTCCCTAATAATTTGCTTCGCCTCTCTTATCTGCAGCTTTGCTTCGATTTGATCAGGGAGTGGATTACCAAAAACCCATATGCATCAATTTGCACAGCAGAAGGTGTTGAAGATTTCAAGGATATTGCTATCTTTCAGGACTACCATGGCCTCCCAGAATTCAGACAGGTATTAACAACAATTAATTAATATATTTTTGCAACATGCATGCAGCATATTACTAATTACTGTTAAATCATGAAGCAACATTAATAACGAGTGTGTTATTATTATTTTTTTTTTGCAGGCTGTGGCAAAGTTTATGGGGAAAGGGAGAGGGGGCAGGGTAACATTTGATCCAGATCGTATAGTTATGAGCGGCGGAGCAACTGGAGCGAACGAGCTTATCATGTTTTGCTTAGCCGATCCTGGCGATGCTTTTCTTGTGCCTTCGCCTTATTATGCAGCGTACGAAACACTATTCTCTTTTTTACATTTTCTTCATCAATTATAATATAATTTTGTTCTAATTTCCACAGCACTAGTGGTTGAACGATGTTGAGTTAGTTAAAAACTAGCTAATGGAAGAGAAGAGGGCTATCCTGAACATTCAAATTATTAAAATAAAAGCACTAGATGAAAAGGCAGTAGAATGGTTCTAGAGGCTCTAAGTCTTGGACTTGCCATTACTATATATATATAAATATATATATATATATATAATATCTAGTATTTTAGTTTTATTCAACTGTGTTTTCCCCGCAATTTTCCACTTGGGGAATTCAATTAAATAGGTCAAACTCATTGACCTTAGTCTGAAATTGGAATTAGTGAATTATTATACTATCAGTAATCAAGATTAGAATCTCGCTCAATCTAGATTAGTGGTAGAGAAAAACAATTCTTTTCTATTTTACAATTAATTACTCAAAACTTGATTGACCAATAGCATTGACCTCTGAACTCTAGACCAATGAAAAACTAGTCATTTTCTTTTATGCTAGTTCGATGGTCAAAATTCAAACCAAATTAATTAGGTGTTCGGAAAATTTCCAGTCTTAATCTACATCAGAATATGTGTTAAAATTCTACCATCGCTTTCAAATTTGGTCTCTTCAATTACCTCGACAAAAATAAATAAAATTTTAAATCCAGCATGGATTGTATCTTTTTAAGTAACAAGTAAATTAAACTGCGTACTGAACAAGATTTTAATCTTGATTGCAGATTCGACCGTGATCTGTCATGGCGCACTGGCGTACAAATTGTCCCAGTTCACTGCGACATCTCCAACAATTTCAAAATAACGAGAGAAGCACTGGAGGCAGCTTACAAAAGGGCCCAGGAAGCCAGCATCAACATCAAAGGCTTGATCATAACAAACCCTTCGAATCCACTAGGCACAACTTTGGACAAAGACACACTTGAAAGCTTAGTGAGCTTCATCAATGACAAGAACATTCACCTTGTATGCGACGAAATTTATGCGGCCACTGTCTTCAGCTCTCCCAAATTCACCAGCGTTGCTGAAGTCATTCAAGAAATGGACTGCAACCGTGACCTCATTCACATTATTTACAGCTTGTCTAAGGACATGGGGCTCCCTGGCTTTAGAGTTGGCATCGTGTACTCGTTTAATGATGCTGTTGTGGATTGCGGCCGCAAGATGTCGAGCTTTGGTTTAGTCTCTTCGCAGACTCAGTACTTGCTTGCTTCAATGCTCTCTGATGATGAGTTTGTCGATAACTTTATCGCGGAGACCTCCAAGAGGTTGGCTAAGAGGCACCATATTTTCACCAAGAGACTTGAACAAGTCGGAATCAATTGCTTGAAAAGCAATGCAGGTCTTTATTGTTGGATGGACTTGCGTCATCTGCTTAAGGAAAAAACATTAGAAGGTGAAATTGCTCTGTGGCGCACCATTGTCAACGATGTGAAGCTCAATGTTTCGCCAGGCTCTTCGTTTCATTGTACTGAGCCTGGTTGGTTTAGGGTTTGCTTTGCCAACATGGATGATGACACATTGCAAGTTGCACTGAACCGAATTGTAGCATTTGTGCAACAGGACAAGGAATGTGAGAAACCAACCAAGAAACGTTGGCAGCAGAATCTTCGCGTCAGCTTCTCATCGAGGATCTATGAACAAGGTGTCATGTCGCCGCACTTGATGTCTCCTCACTCACCAATTCAACAGTCGCCTCTCGTCCGAGCAAGGACTTAAAAGAGGAATATTATCTCTATTCTAATTACTCAAAAAATAAGTGGTGATTCGACCAAGTGACTGTCATTTTTTCCCATTAGCGTGGGTTCTGTCATCTTTTTGTGGGACTGATAGATTTAGCATGTTTTCACTGCGAAAGAATCAGTGATCTTAATTAGTGTTTCCACTAGCCAACCAATAATTAACATACAATAGCACCAGAATGTATCTTCTTAGTTTTAAGTGATTATTGAACTTTTATGTATCTGTTTTAATTGTTTCACGGCTTGTGCAAGACATCACCGTGTCATGATGTTTGATTGTGTAATTCATCATATATAGTGGAAGTAATAGAATTTCACAACAGTTTCGTGTGTTAGTAAGTAATCTTGTTTCTTGTTCCCCCAAAGCTCAAGCATTTGTTTGATCAGGATTATCGATCTATCTTGATTGCCCTCAGTACTTTTTTTTTTCTTTTGGGGTGGGGGGGCGGTAGTATTAAAAATAGATGATTAGTTGGGTAAGTGATAAATGCCGATAAGCGTGGCATCATGCCTGTAACTTGCATGCCTCATATGCACAGTTTTTAAAATTACGGTCATGTCAGTATGACATGAGCAGCAAAGCAAGCATATAATATGATCAAGGCATGCCTAGTTAACTCGTGATAATATATATCCCCGACTTACATCTAATATAACTTACTATAGTTAGCTAAAATTCACCACTTGGCCCCACTCACTTTTGTAATGCTCGGACTAATTGTCAGTTACAATACATGTAACTTAAAAAAATCCTGTTATGAATAGGAATCACATCCTGTGAACCAATACTCGGTACATTTGATGATGCTCGTTTGACTATTTGTTATATTTTCCTTTCTTCAGTTTTTATGTTTATTTTTTTTTCCCAATTACTATTATTCTCCTTGTTAATTCATGTATACACCGTACACATAGCAAGAATGAAATTGTTTAATGTTCTTGTGAAAAAAATATGAACAAAATCTGTGAAACTGTCTTAAATTAAGTTAGCTGGAACAAGAGAAGGAGGAACATGACCATCATAAATATATAGCACCAGGTACCAGCTAATTGTTAATTAATTTGTTTTCTTTACGTACAATATCATTGGATAAATGCTATTTGTTTGGTTGCATGTGCACCAGAATGAAACGCAATCACAAGTCTTTTTCATTTTGATGTTGTGAATTGAGACAAAACTGCCCCACCAATCTAAATTTGCACATTCTGCCCAATTAGTCGGTTGACCAGCTAAGCGACCGAACCGACAAAATATGATACGAAAGAGATTTTACTCTTCATTTGCACCAAAATGCGTTTGTAAGACTCAGCTTGCCATCTGGGAATTTTTTGTCCAGTGTGACCTGACAGCAGAGGGACACCTATTTACGTGTCTTCCTCCAACGAGAGTGGCTCTGGGAGGATAGAAGATTTTGGACCAAATAAGAATTGTTATTGTGATGATCATGTTGAATTTTTGGTTTGAAAATTTGGCAACTCGTGAGACAGGATAAAAACACCAGTCACGGAGTCAACGACTCAGCTCGCGTGCTGTTTATAAATAAGCTGGCGAATGACCACGACAAAATTATGTAAAAATATGTTTCACTACTGCACGTCTCTTCTCCAATAAAACTGGTGATTCACTTGAGAAACTAAATGGAATACAAGTATTTGTCGTAGTCGCCGCGGAGAAATTTAACAAAATTATGCTCAATTTGTCTGGAAAATTGTCTGTTTGTGCTTCTTGAGCATGTAGTTTTTGAACATTGTGATCATCTTGCCTACCTACGCATGAACAAGTTCTTGTTTAAATTTCTTCGTATATATCTGTTTTCTGATCAGCTCAATGTAAATTATTATTGCTTGCACGCATATTCCACGTTGATTAAATTATTTTCCACACGAAGATTGCCGAATAAAACACGATCTCTTTTAATTCGGATTCGGCTATGTATGCGAATGTGAAGCGATACATATCAAAGCTGGTTCTGTGAAGACTGAAGACCTTGCGAGAAAGCTAGGTAGTGGTCTTTAATGAAGCTTTTAATTAAATGAAGAAATATTGTATGTACCGACTTGTCAATGCCACTGACTAAGAGCAGACGATACAGCAGCAGGTTTATTGGACCAGTTAGCCAGAAATTAACGATTAAATCATGATTGAGTGGGAGAGGAGGAGACCTGGAGACATTTTTTTTCTTAACTCGAATCCAGGGGCTTCTTTAATCTGTGGGCAAACTTTAGTGGGACAAATTTATTTACCTCGTTGTTTGTATGTTTATCTAATAGGACCGATTTTGCTAGATAGATACATATTATCATATATGTTGGCTTTTACACAAATCACTCTATGAAAATAAAATGATAAATAAAGAAGATATTTTTTCTAACATTATCATAACTAAAATAACCACTTATAGAGAAGGAAAATGAGCTAAACTCCTCGCTTATTCGGAGAAAATAATGAAAACTACTCGTATTTAAAAATTAGTTAAGCATTAACTTTATTGATTAAAACCTATCGAAAACCGTTATGTTAATTAAGTGTTAATTTATTGATCATTTTACTATTTTGTCCTTGGTGGCCATAAAACTCAAAATATTTTGGGATATAAAAATTAAGTAAAATGACTCATATACCCTTTATATATATGTATGCATACCATTAATAATTGAATTGAACTAATTTAATAGTAAAATGTAAAGTAGCCCACGTGTTTGTGAGCGAGCATACATGTGTGTTCGGGACATTTCCGAACTAGGCAGCACTTCAAGAATAAAATGCAATTTTAATGAATATTTTTGCAGCTATTAGGGATATTTATGTCATTTAATACAATTTTAACTAATGTGCAATTTGCATAGTTATTATTAAATGAATTCAATCATTAAGGAATACATGTCGTTTTACTTGATTCATATTCCAAACACATTTAAACTTTGCAACCATCAAGGGTAAAATGGAAAAGTGATTAATAAATTTGATACTTTAATTATAAATAGTTATAACACCAGTAGATTTTTTGGTAGGATCACTTTCTCCAAACGACAAGGAGTTTGGCTTCTGTTCCTCTTATAATGAGTTTACCCCATCTTCCATACATCTATGTACCAACAATGTACTATATAAATATTTGTATACGATATAAACGAAACCGCAAGCTATTTTTGTTGGATAATCTTATAAAATTTTTTCTTCTTTTAACCTATATATATATATATATATATATATATATATATATATATATATATATATTTAAAAAAAAATTATAGTAGATCCACACACACACACATATATATATATAATCATTCTCTAATGAAGATGCACATTAAAATAAAAAAAAATTATAGATTTCAATATATTAAAGATTTATTTTTTTTATTTATTAGTGGCATTTTCATTTTAATAAAATGAGAATGCCTATATATATATATATAAAAGTGAGATGATAGATGACTAAGTTATAGTCAGGACCAATTATAATGTATGGTTACTGAGTTTGCTGAAGCTTTGCATTATTTCATATACATAATGTTATAACTGAGATTAATTATTATATTAAAAGTTTATAACAACAGTATGTATCCAGTATAATCTATAGCTTTAAGACTTGATGAGTGTGTTCTTTGTACTGAATGCACATGCAGGCACTTGACACAGAGTACAGTGCGTGCTTGCATATATTTGGATTGTGTTTGGTTTGAAGAAAAGTAAGGAAATGAGAGGAGAGGAGAGTATACGAAATTCTTTTCTAATGTTTGATTTGTTACAAAATTATATAAAGACAGTAAATGTCTTATCTTTTTATTTGGACAATTTCACCCTTTAGTGTTAAACTTTTAATATCTATCATAAATATAATTCAAAAACATTAAACAATAAATTTATTTAATATACTATATAAATAACTAATAAAAATTATTTTAAATAATTTAATTATACTTATAATTAAACTCTATTTAAAAAAGTTTATTAACATAATTTTATTTTATAAATAGTTTAATTTATTAAACAAACTATGACATAATACAAATAATTTCTTAATTAATATATTACAATTTTAGAATTTTATTTGAACCCAAAAAAAAAAAGAACTGCCACCCCCATCGGAGCGCCACGTCTCGCCACCGGCCACCGCTGTACCATGTCATTTCGACTCCAGAATTATATGAAAATTATCAAAAATTGACGATCTATTGATTGAAATAGCTTGTTTGGCCATAATAGTTGATGTTTGCCGCATCTAGGAAAGTTAGAAAGTTTTCAAATTTCTTTTAACCATATTTTAGGAAATGAATTCATTTTTTCACTATATGAGTATATGACAGTATAACAACGTTGCTCATTGGTCGGTGAATCCAACATTACCAACGGTGACGTCCCACACGCGAGTGATTGCAGCGGAGGCGGTGGTTCGACGGCAACAGCGATGACAGTCCGATGACTGTTAAATTTGTATTTCTATTTTTAAAGTTAAATAAATAAATAAATAATGTGATTTTATTAAATTATTTAAATCATTGCTTTAACTTTTACTGATACAAATTTAATTATCTACAATATTAAATTGATAAAATAAAATTATAAATAATAATTATTTGATAACATTGAACAAGTTAATAAAAGATTGAAGGGATAATTTTGAATGTTTTGGCTTCCAATAGAAGAGGAATTTAAATTCATCACTCTTTGGAATTCCACACCATGAAATATATTAAATTTTAATGCAAATTAAATTCTTATAAATTATGGTCAATCAAACAAAGGAAATAAGAAAGGAATTTAAATTACTTTCCTTTCCCCCTTCCTCTCCTTCCAACCAAACACCACCTTAATGTACACAAATAAATTTATCGTCCATCACATGCAATCATAATACAAAATTAGGATTATAGATTCACAGGGCTTAGTTCTTAAGGGGAATACACAACTAACACTAAACAACCAGTGATGTAATAATACTTGTAATCAACTTGGAAATTTTATTGCATCAGTTGGATTAATGAGCACAAGTATATATTTTATGTTAGATGCCAACCGAATCAAGTGTACACTAACACCAGTAATGGTAATTTTTTAAAGCAGTTAAAAGGAGTAAGATCTCAAGTGCAGAGGCAGTTCTGCATCAGCAATCAACTGAGCAATTGTGCGGTCAGGATCGATAAGACGCGAAGAACCCACCAAAAATAAAATAATAAGTTGTCTATCAGGCAACCGACCATGGGCCATGGAAAAGGGCCTATCAATTCGTACAAGTAGAACACAAAATATAATTATTAGACTCCAGAAATTTAATGTGAATCAGGAGCCTGCAGTTCAAGTACAACATCAAGTGGCTCAAGGGAATGTACACCCGGAGATCTGAAATCAAAAGCTTCAGTGTGACCCACAATGAATTTTGAGCCCGTGATTTTATTATTGACTCTAAGAAATTTACAGAATGGCCCAAATTTTGGGTACTCACCACTGAGTGATCAATTGTGATCAACTGAGAAGCTTATTGCATGGTTGATCTGTCACCATTTTTTTTTCTTTATTTAAGCACATTATGATCAGTTTTAGCTTAGCAAAAATAAGAAAAATGCAACTAGAAATGAACCCTAATTTTAGGCTAAATTTTCATCGACTTTGATCCTCTGGTGCAAATAATGAAAATAACTGACTAAAAAAAAAAAAGGAAGAGGAAGCAAATCGATCGATGATGAACAGAAACAAAATTCAAAAAATTTTATTTATTTTCTCGACGGTTCAATTACTCACTCATACATGGAAAGAAACAAAGGAGGCATCACCTTTTATATACACAAGTTTGATATCTTGATGTTGCCTGCTTACTATAAGAATTGATGACATTCAAATCAGGTCACCAATTAGCAAAATGTCTTTAATTCCTGTTGTGAAATTAACAAATAACACAAGCGTTTGGATTCTCCTCAATGCTTTGAACATGGTAATAAGTGGTCAAGTGAGGATTATAAGCCCTGTAAGCTTTAACAAGCTCTAAAACAGGATCCGGTGGTGGTGCCGGTGCTGGTGCTGGTGCTGCTTCTTTCTTCTTCTCTTCCTCTTTCTTTTCTTCTTCTTTCTTGGGCTCTTCTTTTTTGGGCTCTTCTTTCTTAGCTTCTTCCTCTTTCTTTGGCTCTTCTTTCTTAGCTTCCTCTTCCTTCTTTGCTTCTTCCTTCTTCGGCTCCTCCTTTGGCTTCTCTGGCTCCTTTGCTGGCCCAACTAATATTATATCTGTCGGCCAATATTTTCTCAATTTGCTCACAACGTTTACAGGATCAACAGTTCCTATCACTGTCAATTTCTTCTCCTTCATGTCCATGGCAATGGAATCGATCCCTTTTAAAATGAAATCAAGTTATCCAATCCTTTACTATGTGTAGAAGATTAATCCAGTAGAGACTAGAGCTAGCAATTAATAATGTTGTCATGACTCATGATGCGTGAAATTATACAATATATCTTAAATATCATGTCACCCATATAATAAATAAATAATATTATGATACGTGTGTATTTATTTTAAAAGATTATTATACATGTGATATTTATATTAAATTTAATTAACATATATATTAGTCAATTGTATTACTTATGATTACTTACGATGTATTGTAAAATTTCTCTATTTCTCCTCACGATGCTAATAACAACAAAAGAATTAAATTCCACGTGTAACCAAAGTGTTTAATCTATTCATGCAATTGTTTGTTTCGTTAAGGATAAATCTGACGGTCACAATTTTGCACGACAATTAACGCAAATTATAATTATTCATGTCATAATATAATTAATTGTTCTCTAGGTAACGTAAACAAAAAAGCCTACTTCAATTAAAACATAATTAATTACTTCCCCTGGAACTCTCTCTCTCTCTCTGTCGGTAAGAAGTAAAAAATTTAAAAATAAAAAATCTTTTCTTCCTCTTTCTTCAAAGGTGCTGGTACTGAACCTTTATACAATGAAGTAGCTGCGGACCATCATTTTTATGGAGTGAATTGACAAGTTACCAGATAATAATAAACATAAAGGGTAGGTGATGTAGTGAAAACTCATCAGTAAGTTCTTAATTTACTGAAATCACATCAGTTATTCGTGGGATGTGTTCTGTGTACAAGCTCAAAAATATAAAACTACATAGAAAAGAATATTATCTGTCAAAGTCAAAACAAATAATCAATCAATGCTCAAATTGAAGTTCTAATTCCTCAGCCGTATGTATTTATGTATTTATTTATTTATTTTTGCTCTTGCTTATAAAAAAAAATTAATAATAATAATAAACATGGTCTGGTACCTGACAGAGTAGAGGCAGTCTTCAAAGCTTTCTGCTTGGCCTTAGCATCCTGCAAATCCAACTTCAATACAGCCTTCTGCAACCGCAAATAAAGATCCAACCATCTCAGAATATATATGATCAAACTTGATAAAATATATATGTGTGTGCAGTATATATGTATATATATATATATATATATTATTATTATTTTTTTCTTCCTTCCTCTATGAATCGAACAAGCTGGATCGATGTTAAAAGATAAATAAATACAAGAACTTTATAACTCAAAAAGACAGTATAATTAATAATGAAAGCACGGCATCTATCATACTTTTTGAATTCTGATTATAGTCCGCTTTATAATGGAAAAAAAAAAAAAAACAGAAAACAAAAACTGTGAATGTTCATAACATATATAATTAAAGATGTGATCAAAAGAGACCCTTAACAGGCGAAAAAAGAAAAAAAAAAAAAACCCAGATGATCCCTGCGGCCCATCCATAGTTAATTACGTCATTAAATACAAATCAAACAAAACGAACAGAGTGAATTAAATAAAATAAACGAAGGAATCAGAGGAACCCAGGCCTGTAATAATTAACTTGCAAACATCTATCTATTTACATGTGCATGTATTATATATTTATATAATAAGGAGATGCTAAAGTGAGAATCAAACCTTCATAATTCCTGGTTGCTTTCTCAGAAAAATAGCGGATCAGAACCAAAGAAAATAAAGAGAGAATATTGAGAAATGGAGAGAGAGTGAGAGCAAAGCAAATGAGATGGAGAAAAGATGGCGAAGACGTAATCGAATAATGCTTTGTTGAAAAAAGATAAAGAGAGGTTTGGACAGTTTTGCATGCCCAAGACACAAATCCGAATCAAAACAAGAAATGCAGAATAGGAAAGAGAAATTTCTGTTTCCTTATAAAATAAAGAAGGGCAAATAAATCAGTGCACGGACGTTGAATGAATGGAGATGTATTAATTACGGAAGTGGAAAGATTGAAATATAATATATTAATAATGCCCCAAGCTACCTCAGTAACATGAAATGAATGAATCAGGGAACGAAAGAATGACGGCCCAGTTAAAAAAAGCCATCGCCTTCGTGCTGATCCCCACGCGATTGATAGGAGCGTCACATCCACATATGGCCGCATGCTTCATTACTCATTAGCGTTGCCACTTGTTTTTTATATCTTGGAAGCTACAAGAGACAGTGACCAATTTTGTCTTTTTCAATCACAATAACAGAGAGAGCATGCCATGGCAGCATGCTGCATACATTTCGTTTGAATTTTATTTAAATCACAAAACAAACACTAAAAAAGAGATGTGTGGGTGTGATTGCTCGCCCGATGGAATTCATCTTTGCTAAAATTTCGATTCCTAGGTGTTAAAAGCGCATTTTACGTTGCAAAGAATGAAAAAGCTTTTGGCGCGTAAAGTTACAAGCAATAAACATGAGGTGAGTCGTAGATTCTGGACCCCACTGGTCTTGTTCAGCGTACAGCTGCTTGTTCCAGCCGTAAACTTAGAAAGCAGACGTCGTTAGGTCTCAAGTGCAACAGATCTTTGCCACGTGTCCCTTTTTTTGGGTTCTTTTTTCCCCCAATCATTTGATCCTACGGTCATTGTTTAGAAGGCTGAATGGACCCGGTAGACGATAAATGCATCAGGTGATGTAGTGAACTACCTTTTCAGGGCAAAGGGTAAAGTGAAGTAGTGAACTCCAATTGGTTGATTTGATAATTTCCACTCTCCACCGGTCAATTTTTTTTTTCTTTTTTAAAATCAAAAGAAAATTAATATTCATTTTAATTGCAATCATTCAATGGATTTGAACTTCAGATTGTGTTTAGAGACCAATCCATTATCCGTGCCTTCTAATATGTTTAATCTATTATTTAAACTTTTCTTAACAAACTTTACTATTTGATCTTTTTTAATTGCTTTATTATTTGACGATAAACGCAAATTTTATTCCTATTCTTTTCTAAAATGTGTATAATGCAACTTACAAATGGGCCCATAGAAACATACAATTTAAGTCTAAAGATGAGTGGTGCTTAGTGCGTTTACTAATCAGTAATCAGAATAGTCTGGAATCAGAATGGAGTGAAATCGGAATGGGTTGGAATCGGAATGGAAAATGAGAATCAGAATAAATTGTTTATTTTAGCTGTGGGAATCGGAATCGAAATGAACTGTATTGTCATTTATTTGTTTACTTTATTTTGGAATCATAATGGATTGGTACAAGTTACTAAACTGACTTTAGTTTATTATTATCATTATTTATTTATTTATTTATTTATTTATTTATTTATTTATTATTATTATTATTATTATTATTATTATTATTATTATTATTAGAAATTTCACAATTTAAGTGGGGGTAATATAGTCATTTTAGGGAATGAAATTCTCATTCCCACCTCCCTCGTGGGAATGGAAATTTTAGTAATCATTCCTAATTTTGGGTGGAGCCCACCACTTTGATTCCCATTCCAGTTCTCATTTAAGTAAGTAAACATATCATTTATTCTCATTACTTGATTCTCATTTCCATTTGCATTAAGTAAACACACCATAAACTCCTTATAAAACCCTCTCACTGTAAAAAATAATTGATTTTCTAAAATACCCCATTATAATTTCTTAAACAAGTACTGAAATCTTTTATGATAAAACTCCTCCTATTTCCTTTAGTTGTTGCTTTCTGGAAGAAGACTTCTAAACTTGCATTTACGTCATAGGGGTGTTCGCGGATCGGATTTTACGGATTGGACATTAATCCATATCCGATCTATGATTTTATTAATTGTAAATTTTCAATCCAATCCACAGATTGACGAATTCAATCCAAATCCAATCCATATATCTGCGGATCGGATACAGATTTGACCCAATCCATATCCAATCCACCATTTTACAAATTGGTTTACGGATTAAAAATTTTTAATTATGTTTATTTTACAAACTAATTAAATAAAAAAATCTAATATAAAAATAAATTAAGTGTCTAAATAAAGTTAGAATAATACAATTAAAATTTTAAAATATGACATCATGAAAAGAAAAAATCTCATTTGTTGAATCAATATATGAAACTTAACTAAAATTATAAAAACTATTTAGAAAGCTAATTTATTTATTTAATTATTCAATTATTTAATTATACTTATTATATATTATTATCGAATAAGATATGTATAGTGTTAATGTAACTACATTCTAATTTATTTATTTATTAGTAAATAGTAATGCCACATTTATAATTTTTTTTAATTAAATAAATAAATAAAATTTATTTTTTACGGATTCGTGGATTTTTGTGGATTTACAGAAGTAAATCCATATCCAATTTATCGACTGCGAATTTTTAAATTTTCAATCTAATCTAATCCACCAATTCAATTTATCAATCTACAGATTGAATTTTTACGGATCAGATTTTTATAGATCAGACAGATTGAGTGGATCATATTAAATTCTGAACACTCCTAATTTACTTAATTTACTAGGAGGCAATTGACGATTTTTGTAGCAAAGAAACCAAAAAGTTTAAAAGTTTTGAAAATGAATCTTCATATTCATTCTTCAACTTGAGTAATAACTAGTGTAATTTTGTCACAAATGCAATCAGCACTTCTTTCACAAAAACTGCACCCTACGAGTAGGTTTTCGTCTCTTATTTTTTTATTTATAAATTCTGTAAAAATCCAAAATTTTTATGTCACTTTCTTCTTATTTGCACTGCACAGATTTTTCATTAGCTCCATCACATCAAAACTTTAATAATTGTTCGTCGAGGCCAAGCCATAAGCCGTAGAACAAGCTGACATCTGGAGGATTTTCCTCAGTTTTTGATAAATAATTAAAACATTCTGAATAGCTCATTGCAAAATGATAACTCAAAAGTCCCTTGTCCCTTGTCCCTTGTCCCTTGACGTCTCCAAAGCCCTCCACACACACACACACACACACACACACGAAAGCTTGAAGATTTCTCTTACAATAGTTGAAGTGAAAAATTAAGTGTACTTTAAATTACGGCTTTTTAAAATGAATAGAGCTTATGATACGGGCTGTACAAAGTCTGTTTAAACAATATTATTTGAGGGTTTAATTGGATGTATTTTTGGGTATTTATGTAATTAAAATTAAAAGGAGAGTTTTATGAAAAAAATTTAGAGGAGTGTCAATAGTACAAATCCCTATATATATATATATCAGAAAAATAAAGAAAATAAATCTCACAATTATTAAAAAAAATTAGACTCTCCACTTTAAATTTAAAGATAAAAGAGGAAAAAGTTCCGAACCATAAACAAAAGAGAATAAAGTTTAGCCTAGATTGATATTTAAACGAGAATAAATGTGTATTCCTGAGTGAGTTAGAACTCGTTATTCCGTTGTCCAAACACTTGGTTAATTCTGATTTGGTATGAGAACTCAACTTACAGATCTTAAATAATGGACTTTTCAAATTCTTTCTCCAAAAAAAACAAAACTTAATTTACAAATCTTAAATAATTGTCGTCCACAACTTTTATTCTATGATCTGATAATTACTAATGTGACCAATCTTGCAGTTATTATTGGCTAATAATGGCAGGTAAAACGCCTCACCTAATACTTCTCAAATTTAGTTTTATTCTTTTTTTTTAATTTTAATTTTTTATTTTTATACCACCTCTAATCACACTCATACACTTATTTATTTTTATACCAACCCAATCCAGCACCAACCCATAACGATTACGTAACTTTACGGTAGATCAAAATATGCCCAAATTAATATATGTAATAAATATTGAGTTCAACTTTAAAAAAAGAAAAAGGTAAAGACAAAGATAAATTAGAATGAACTAATCAAATTAGTTTAATTTCATTTGACGTATTTCCATAAGGATTAAGATTTTTTTTTTATCCGATTTTTTTTTAAATAAATTTTATTAAAATAATTAATAATTAAAAAATTAAAAAAATAATTAAATTATAATTATACACTATCACTCAAATATACGTCAAATAAAGATAACATAGCAAAATCTAGAAAAGATGAATTAAAACCCTTGCTAATGGCTTTAACATAAGTGTCAGTCATGTCAGCTTTTGCTTTTTCAGTATTTGTGCTTGCATTTGCATGGGCAAGGAGACAACGATGTGTGAATCTTATTCCGTCGCCCGCCAAGATGAAAAGAGCAGGAATAGCCGGCCTAGACTGCCACGACGGTCTGTGAGGTCCACACAAAAGGTCTGAAATCTCACTGACCATCAATGCGGAATTTAGTCGGGATCAGGCTAATGATGGGCCCGATCGGAAAGAAAGCTTTTCAAGGTTGTAATAAGTGTGATTCAATCTTCAGGTAATTGTTTAAAGTGCTGTCTTTTCACAAAAAAACGAGTGGGTCCGAATTATAAGCGCAGTTGCGCACACTATTTTATATATATATATACACACATATATAGGATAATTTTTTAATGATTAATTCTGTAAATTATTAAAGTAATGGATGAGTTAAAAAAATAAAAAATACACTCAAAATACTATAAGATAAAAAGGTAAACTACATTACATTCAAATATGTGTTTTACTCAATTTTTTAAATTATCTATTACTTTAATAACTTAAGGGATCCATTATTATTATTATTATTATTATTATTATTATTATTATTATTATTATTATTATTTATGTGTTGTCATGATGGATGAATAGTACTAAATATCCAATCTTATCAAGTATAGTAAGGAATGTTCTCATTATTCTAGCATTTACTGATACAGTTGAGTCTATTTTTAGTATTGGAGGTCGTACATTAGATTAATATAGAAGTTCCTTGATTCCATATATGATTGAAGCGTTGATATTGTTACAAAAATGGTTGCAATCTTCTATTTTTGTAGATACAACAGCAGATCTAAATAAATTAGTTGAAGAAAATAAGTTTATAGATCAACTTGCTGAAAGTATGTTTTGTAAAATTTTAATTTAAGTTCATTTTTTAAGGAATATGAACCCTATACAATTTGTTTAATTTTAATTTAAGTTTGTTTTTTAAGTAATATCAATCTTGTTCAATTTGTTATTTTTTACTCATGTAGAATTTCACAAATCAACAGTGCCCGACTAATTTGGTATGTCAACATAAAAACTGCATTCAACATAAACAATTTTTAGGTAATAAAATTGATATACATTTATTTGTTAGTTATTAAATATCATTTTATTTTTTTTAGTTTAATTATTTAGTGTTTGACTCACTTTGAATTTTGATGTAAGTAATATGGATGGTAGATATAGTTGTAGCTTGTGTGTTATGGTGGAGTTTTGTCGAATGTCGATGCAGTATTACAGACTTGTGGTGTTTTGCTTTTTTACCTCTTTTGTTGTTATAGATTTATAATTTGTAGTGGATTTTAAAATTAGGTGCGATTGTAAATTGTGACTATTCCGTATTAAGAGTTTTATTATTTTGTTTTTGACTTGAAGACTTTGTATTTGTTTATTTTTATCTAGTGTTACTATGCTTGTAGGGTGTAGTTACTAGTTAGTACAGGTGTAAACTGTAAAATTAAGTAAAATCAAGTGAAAACTGTAAAATCTAGTAGAATTAAGTTAAAATTGTAAAATTAAAAAAATGTCCCAAACCAAATCGAGCCGATCCAAATTTCAGAATTGAACCAAACCGAACCAAAATTTGAGTTCGGTTTGATTTTGATATTTGGTGTGGATTTGATTTAAATTCTTGAGAACCGTTTGGTTTTAGTTTGGTTTGGTTGAACCGGAAAACACGCACCCCCAATAAAAGCATCAATAGCATATATAAAACATAAAAAAGAGACCAAAAAGTTGAGTGCCATGGTGTTTGTTATGAATTATTAAAAAAAGGGAGCCTCTTTTTTTTTTTTTAACACAATAATATACACAAAATCTTAGGGCTTGTTCAATACTTGTTTCTGAATTAATATTTTTTGAAAATAAAAATAAGTATAAAACTAGTGTTTTGTAGTTATTGTATCTTGAATTTAAGTATGATATTATTTTCTGTATCCTATATTTTAAAATAAAAAATAGTAATATGTATTCTGATAGTACCATTTTAAAAAATATTATTTACTAAATATTTAAGTCACATTTATACTTAAAAAGTAATTGTTTAACTAATACACACACAAATATACCATAAAATAATTTAAACAAAATAATTATAAAAATTTACAAGATAATAAAATTTTAGCATTAGCATTAATAAAAAAAAGCTTTACACTGTCATTATTTTTACACTATAATTAAGATATATATTAATAAAAAAAATTACATTACCCTATATTAAATCGTTTTGAGATTCATTCAAATAGCTCATCACTTGTAATTGTCTACATTAATGTTTGTAAATCACCATTTTTAACATGATCATATACTATTCCACTAGTTTGTAACACAATAGGGCCAGACATATTTTCAAACACAAATACCCCACATTTTTCACCCACATGCTCTTAAGAAAATAAAATACAAATATTTAAATAATATGCTGGACTTGAAATACAGGTCCAATTTTCCTACTCAGAAGAAATTTCAAGAGAATAAAAAATACAAAAATCAATATCTGTATGTAGATCTATAAATGGTAGTTCAAATCTACATAAACAATTATTAATATTTTTTTAAGATTAAAAGAAAACACAAGTGGTGGGTAAGAAAAAAATAATAATACATGGAAAACAAGAAAAAGAAAAAAGAAAAAAATTATTTAGAAAGTGCTGGAATGGGGTATTCTCTGTATTGAGAGACGAGAAAAATGTTAGATTAACCAAAAAAAAAATGTTATCGATGAAAAAAAAAGGATAAAAAATTAAAACAAAAAATTACTTAAAGATTTTGATACTGGAATGAGAGACGAGAGTTGATGAAGAATGAGAGATGAAAGGCGAGAGATGAGGAAGAATGTTTGCGAGTATGAAGAAGAAAAAGCTGGTGAGAGAAGGAAGAAGGCAGAAAGTGCAATTATTTTTGGGAAATGCGTATGAATTTATTTTATAAAATATTTTATAGTTTATTTCATAGAACACCCAAAACATGTTTAACTTGTTTTCTTAATTATAAGTATCAAGTGAACTCTGTTTTGCATGTTTTGCAATTCATATTTTGAAAACTGACAATGAACATGTATCACATTAGAATTTTGAAAACAAAAATGAAAACGGTTGTTATAAAACAACACCAACACGCACTAAGTCTTTTGATACTAAACAAATCAATGGATCAAATTAAATGTGTACTTTTATTTTATTAAAAACAAAATTAAAAATCAATAGGCCACACAGCATATTATTAAACATTTTCTTTTTTTCATCTTGTTTTCTCTCTATAATTAATATAATTAGAATCTCTTTATCCTTCATGTAAATTAAAAGTTACTGGAGAGTGTGGAGTTCTCTCACTCTAGTGTCTATATATTTATTTAAGTGTATGAGTGGGAATATCATTCTATGGGTCCCACCCACTTTTAGAGTGAGGAGTATGATTCATACTCCTATAAGAGTGGTGGGAATGTGAATCTACTCTTATCTTTTCCTTTGTTACCTTTTCGTTAAAATATAACATAATGATATTTGTTAAAATAAAACAGCACTACATTTATCAAGATAATAGTTAACATTGATTCTAATTTAAATTATTTGAAAATAATATTATTATATTCACAAAGAATTAATAATATTACTATACATCATTCTTATTTGAAAATACAATATTATTATATTTGTTTAATTTTAATAGCATTATATTATGTTTATTAATATTAATAATTAATAATAATAAATAGTTTATTCTAAGAACATATTAATTTTGTATTATATTATTAAAAATAATGTTTCATTTGTGTTGTTCTTATCAATAACTTTTAATTTACATAATTAAAATTAAAATATTTATGATCTACATAATTAAGAATATTAATAATAATTATTAACTTATATGATTAAAATTAATTATAAAATAAATTTTTTATTTTAGAAATATATTTTTTTTGTTCACTTTGTAATTAAAAACCACAATTCTTTAAATAAGAGTAAAATTATAATTTAGAATAATTAACTCTCAATCCAAGATAAAGTAAATACATAAATAAGATTCTGATTCTTATTCCACATTCACATTCTAATGTCAGTAAATAACATACTTCCACTCCTATTCTATGCTCACAATCCCAAAATTTCCACTATTCAGGATTCTCAATTCATTCCGAAAAGTAAATACTACCTAAATATCTTAAATAACTCTTCTAACAAGTTAATAACTTTTAAATAAAGTATAAATATCAATATTAGCACACCAAAACATTCGCAAAATTGAATTTGTTCATCTAATCTCTCTCAATTTTCACTTTTTTTTAATACAAATTTTTGTGACAAAAAAACTTGAAAATGAATGTGTCAAGCATCTAATAGAAACTAAAATGAAGAGATTCAATTAACAACATGATTTTTTATTCTTTCCTTTTCAAAACGTATCCATATTTAATTTGTACTATTCCTCCCTTGTCAATTTGGTTTATATTCCAAGCCACCAAAGTATTATTAATATCAAAACGAAAGCAATAACATAACAAAATCGAGTATACAAGAGAATATTGGAAAAGGAAGACAGTAAAGAGTATAAACATCACTCACCAATGGGGATTTAGTATAATGCTTGGTTGATAGTTCTTCAAACTATTATACATTAGTCATTTATTCATATGAGGAAATATAAAATAATTATTTACATTCAATCTTACAGAGTAATGTTGTTTAATAATCCAAAACAAACACCGTGGTACTCAATTTTTTAGTTTCTTCTTTTATGTTTTATATCTGTTATTGATACGTTTGCTTCAGTAGAAAATATAGTGATCACATATAAAATAATTTTTTAATACTAATAAAGGATACAGAGAATCAAAATCATATTAATTATAGAGACAAAATAAGAGGAAAAATATTTAATAATCTGTCGTGAGGCCCACCAACTTTATAATTTTATTATTAATAAAAATAGAAGTCAAATTATCTATTGATTTATTTGATATTAAACGGTTAAGATACTGAGTATATTATTTTGTCAAAAAAATGACGGCTCCAGATCTTATATATATTAATATATGAATGATTGTACAAGTCGATGTGTAATATCATATCATAATCACATGTTTTATCTTTTTAAGGAATAAAAAATAACATGAGACATGTGCCAATTATATAATATATTACATTAGTGTTGCAGAATGTTCTAGTTTTAGTTGAACCAAAGAGAATGAGACACGTGTTAAATGAGACGGATGAACTAAGAAGTAAGAAGATGGAGTTAATTTTAGGGTCCGTTTGGGCCAACTATTCCACCATCTACGAGCGAGGTGAATGCATTCATTTTTGTTTTTGAAAGTAGGAAACAGTAAAAAAAAAAGAAAAGAAAGAAATAAATAAAAAAGAACACACACAAGTATGGTTTCATGATTTAAAAATGATATCAAACTCAGCAATATTTCATTGTACTAAGAGGGCACGATGACGTGATGTCTACGATGCCAAACAGTCTTGTAGCGGGCTGGGTTTACTTAACAATGGGTTGGGATACGCATGGGCTCATCGAAAGATTTCTGTAGGATTGGGCTTGGGTTTGAATAACAAAGCCTTCTTGCACTAGGTTTTGCATATCTTCCAATCACGGAAGAATTTTGGAGTGGCGCTACCGCCACCCCTCTGTTTTGCTTTTAAAAGCCTCGTGTTTTGTATTTATAATTTTATCCTTTGTATTAAAGGCAAAATCTTATCTAATTAAATTCACCTCCAGTTATTTTATTTGGTCATTTTCTCTATTACAAACACTATAAACTTACAACATAAAAAAGAATTTGAATGTAAAAGAATAAAAATTTGATATAAACTGAACTTTATCTCAAATTGTGTTTGCTGCAAAATAGTTTTGTAAGGTCTTAACCAATAACTGACTTTATGAGCATGCTAGGAGAGAACTAACCTTGTGCTTATTTTATTTAAATAAATTAAAAATATATATATGCTTGAGTTAATTACATGTTCATTATGTTATAAATCTGAAGATAACTGATTTAGATATTTCTAAGAAATCAATTAGCACAATTTCTTGAAGAAGAAACCACCTAAATTACAACTTAAATTTGAGCAAAAATTAAATGAGTATAAGAAGAAGAATAGAGAAGAAAGAAAATGGAGATTTAGAATGAATATATTCAATTGATGAGAGCAACTACAAGTCTAACTTTGATTCATTTATATAGGCGGAGAATCTGTCTTACTTAAGTGACCTTCTACTAACTTTAAAAAATAGACTCTCTATTAACATTATTAATATGATGGTGCTTCCACTTTTCAATTGCATAATGCAACTATTTCACTAAAATAATTGTACTCGCGAGTGGACCGATTGAAATCCACCATAAACATTCAAAAATACTTTATTTATTTTGAAGACAAGTTATTTTTAAGTTGCAAGGAGATCAAATATACATTTGAAGGGTTTGACGGTAAAACTGAATAAAGAATCTTATTATTGAAGGGTTTATTGAGGAGGTTATTTTGGGGATTAAAATAAGCCATATGTTCTTCCAACCAAAATAACTTCGAGTCATTATTATATTACTCTAATGACCCCAATCAACTCTTCAAAATGTATGTAGCAAATCCCTCATCAAATTCATGACAGAAATTCCTGAAAATTATATTCCTGTCAATCTTACTCATTAATTGAGTTCAATCTCAAGATTCTTTTATATTCGCATTCGATTTTGGTCCTCACCCTACGGCACATAGTAAAATTCAAAGAAAAAAATATTTTATGAGTAATTTGTAAAACCTTTTTTTTTATTGAATTAAAACTTTTTTGTTTTAAGATACAAAGCTCGGCACGAGGATGAAGAAATAAAGAAAGAGGAAAGAGAAGAAAGATCTACTAAACGGTCACGGATCACTTCTTATTTATTGTTACCATTGAAAAGAATACTATGTAAGGATCACTTCTTATTTATTATTACTCATTCATTACATTGTATGGTACCCACTACCCAATAAGAAAAAGTTCAGCATTTTGAGTCAATACAGGGATTGGAATATGTTCTAAGAAATGTTTCTTTCTTAGAACAATAAAATAATAAGAAAATTATTTTATCTTATTATTTTAAAGTACTATCAATAAACAACAATATAGTTTCTCACAAGACGACAAGACCAAAGGTTTAATGTTTTAAAAAAAAGAAAAAAAAAAACTGGCAGGAGCAGACTCGACATAACCGCAACACGTGTAACCCACACGCCTAGTTGTCCAGCGTCAATTCCTTAAACCGGATTTTGACCATGTCCTCGCCTTCTTTTAACAAACAATCTCAACCGCCTCCGCCTCGGAAGAATCCTACCAAAACCCTTGTCTTCTATCTCTCAATGAGCGATTCGAAAACCCTAATTTCTCAATTCAATCACTTCTACGCAACAACCGCGTCTATTATTTTTCCGTTTACCGAAATTTCCTCAATTTCAAAACCGAATCGTCAAATCTCTCACTCTCCATGTTCCTAAACTCTAATTTAATTCAATAAATTTTCCGTCTTAAGAAATTATAATTTCTCTTGATGGATCACCAAGACTCTCATGAACGTTCAAATTCATACCATCTAATACCAAATTCATCAATAACGCACTCAGCGTGGCTCGAAATCAGGCTCTTTTATGTGCGAATCTCGCCGTGCGTGATTTCCAGCGTGCCCGATCACTTAACCCTCTGTCACGAGCGTCGCGAGATCGGCGTGTCTTTAGAAATCAACGGCTCACGCGTTCCCTCATCCGATACGACGTCGCTAACCCTGCGTCGCGATCGGCTCAATAAGGAATCATCGGAGGTGACGTATGTGAGCACGGACAGCGTGCGTGTGACGGGGAGTATTGATTTTGAGGTTTTTGACAAGGACATGGTCTTATGTGGTTCGTTGGAGAGGATGGAATCCACGTGGAATAACGAGAGTGATTCGAGGACGGCGGAATGGAGTATGGATTGTTATACGGCGATAGGGTCTGGTTCTTCAGCATTTTTTCAACCGAAGCTTGGGGTTTCGGCTCCGGCTATTGAGGTTTATATTGCCGGTTGTTGTGGAGGTGTGCCGGTGATTTTGACAAAGACAATACAGGTGAGTCCAAGAAGGAAGGGGTACAGACACTGGATGCTGGACTCAATTCCGGAGGATGAGGAGATTGAGAAGAATTTGAAGGGCGGTAATGGGTTGGTTCGACAAAGGAAATTGCAGGTATATTGAGATTCGAGATCTCAATGTCGTTTCATTTTCTTGTGTTGAAATTTTGAATGGGATGCTTTTATATTGCAACAGTTTGTACGGTAGAGAGATGAAAGTTGGGGATTCTGATTAGAATTTTTTTTGTCAGTTTAACTATGTAGTTAGTCTTGGCGATCAGTTTTCCAATCATTACACAAAATTTGATGACTTGAAAAGTTGGAATAGGTTTGATGGCATATAAAAAAACTTATGGTGGCTTATGGGTTCGTGTCTTTAATTATAGTCTGCTTTGAACTTCTTGAGCTCCTGACCAATTTTATTAATGTCTGTACTTTTACATAATGGCAATCTTTATCAATGCAAATGAATTTGATGTCTCCCTGTATATTGAATTCTTGGTTTGGTCTATGAGGTGAACTTGTTCTCTTTCCCGCTATATCTTCTATGTAGAGTAAGTTCTATTGCATCAAAAAGTGGATGCATGAAACCAGTATGTTAATTTGTGTTCTTGTAATTTAAATGAAGTGATATCTATAAACTAGTGAACTCAACACCTTTCAGAAACATGTCCAATCCTTAATTGGCAAGCTTCTGCCGTCCTTCCAAACTGGCCATCTTGTCTGTTTATTTTTATTATTATTATTATTATTATTATTATTTTTCTGTCATTCTCTTGGTTTTAAACTTGAATCGTATGAAACCCTCTTTGGAGATCTGAAAAAAGTTTACCATACATAGGACTCTGAAGGTTTTTTTTGTTGCCTTCCTCTTTTTCTTTTTTTTTTTTTAATTATTTATTTATTTATTTTGGCTGCATGGATGAATGCCAACTTATAATGTGTTGATGTCACTGCTTAATTTTATTTTCAAGTATGGCTTTTGGCTTTAGATTACTGATACAGAAATATATGTTTTGCATACATATTTCTATTGTTTTCCTGTGTATCTTTTGAGATTTGTGGTATTTTTTGAATCTTTAAGTGCGCGCACGCACACACCCACTAACTTAAGATTTGCATGCAATTGCATTTTTAATCAATGTCTCCTATTTCATTAAATGTTGTCTATTTATTTTCGGGGCTATGCAGGTTACAGAAGCTGAGTTCAATGATTACGAGTCGCATGGGAAATTTGGGGAGAATCTCTACTCCGAAGACATGTACTATGGTGAGGATGGCCAACTTTCATGGTTTAATGCTGGTGTTAGAGTTGGTGTTGGAATTGGCTTAGGGATGTGCCTCGGGGTTGGAATTGGTGTTGGTCTACTAATGCGCTCGTATCAAGCGGCTACTGGGAGGTTTAGGAGGAGGTTTTTCTGAACCTAATCATTTCTTTGGAAATTTGATTTTCTGGTTCAATAAAAAAGGAAAGTAAATTCGTTGGGATGTCAATGGAAGTTGGAGATACCTCACAGCTTTCACAGAGTTAATAAGCCATGCATAAGAAGGTTAACTTAAAACATGTTGGACATGAGTTTTTGTAGATGATACAGAGGTGTATAGTGTATCCGTTAGTAGTTTGAGTTTCTTCTTGTAAAAAGCTGTTGGGGAGCAGATAAATCTTCTGTCTCATTCTCATGGCTGCTATTCAGACTATGAGGCTGTTTTGAATTAAATATGGGTGTGATGTAATGTGCTGATCGATCTTTCCACCAGCACGCCTTTAAGATATTAGCTTTGGAGTTCTTAGTAAATGATGTGAATAAGGGATATAGAGACCTCTTCAGTAGCCAGTATAAATTATCTGGGTGTGAGAAAATTGTATTTATTTTGCCTGTCCTGTAGAAATTTTCCTACTCTGATGTGAAGTTTTTGGTCTTCTTGTTTTGAACTTTTCATTGTTAATCTAACAGTGTTCAAGTTCTGTATCGACTTTGTGGTAATTATTTTATTTGATTAATTTTAATTTGTTGCAAGCTACTTGTTTCTTTCTGAAGTAAATGAAAATTCGTTTCAATGCCTATTAGCAGTTTTATTGACCGCAGTTTCTTGTTTTTTCTACCGGAAGCATTGAGAAGATGGATGAGTTTCCTTTCATTAGACCACTACGGATCTGTTGGTATGTGGTTCGCAGCACATTTTTGGATAGAAATTGTTAGAAATTGCAAAGCACTTTGTGTCTCTTTTGCTGTAGGCATCTGTATGGATGATTATTATTGTTATTATTTTTTCTGAAACTACTTCCTCGCATATGTTTGGTTGAATATTCTTCCATAACCGTCCACTTTTTCTCTGTGATTCCTTTCTGTTTATGTTGATAATTAGCAAGTAATCTCATGTGGTCAGAAAGCAGGTTTGACTAATGTATGCTGAGAACAGGACAAATAACAGATTCTTTTCATTAAACAATGTGCTAGCAAAAGAAATGCCATACACGTCATCTACCAAGTGTTGCTTTAACCAAGCATCACAACTGTATCCGAACTCTCTCCGTGCAACTAGTTTATGCCATTCCTTAGCGAGGGTGTGGCTTCCTACTCGGATTTAGTGTATCCACTACCACTAGCCAAAAAATCCTTGCCGCATCCAGCAGTTCGTTCTTGTGTACATCGATTCCGTCCTACTTGTTGGGACTCCACTCTATACTATCTTAGAAAACCACTAGTTATTATGAACCCTTATGTCAAGCTTTTATTTGTTTCAATTTCTTACAGTTAAAAAATAAAAAATAATTTACAGTAAGCGGAAAGTTCACGTACAAAAAGATTGCCGACAAAGATGAAGCAATATGACTACATGAGGTTCTTCCTTTCTAGTTTCCTCCCTTTTTTCTTATAGGCTTCCGGTCTTTAAAGTTTGAAATTGATGCGAAGCCTTAAAAGTACAAATTTTACATGGGTCATCGCTGACAAAAACCGGGACCTAACGGGAATTACCCTAAAAAAATGAAAGAAAAATAAATAAAAAAGGGTCAGATTTAGGTAGATCGCAGCACAGGACTCGGTAGTGGTCATTTCAACTTCTCCTCGGCCTCTGGAGCAGCCAACAACGGCAACAACAACAAAGAGGGAAAAAAAAAAAAAAAAGGAAAAGAAGAAAATACTGATCATCGAACTCATCCTTCGACTTAGCCCTTAGAAATGCAATTATAACATTAAACCCTAAGCACCACAACTGACAAGTGACAACACCACTAAGTCACTAACCACGCCGGTCTAGGTGCAGAAGAAACAACACGCTTGATTCTTGCCAGGAGATGATGAAAAACAGATTCTCTGCGGCAATGCCTCATCGTAATAACCCTACACCTCTCCCCGCTGTGGTCGCCCTCAACTGCATCGAAGATTGTGTCTTAGAACAAGACTCCTTAGCTGGCGTCGCACTCGTCGAGCACGTGCCTCTCAGCCGCTTAGCCGATGGAAAGATCGAAGCAGCCGCTGCCGTCCTTCTCCATTCTCTCGCGTACCTTCCACGAGCAGCGCAGCGCCGCCTCCGCCCTTACCAGCTTATCCTCTGCCTCGGCTCCTCCGACCGCGCCGTCGACTCCGCGCTCGCTGCCGACCTCGGTCTCCGTCTAATCCACGTGGATACCTCTCGAGCTGAGGAGATCGCTGACACCGTGATGGCTCTCGTCCTCGGGTTGCTGCGACGGACGCATTTGCTTGCGCGCCACGCGCTTTCGGCGTCGGGATGGCTTGGCTCTGTGCAGCCTCTCTGTCGAGGAATGAGGCGCTGTAGAGGACTGGTTTTGGGGATCGTTGGTAGATCTGCGTCGGCCCGGGCATTGGCTACAAGAAGCTTATCGTTCAAGATGAGTGTGCTTTATTTTGACGTTCCTGAGGTGCGCATTTGATAATGATGGTTAAATTCAAGTAAAATTTTATGTTATATTTATTTTTGGCTGCACTTTTATTGTTGTTTGTATGTGTTGAATCAGATAGAATTTTCTGATTTCTTATTGATGTTGTGACTCTTATGAAAGTTTTGATAGCTAAAAATGTGATTACGTGAAGAGGTTAAATATATTATTATAGAGGGGCTGTGTTACAGGTAGATTATGATTGGGTGTTCTCTTAGAAGTTGCTGAATGGTTCTTAAAAAAAAAAGTTTTTCTTTTCTGAGATGGTTGCAGTGTTAAGACACAACCTAAAGAGTGAGATTGTGTATGTTTTGTTAGTGAACCATAAGGCTTTTATACAATTCCTGATGGTTTTTTAGGATTCAACATATGTTTTTTAACTGATATTGACTAACTTGGTCTTTTGTTCTTATTGCTAAGTTGCGTGGTTCTTGTAGTTAGGGTTAAGATATAGAGCAAGATCATCACTAATTGGAACTACAAACGAAGTAAAAACATGTTTTTTTGAACTCTGCTGCCTGGTTAAGTTTCTTTAGTTATGGTGACAGGCACAATTAGTTGTTGCTTATGTTAAACAGGTTTATCCGGTCATGGTTTAGGGTATCAAACTTGCAGAAGGTAAGCTCAGAGTGGATCTTGTGGTGATGTGTATTGAGTTAGTACTAGTTGTATATTTTTCGTGCACTTACTTGGTTGCAGTGGATATTTTGTATGAAAATAACATTTGGTGTCTTCCGTTATAACTCTTTAACATTTTACTGCATTTGCTTGAAATATGAATGAATAGTGTGCACAATTATTTGAGTCAAAGTCATGATTACAACAGTTCAACATGAGATTCTAAACAAATTAAACATTTATTTTTGTTTTATTGAATTGGAGAGTTAAGCACGATACTCTATCGATTGCACTCTTCATCTTAGAAGATATGCGCTTCTAGTTACACCTCATACATTGAATCAGGTGAATATACGTTTAACAATGCACGAGGACTACTGAAATTAGAAATGACCTGGCGGTTTTAAAAAGTGTTTGCAATGAAATATAGTGAATTATTCTAATGCTCGTCTACCTGATCAAATGGTTAGAAGTTCTCCTTGGACAATTTTGAGCTTTGATTTGCTCTATGCATATAATTTGCGTTTGTTCTTTGACTTTGATTTTCTGAATTATCTTTTTTCCTTCAGGGCAAAGGTAAAGTAACATTTCCTTCAGCTGCCAGAAGGATGGATACCCTTAATGATTTACTAGCAGCAAGTGATGTTATATCACTTCATTGCACTGTAACAGATGAAACAATTCAGATTATCAATGCAGAATGTTTGCAGCATATTAAGCCCGGTATATTAATTCCTTCATATTGAACCTCTTAAACAATGTTTTGAGATCTGTTCTATTTGTTCAATAATTTGGAAAAATCTTTCATCTCTATTTAGGGGCATTTCTTGTCAATACGGGCAGCAGTCAACTGTTGGATGATTGTGCTGTGAAGCAGCTTTTAATTGATGGTACCTTGGCCGGCTGTGCCGTGGATGGTGCTGAAGGGCCCCAATGGATGGAAGCATGGGTATGATAGCTATGCCTATGGCCTGAGTTTAGGGCATGGCATGTGTACTGTGTTAGCAGGAAGTAAACATTAGATATTTTGTTGATAGCTACCTCCATGAGGTTCCATTTATTTTTCCTCTCCCCCTTATTAATACTTCTTCTGCGGTATTCTTTTATCATATATTCCAGATGACGTGGAGTTGCTTCTTTGGATATTCCTTGTTGTAGCTAGTTAATTAGTTCTCATTTTAATCAAGTGTTGGACACTTGAAACCCTTGTTTCTTATAGTTTGTTTGACATTCTTTGTGCGTAAAACATTCTGCATTAGCTATTGTGGAGCAGCTGATCTCAAATTATACATTGTGCTCAATTCTTCTGTTTTTGGCATAATCTGGAAATATCTGAAAAACTTCTCTGTATGTGCATGTTTACACATGTGGTTTTTTGGCACCGTTGATCCATCTCACATTCACTTGCTTTCAGGTTCGAGAGATGCCCAATGTACTGATATTACCTCGCAGTGCAGATTACAGTGAAGAAGTGTGGATGGAGATAAGGGAGAAGGCCATTTCTGTATTACAGACATTCTTTTTTGATGGTGTTATTCCAAAGAATGCCATTTCTGATGCTGAAGAATATGAAAATGAAATAGATGACGAAATTGAACAATACAACAGACTGGACAAAGTTAGCACTCTGGAGGGTTCTGTTGGTGGCCAACTGACAGATGATATTCAAGTTAGTCCTGAAGACTCCCCGAAAAAGGGGATCAGTCGGTCAAGAGATTCTCCCAGTCAGCTTCAGGGTTCAGGTTTTCCTCAAAATTCTGCTAACACTAAATCTGATGGAAGGCGCAGCAGGTCAGGTAAGAAGGCCAAGAAGAGGCATGCTCGTCAAAAATCTTTGCAGAAACCAGATGATCCTTCGGCATTAGAGAAAGAAAGTACTTCACATAAAGAAGACGATACTGCTATGAGTGGCACCGATCAAGCTAGTTCTCGGTGTGCTTCCCCTGAAGAATTGAGAAGTAGGAAAACACCAATAGAATCAATACAAGAATCAACTTCCAGACAGCTTTCAAGATCTAGCAAAAAGCTGAGTGAAGTGTCTGGTGAAACACTGAAAGATGGGTATGTTGTAGCTCTATATGCGAGAGATCGCCCTGCGCTTCACATTTCCAGGCAAAGACATAAAGGTGGCGGCTGGATCCTAGAGACAATGTCAAATGTAACAAAAAGAGATCCTGCAGCTCAGTTCCTTATTTGCAAAAACAAGGTTTGTTAGAGGGCCTAGCTTTTTACTTGGTGTAACTATATGGTAAGCATAATTTGAGTAGATTACTTTTACCAGCCAACATGATTTCTGGTTCTTTTCATCAGGACACAATCGGTTTGCGTTCTTTTACTGCTGGAGGAAAGTTATTGCAGGTAATTTTCATACTTTTAGTTCTTACATGATTAGTTGTGAGGTTTTTACTTTTTATCCAGACATTTTAGAGTTGAATGTCGAGTGTTCTATCTTTAAATTTTCTTTAAATTTAGAAGGTTAATGATTGAGAGAATAACACTCATGAACTTAGATCTTGATCTCTTTCGGGTAAAGAATTGAGATCTGAGAATACTGGAATCGTGTGGTTTCTGTGACGTGATTACATTGTTCTAGTAATTCCTAACGGTGGTGGTTAACTAAAACTTTGCTTTTGCTGCTGGGACCTTTTTTCCCCCTGAATGTATCGCAGACCAGAAGTTTTAGGCTTGGCATAGATTAATTTAATCATCTTTCAGAGAGTTCATTTTAAGCTAAGTTGACATTTCATTCAGTAAAACCAGATTATGAACCTCACAGTTATGCAGGGAATTTCTTGGAGGGTAACCTGTTCACTTGCTAAATAACCACAGAAATAGGTTTCATGTTCCAACTTGAAATTATAACTAATTTCTTCCTCCTAAAAATCATATTTGTTCTAACTTTCCATTACTTCACATGTTGCTTTGCATATCTAATATGGAAAGAATATTTTCAGTATGAAATATTCTAGAAATGGGAAGGATCTGTTCTACTCTGTTTCGTTGTTTGTGGCCTGATTGAAGTAGTAGGCAAATGCATCTATATTACTGATGGTTCAGTGCTTGGGGGATGAAGTCGGATTCTATCTTGACATTGCAGATTAATAGAAGAATGGAATTCGTATTTGCTAGTCACAGCTTTGATGCTTGGGAGGGTTGGGCGGTAGAAGGTCCACTAGAGGAATGCAAGCTGATCAACCGTAGAAATCCCCTGGTATTTTTTTCTCTTTCCTAAAATCCTTTAAATTTTGCCCTGCCAATGCACTGGGTAAAATTGTGAGTTCCATCTGGCTTTAAGCTTTTTCAATGATAGCTATAATCAAAGAAATTAGCAAATAGCTAAGGGTTCATACTCTTATCTCTGATTGCGCTGGATTTGATATAGGTTTATGGCCCATTAATTGACTTTTAAAGGTAGTTACTGAAATTTCAGTAAACCTGCCACCAAAAAGAGATAAATAAATGCAGTTCTATATTGCTTCTATTGATTCAAACTGCAGGCTGTTTTGGATGTACGTATTGAGATTCTGGCAGCGGTTGGGGAGGATGATGGGATTACTCGTTGGCTTGATTAGGAAAGTTGAGAAGCCTTTGACCCTTTTTCTTGCCCTTTGTGAGAATTTGAGGTTTGTATTTCTTGAGAACTGCTTGTAAAGTAATCTTTTTCTTTTGTTACATATTTTCTTTCTTTCAATTTTGAGATGTTAGAAATTTTCCGACCTTTGTGTGGGTAGTGGGTTTGGCTGTTGAATAACTCTACACTTAAATGTACAAGAGATTATCCTTTTGTTTCTTTGAGTTGGATATTTCCATTCATCAATGAAGACTCATTGAAGTTCTATCATTGATCACAGTTGTAGCAAATTGTTCAGATCGCTTTTTTAACTTCAGTAGGTAGGGCTATGTTTGTGTGGCGCACTTGGTAGCACTCAGTCAACTTTCCCTGCAAAGGCTTTTTAATCCCTAGAACCTATATTCTGCATGGACATGGACCATGAGTCCGCCTTGGCCAAGGTGCTCCAACTCCATCGACCCATGAGACAACGAGAAGTGAAATTTTTAAGTTCACTAGAAGATCTTTTCAATCACTGAAAAGACTTGGGTACTTAAAGCGTACTGTTGTCCGAGTTTCTTGTAGAGAAAGTACTATCCTACAGGTCATAGGAATAAATATGTAATGTTGCTAAAATAATCAAAATCTTGCTTAAAGGAAGTTTGTGTGAGAGTTTGACCCCTTGCTTGGCAATTCCTTGTTTTAGCATCGAGGTCATAGGTTTGAGTTTTTTCTAAGTAGTTGTGAGAGCTTGATTTTTTTTTTCTTATTTAGTTATTTAATAGTAAGGTCTATTTGAGATTAAGGTTGGACTGTAGCTTAAAAGTTACAGTGTTAAAGTATTTAGTAAACATTAATTACTGTAATTTGAAAATTAAGTTGATTTGATTTTATAATCTTATGATGAAAAATTTATTATATATTTATTAATTTTTTAAATTATTATTTAAAAATTATATTTATTATATACTATTAATTTTTATTTTATAACTACAGTTTTTTTTTTTTTTTGAACAGCAGCTATACTAAATACAAAACAGGACTTAAGTCTCTCCATGCTTTTTAGCACATTTTTGGACTGGGGCATAGATGCCTATATCAATTTATGTCTGGATTCTAATTACGGTAGGGCTTTTGAAACTTGTAAAAAATTTTCATAAAACTTTTTTTTAGTTGAAATTACTTGGATAATCTAATACAAATTAATTCATTTCTTATTTCAAATGGATATTCAATTAACACACTTAAAATGAGTTATTCTTTGAACAAATTTTTTACACTTAACCCATTTTATGATTTGTATTTATATTTTAATTTTTAATTAAATTTTTTTTGAGAAAATTATGAGAATTTGGAGTTAAGAAGATAGGAATTATATAATAAAAAGAAAAAATTAAGATAGATTCAATATTTGAAGATTTGCATGCAATTTAGAAAGAATTTTTTTTTTTTTGGTAAAACTTTTTGGAAGATTGTTAATTGTAATATATAGATTTGCATTTTATCAATTAAAATTTTAAGAAATAACGTTAAAAAAGGAATGTTATAAGAATTTTAAGCTCCACTCTTCTAATTATTATATCAATAAAAGTTAAGGAATGGAGTTATTAGCACCCCTCAAAAAATCTTTTAAAACCACTTTTCTAAATTTAATCCATTGAAGTATCTAAAAAATTGTAAAATGTTTTTAACATCTCACTTAATTCCCAAAATAGCTCTGATTCACGCCTCACCTTGTCTCATTTAAACTCGAATATTGCTAGTTGTTTTCAAATTCGTCATCAACAAGGTGAATATCTTTTTATTATGTTTATTATTCTATTTTTTATTACTCTATTAGTTAAGACTTAAGAGTAATCAGTTATTTTCGCTGTAGAGTTATATCATACATCCAACCTGTGGTCAAGCTTCAAAAAGTTCTATATATATGTCCTCATCTATAAAATATGACTCACTGTATTTGCTATATTTGATTGTTGAAGCTTTAAAGAAATGGTGAAGAAGACTGTTGAGTGTTGAGTGTGTTTTTACTTGCATCTTGTGTGTGAATAGTTTTAATCAAAATAAATTTTAAAAGGCTATAAGTGTTAGCCTTGGGGTTTAATTTTCCTATGGAGAAGTTTCTCATAGTGAGCTGAATTTCTTGAATTGAAATAATAATGAATTTTTATCTTGATTTTGTCTCACAAAGTACAAGATAAACTATATGATAGGTTAATCCCACAGGGTATAAGAAAAGGTTAAAGTGTAAGCCGTGGGGTTTAATTTTCTTATGGAGAAGTTTCTCATAGTGAGCTGAATTTCTTCAATTGAAATAACAATGAATTTTATCTTGATTTTGTCTCACAAATTACAAGATAACTATATGATAGATTAATGCCACAGGGTATAGCAACCACTATTCTTTCAAAATTTTGTATTGCCGGCTAAAGGAATCTCATGTCGAATTTAAATTACCAGTGGACTTTAATTAAGCGCGAATGGCTTTTTGTAATTGGTGAAGGTTAAAACAGTAAATATACATAATTTTACGAGATTTTGGAGGGGTACTGATAGCTCTACTCCGTCTAATATTTTATTGAAAAAAGAAAGAGATTTAAAAAATATTCCTTGTGACTTTGAAGAATCTGTTTTTTTTTTTTTTTCAAGAGATCAAACACTGTTGGCCATGCAAAATTACAATATAATCATGGACCCATACTAACTACATAGCGCATAAGTGATAGAGGACCAACATATAGATTCAATTTAGAATTCGTATCAATTTCCCAAAACGAAAAAGAAACAAGAAAATATTAGAATTTGTATCTTATTATATAAGTTACTGTGATTACTAGCCCATCATAAATTATAAAGCACCTCAGGGTCATATTGATTATGTAACTTAAACAACAAAGTAAATGTACAAATTTAACTAAAAATCGTTGTCTTAAATCATAATTAGACGGAAAGATTGTATGATGAAAATTTGGCTCTCTTGACGTACTGGTTCTCTTTTTCCTCGTGCAATCTACTGGTTTGCGGATTTGACAAGCAATCTTTTGAACTAATTGGTGGAAAAGTAGTGATACACTAAAAAAATTTATATTCCAAGTTACAATCGATTAATCACCTAAATGAAAAAGAAAACGACAACATTTAATAATTAATGACCATTTTAATCAATAAAATAATATCACATCATCCACCATATTTATTGTAATACAATATTTATAATCCAAATTTTGTAAGCTTATCATTACAGACGGGAGATATCAATTAGTAATAAACAGGTGAAAATTCAATCAAAACACAGCTCTGCAGTTCGTAGAAAATTACTTTAATATATACTGTGCAGCTGTGCTGTCATAATTGGCACCGTTAATTAACGTAACAACTAATAATTTCTTTCCTCTGTCAGAAAAAAAAAATAAGAAAGAAAAATAGTTTCTTTCCAAATGCTGTTTTACCGGAAATAAAAGGTAACAAAGGTGATGCTGGACTTTGCTAGAACTTTCAACAACAGCCTCTTATTCGGTGTCCCCAGGAAGTCAGTTGCAGAGATTAATTTTACGAGTTAATTAAATATGGACCACACGTGGCGTCATCGCTACCCGTTCAACTGAGAGCGTGCAAGATTCAAAATGCTCGCTGCTCCCATCATTAGAACCGATACTTTAAAAAGTTTTAATCAAGAAAAAGCAACGGCACATATCGAATGAATTCTCTAGACATATCAACCAAATACCCAAGATATTTAAGGATATAAACATACACTGTTTTTTTCCAATTGAAATATTAAATTAGTTACCCATCGCTTAAATACAACAACTGAAAAATTGTTTTCTAAAAGTATTTTTTACATTTATGTTGGCAATTTTAACTTCACATGAGGTGTGCTGCCAAAAAGCAAACTTGTCTTAAAAAAAAGAATTATTTCTGCTAATTTCTTTTAAACCACTGATTTGTATTATAAAATTAGATATATATATATATATTAATACAAATTATAGTATTATACTATATATCTTTTGAGATCACTTAAATCAATTTCACTATAACATAATTTAAATTTGTACCCTCGTAAACATTTGAAAAGACATCTATTTTAGTCATAAATCAATAAAAAATTATTAAAAAATTATTTTTATCTAATTTTAAATTGAAGGAAAAAATAAAAGGCCTTCAATAACTCCAACCCCAGCCCTCACGATTAAGGGCTGCAGTCCGCCACTTTCTGTTAAAGTCGGATGTTTGTGGAGAGAAAGACTGACAGTTGAGCCCGCCATATTCCAATTCCATGGGGTTGGGGTAAATGGGTAATCCAAAACTTCCAATTACTATTTTTTTATTTATATAATAATTTTTACAAAGGTGTTGTCTCAATCCGCACAACCAGATCATGCCACGTGCACTTTCAAAATCAAGTGGATATGACGGTTTTGTCCCAACTCCCATGAGACATCACCCACAAGCCACAGGTCACACAGGCTCTGTATAAAACCTCGCTCTTCAGTAAAATAAAGGCAACCCTTCTCAATCTCAAACTTGTCTGACTTACCAAAAGCCAAGAACAAAGCAAAAACGAAAATCACAGTTGAAAATAGAAACTTGATAAGCATTTAGCGAATTGGCTTATGGTGTCCGTGAACCCGAACCCGGCTCAAGGCTTTTTCTTCTTCGATCCCATGAATATGGGGCATCCAGGTCTGAATTCTCCGCTGCCAACTGGTAATTACAACGCGACGACGACGAATAATTCTGCTACTGCCTCAGCTTCGACTAAAAGTACAGGTGCTGCAAATTCGATGTCGTTTACGGAGGATCCGAGTAAGAAGATTCGGAAACCGTACACAATTACTAAGTCTAGGGAGAGCTGGACGGAACAAGAGCACGACAAGTTTCTAGAAGCTCTCCAATTGTAAGTGTGTTTATTTATTCATTTTTGTTTTCTTTTTTTTTTTACTGTATTTTCTGAATTTAGTGTTTGAAGTTATTAGTTGTCTTCTGCTTGTTTGGTTGCTGAGAAAAAGTAAGGGAGGAAAATTTCAATTGTGAAGTCGTATGATAGATTATTCTAGATTCAGGATTATCACTTTTTTTTTTGTTTTTTTACATGCAATTTCTAATATATTCATATGGAGAATTAGCATTTTAATTGGAGATTTTCATTTATCCTATTACAGTGTATGATTATATTAAGGAACTAAATGTTTCATTAGAATTCAATGTAGGCAGCTCCCTTAAGTGGACTTTGAACAAGTATTGTTAATCGCTTAGTGTTCAGTCTATAGCACTTTGCTTAGGTATGGTAGCTTTAGATTGTGCTTTCTTTTAGTTAATTTTCTACTTAATATTTTCAGTTGTTGATAATTCCATTTGTTGATAACTATGAGGAAATAAGAAAATAAAACATTGAATTTCCTGCCTGCGTACTGTGTTCATTTTTACTGGACACCTACTTCCTTTTTTTAAGCCTAACAGTTGTTTTTAGGTTCTTTAGACAAATGATTTCTTGGCTTCAGCTATATTGTTGAACTAAAGTGTTTGCCTTTGAACCTTGACTTGTTTTCTATTTTAAAAGAATGTTCTGGCTGCATGCATGATATGTAGGACCAAGTCAATTGGATGCTTAACATGTCAACCCAACCCCAAAGATACATTTATTTGGAAAGAATAGTTCAGTGGTTGCGGTTTCAAAAAGTAATTTATATTTTGCTAGATGCCGTTGATGTCATGATGATGTTATCTCACTCATCATATCTATGCAAGCATGTTGACTTAAATTTTCTTCTTGATTTTCTTGTATCTTCTTAATTCTAGATTTGATCGTGACTGGAAGAAGATTGAAGCATTTATTGGATCCAAGACAGTCATTCAGGTAGTTTCAAACTAAGTCAAGTCTAATCAAGCAAATGAATGTAAAATACCTACCGTGGGATTAGTTTGCACTTTGGCTGCTTTAATATTTGTGTTGTCCCTATTATGTTTGATTTCTTTTTTCCCGTTTATTTACTTTGTCTAGATATAGAACTCATCTTCTTCAATATATTTGTTTATTAAAGCTAAGCAATCTTATTGGCAGATACGAAGTCATGCACAAAAGTACTTTCTAAAGGTTCAGAAGAATGGGACAAGTGAACATGTACCTCCCCCTCGTCCAAAGAGAAAAGCAGCTCATCCATACCCACAAAAAGCACCTAAAACTGGTGAGTATGGTGTACCACTCGTTTTTTTCCCTTAGTCTTTTAAACTTTTTATAAGCTTATGCAACAACTCCTGTATTTTGGATGGCTTTTTATCGTTGAACAACCTTTGGGTTTATGTGTGTCTGCCAGTTCATGGTGTATCACAAGTTGGTGGGCAATGTCAATCATCAGCAGCTCTGCTTGAACCAGGATATATTTACAGGCCAGACTCTTCATCTGTGCTTGGAAATCCGATTCCTGGTGTGGCCTTGTCTTCCTGGAGTTATAACTCAGTGCCACCAGTGAGTGCGTCACAAGTTACTAAAGGTATCATTTGTTCTTGCTGCATCTTTACCTCTTCAAGATATTTTGTAAAATGGTGTGTAAAAAATATGAATGTTGCAATAATATTACAATATGTGGTCTTATCAGATGATGTAGGATTGCCTGGACCAAGCAATGCTCAGAATTTCTGCCACAGTAGTAGTAATGACAGCACTCTAAGAACTTGGCCAGTTGGTGAAACAATTGATCGAGGGGACCAAGGAAAACCACCAAGAGGTAGTATCCTTGTTTGAATTTGAGCTATATGAGCACTGGGGTGCAGGCATTAGTAGGATATGAATGTCTGAGTTAACAGCTTAATAAGCTACAAATAGTTCCCATATGCTGCAATTTCATCTTACACTATCATTAAGAAAAAACTTTTTGCTATCTGCTCACGAATGACATCTCTGACACTTATTTGTAAACTGTTAGCTTGTTTAAGAGGGTGCATATGAGCAAAGCTTTTGGTAAAGCTCTTGCTATGAGAATAGCATTATTTAAAATTTTCCATTGTGTTGGGTTATAGCTGCAAACTTTGGAAGTGCATAAGCTGTCCCTTTCTATTCTTTCCACTCATATTAATATTCTCAATGGAGCTGCATAAAATTGAATGGTATATACTATTCCTTGCCTTGCCTTGCTGCCTATTTATCTTGTAATATGATAAGAAATGGCTGATATATTTGAGTCAATTCTGGTTTCTTTGAATTACGATTATGCCTTATACCTAGCACATTTCATCACTTGTTCTTAAATTCTTTTGTTTATGAAACAGTTCTTTGTTTGATGCAGTTATGCCGGATTTTGCTCAAGTTTACAGCTTCCTTGGCAGTGTCTTCGACCCCAATTCAACTGGTCACATTCAGAGATTGAAGCAGATGGACCCAATAAATTTTGAAACTGTATGTTATTAGGATTTTTTAATTCCTCTAACATATGTTGTGGACACAGTAATCATGTTTGTGGAACTGCGTATAGTGCATAATTCCGTTTTCCCCTTTTCTCTTAGTGAGGTCCCTTTCTTGATTTTGCATTATCACTCATGAAATTTGTGATTTACTTTAAGAAATTTATATGGCTGTCTTTCAGGTATTGTTGTTGATGAGAAATCTTGCCATCAACTTGACTAGTCCTGAGTTTGAGGACCATGTAAGTACTTGCCTTTTCTCTGCATTCCGCAAATCTTGCTTCACTTGATATTTGGTTTGCTGCAGTATAACTGTTTAGTGATGGTGATGGATCTGCATTGGTCAAAGAACTTTTAACTTAGATCTGTCTTCATGTTGTGCACATGCAGTCAAGCAGACTTGGTTTTTTCAATTGTCATCCAAGTTTCTTAGCTTCTTTCATTTTGTTTTAATTTGTTTCCATCCCATTTCTTCCTTCAATAATTCATCTTTCTCTCTTGTTTTTCTTTTGCTTTTGTTTCTTCTTTTGATCGATAGACACCCTTGAAACTCCTCTGTACTCCCTGTAGTATGGTTACAAATGTCACCACATTCAAAAACATGGCAACAAAGTCGGATCATGTCATCCGTTTACTTATTAAATGTTTTATAATATGGATGCAGAAAAGGTTGCTTTCGCTTTATGATGCAGAATCTGAGAGGAATAAATTTGGTAGTCTGCACGCTGGTAACTCAGAAAGTGCCATTCCATCAGCATAAAAGGTGAAATATGATAAGAAGATATTTCTTGTTGTATGCATACTTATGTTTTGCCTGGTGAATCAACCAAGGCTGTTGCTGACTTTGAATTTTGAATACCAGGGCAAAATTTGGGTTTCACATTCCATTGCAAGCAAGTACTGGAGCGATATATGTATGTAAATTGAGTATGGTTTGACATAGACCATGTGATTGTGATCTGCTTGGTTAGTACATCTAGCACATAGGCTGTTGGTCACTGAACAAGGTTTTTTCTTCTTCCTTCTTCTTGGCTCATATGTGTATATGATAGAAAGATTTCTTGTTTATGTAAAAATGTCTCTTAAGGTTTTTGTTCAGAGGCTTTCTTGTATAGAGATTTGAGTGACCTGAAAAGAGTTTTCGATTATTATATATTGTAGGAAGGTTTATAGCTGAGATTTACGAATGTAATTTCCGGATCTCCGTGTGTGTGAGAGATTGGATTTAACTTGAGTGGCTCTTGTACAAGAGAGCCACGGCACTTCATTTTCTTGTTCCTTTCTTTTTTTTTCTTTAACTTGCTCCGTTCAGGTGCTTTAACATTTCACTGTGGCTGGCAATGATAGGTGCTTGGTGAGCCAACGATCTAAATTTAACCCAATGTTAGTTGAACGAGTGGCCTCCCTTCTCAGAAATCATGCACGTTTAGTTGCGAAGTGCACGAGATTGGTGAACAAGATTAAATTGGATATGATCGGATTATATTCAGTTGTATTTGAGTATGGTGTAGTTTAAGATGAGATATATAATTATTAAAATTATTTTTCCTTTAAAAAATAATGTTTTTAATGATTAATTTCTGTTGGTGCAAATGAAAACTAATTAAATATAAAAATAAAAACCTTGTCTTAGAAAAGGATGGGGTATTTGAATCTATAAAATTTCTTGTTACACATTAATTTCTCATTTTACCCATGATCATGTTCTAAAGATTAAAATTTTTCTTTATAAATCCTTAAAATCCTACGTGTAGTTGCTATTTATTTGTTTATTTATTATTATTACATAATCTCTTCTAAGTCTCAAATCTTATCACTGTGCCACTGAACATTGATAATGGATGGCCACAACCAAAAAATGCCAAGTTGATATCACAACAAAGAAAAAATGCGACTATGCCAAGTTGATATCGCCCTGGCAATGATGCAAAAATTCATAGTAATTTTAATTACTTGAAAGTAGAAACCACTCAGTGATTCGCAGATTAATTTTTTTGACTGGTTCATCAAAAACAATGACAAATTTCTTGACCGTAAATTCATGCGAAAGTCTTCGTTTATCAACTCCTCCCTGCATCTATAAACAACTCAAGCATATTCCGTCGACAACTCTCTGTTAGCACAGAAATAACAATTTGAAGTATCTGGTGATATGGCTCAATATCCAATATTTATCGACGGTAAAGTATAGGATTGGACTAATTTTGGGATTAAATATTTATCCCATGTTTGGCAAGCTTAGTTGGATTGGATTAAGGGGGACTAAATTTGAATTTAATCCTAAAATCATAGGATTAATAATACTAATTTACACATGGGTTTAGATGGGATAAGATTTAAAGAAAAAAAATATTATTCATGAGACTTTATTTATATCATTTTTTTATTTACACCTAATATTAATTAATTAATTTTATTTATGATTTATGATCTAATTAAATTGGTACTTTTATTTGTACTAACACTCGAGATTAAATTTTTATTACTTGTATATTTAATAATTTATCAATAAAATTAACTATTTAATAATTTATTGCATTATTTGATTGTACTAAATTTAATAATCACTAATATAATATTAAAAATAATCATCAAAATTAATAATACCATAAATTAATTGATTTTATATAATATTTTTAAATTTTTTATAAAAATTAACTAAATATTTATATTGTTTAATGTATTTTTATTTGACTATTATATTATGATTACTCAATAACCTTTTTACAATATAATTAATTTCACTATTAATTACTTTTTAAATTTATTTTAATTATGATTATAAAATTTCATGAATAATTGATATTTATATTTAAATATCAACTTAAATGCTATTTAATATTATCCAAATATAATTTAACATAGTCTAATCCTGAACTGTACCAAACATATGACTATATAATATAATCCACTTTAATCCAATCCAACTTAATCCAGTCTAATTCTAATAATTCGTCCAATCCAATCATGCGTGCCAAACGTAGCCTAAAAGTACAATGGTTTTGAAACATGATTACGGACCATAATGAAGGAACGTCTTTTACTGTTTATAAATATTTCTTGAGACAAGATTATGTGGGCGCGGCGAGTATCTCCTTTTATTTGTTTTGAGTGGCTTTATTATTATTATTTTTTAATGTAATTTTACATTATGGTATTTAAGTAATAAATGTTTACATTAAGTGTAGGTTCAAAGAGCAGTTTTTATGGGTTCAAACAGTCTTATTCATTTTAGCCAAAAAAAAAAAATACACACACACACACATTTTTATACAATTTTAAGGGGACAAAAAGAAGCACGTATACTTTGCAGGAAAAACCTCTCTCTAATCATTATGCAAAGACCAATTAAATTTATAATTATGAGGAGGTTAGAGCTTGATAGAGGTATAGTTACAAAATTATTGTTTGGACTTAATTATCCTTTAATATAAGTAATATAGAGATAAAGCATGCACCATTTAATATCAAGTTCAATTATAGATATTGATAGAAGAGGTAGGTAGATATAGTTTTAAAAAATTATTACATATATTTATGTAGTATTGGAAATATGCAAGTCATCTTAAAAGTCTAAACAATTATATTTTTTTAATATTTTTCTCTTAATTTAAATTTTATAAAATACTGTAGAATGATTTGGTAAGAAGTCTAGAGAATAAATCATTATCGCAAACAATTTTTTTTTTTTTAAGTTTGTTTCCGTACTAAACCTTTAATATAACAAAACACAAACACACACAAGTGCAAGCAAGTTTCTTAAGGCTCTGTTTGGTATAATTTTTTCAAAAGATATTATTTAAATAGAATTTTTATTAGTAAAGTTTTTTTAAAAAAAAAAATTTTGTCGCGTTGTTGTTAGTAAGAGTTTTTATTAAAAATTATAAAATTCTTTTAATAAAAAAATTAAAATTATGTTATAAAATGAATAAAATAATATTGTCAGATACGTAAGGATATTTTAGATGTTTTAATATTTTAAAATGTGTTTTAACCTCAACTCTCAAAATCCAAAATTTGAGCTTTCTAGTAGAGATAAAATAACTTATTTTATCTTCAAAAGTTGTACTATAAAAATAACCAAAAAATAATAAAAATTTTTAGAAAAACTTATAGAATTAAATACGTACTTATAATAATTAAATAAATCATATTAAATTAACACTAAAACGAGATATAAAAAAATTATAATTTACTATAATATGAAGTTTATTCTTATTATGATTGTCCCGAACTGAGGCCAGAATTTTGTATGACTACATGAAGATTGTTCTTATGTAGAGCATCACTATTAAAATTATATATAAGGTTATTCTTAGGTTTTATTGTCTTGAATGAAATTATATATATATACTACTTATTTTAACAAAGTGAGGATGTCATTGATAGACAGATAAAAGAATACAGATTTGAATGCAATATAAGAAAAAAAATATAGTTTACAATGTATTGAAATATATAATTTTTTTTTAATGGTATCATCACTTTAGCAAAGTAAAGATATATTCATTAAAGAAGAATTTTACAGAACTTTTATCTAATAAAGAAATCATCATTTTAATAAAGTGAGAATGCCACTAATAAATAAAAAAAAAATACACTAACAAATGAAAAAAATACAATCTCCATTATATTGAAACATATATTTTTTCATACTTTAATGATATCTACACCTTAACAGAGTGACAATGTCTTCATTAGAGAATAGTATATAGAAAATAATTGTCTGATAAGGACATTCTCATTTTAACAATCTGAGAATGCCATTAACATACAAAAAAAGATAATTTCTAATGTATTAAAATTTATATATTTTTTTAATATTTTAATGGCATTTTTACTTTAACAAAGTAAGAATATCATCATTAAAGAACGGCTTTATTTTTAGTAATAAAACACTTGCTTTAATAGACTACGAGACAAATACACGGTATTCAAATGTGTGTTTTGCTTATATTTTAATTTATCCTTAGATTTCTTATTAAATAACGAGTGAGGGTATTCTCATTTTAACAAAGTGAGAATGTATACTAAAGTACAAAAAATACATATTTCAATACATAAAAGACTGTATATTTTATCTATTAATATATTAAAATATGTATATTTTTTTACTAGGATTTTCACTTTATTAGAATAATGATGTTCTCATTAGAGAATTATTTTCAGGCGCTTACATATTTCAATACATAAGAGACTGTGCATTTTTATCTGTTAATATATTAAAATATGTGTTTTTTTTTTTAAAATAAAATCTTTACTTTATTAAAATAATAATATCCTCATTAGAGAATTATTTTCAGGTGTAGGTGTCTTTATTTATTTTAATGTCATACAGTTTAATAAAGTTATTTTTAAATATATTATTAAGCTGCGCAATTTAATAGTATTAAAATTTAATTTTATTAAACCATGGCCTAAAACCATGTCTGCATGAAAAAAATTTATGGCGCCGCACTAGACAACACAAACACATATATACCCATGAAAGTCTTTGTGCGCAACCCCTGTAACATGAAAAGCCGATGGCGTTGAAAAAAAGAACTCAAATCTTCTTCACGCAGAGTGAATTAGGAAAGGCCATTTTCAATTTTTTATGAGAAACAAAATTCTCCCAAACATGTTTTCACCAATTCTCTCCACAAAACGCAAATAAAAGGATTAAAGAAGCATACATGAACATTGCTTAAAAGATAAGCAGGTCTGTTCTCCTATCCTTGCCTGTGTTTTGGTGACTTCAATGAGATCCTACATACATATGAAAATACTGGCGGGAATGATAAGAACTTGAGTATAATGGCTGAATTTAGATAAAAAATTCATAAACGTAATTTAGTGGATGTAGGATGTACAGGCTACCCTTTTACCTGGTCTAACAGAAGGTTTGGGCCACACCTTATTGAAGAAAGATTAGGCAGGTTCTTTTGCAATAAAGATTAGGTAAAAAATTTTCATGACTTAGCAGTAACCAATTTGCTGACATGGACTTCACTTCGTTCTCCAATTATGATGGAAGTGAAAGAGAGAAATAACTTGCTGAAATATACTAGAAGAACTTTATAGAGGGTGCATTATAAGGATATGTGGAGTGCTCATGATGCATGTACATATATAGTGAAGAATGAATGATCTAGCTATCAGGATTGGAGTGTTGGGAATTCAGTACAACCATTTGACAAAGTAGCCAAGAACTCTTCGGCTGAACAAAAGGTCTGGAGTTAGGAGGAGATTAGGAGCAGGTAAAAAGAAATGGAGAAGCTAATGAAGCAGTTGAAAGAGGTCAAGCGGAGTTACAAGCACCATGAGAATGGGGAAGAGATCAGAAAAACTAAAAAAAGGCTCAACAATTTACTGATAGATAAGGAGATATATTGAAGAAAGATCGAAAACTGATTGGCTTTAATAAGGAGACAAAAATTACTAAGTTCTTTCATTTCAAAGCTTCAACTAGGAAAAGAAAGAATAAGATCTGGAGCGTAAAGAATGGTCAGGGTAAATGGACCGAGGAGAAGGATGATGTTGAGAAGGAGTTCTGTGAGTATTTTCAGGAGCTGTTCTCTTTAACCAACCGAACTCAAGCTCATATGGATGCCACTCTTGAAGGGATGATGCTTAAGGTGACAGAGGAGATGAATGATCAACTAGGACAACCGTTCAGAGCTGAAGATGTCTTAAAGGCATTAGCACAGATGTGCCCAACAAAAAAGCACCAGGACTGGATGGACTACCAGCTGCTTTTTTTCAAAAGCATTGGCAATCAGTAAAGAAAGGTGTGCTCTCAACAAGCCAACACATTCTCAACGACCAAGGTACTATAGCTCCTTTAAATCACACTTATGTTGCCTTAATCCTTAAGGTAGCTAAGCCTAGAAAAGTCATGGAGTTTAGACCCATCAACCTTTGTAATGTGATTTATAGAATTTTTGGTAAAACCATTGTAGTCTATTCTTTCTCAAATCATCACCCTAACACATAGTGCATTCATAGCTAATAGACTTATTACTGATATTATCATTATTGGCTATGAATGCCTCTATAAAATTAGGTATAACAAAGGAAAGAGAAATGGGAAAGTAGTTTTGAAACTTGAAATAAGCAAAGCTTATGACGGAGTTGAATGGGATTTTTTGAAAGAAACAATGAGGAGACTAGGATTTTCAGATAGGTGGATAGAATTAATCTTGAAATGTATCACTACCACATCTTTTTCTGTACTCATCAATGGAATTGCGAAGGAGTTAATACAGCCTCAGAGGGAACTAAGATAGGGTTGCCCATTATCTCCTTATCTATTTATCATGTGCGCAAAAGCTTTTTTTAATCTATTGATGCAGGAAGAAAAAAAGAAGCTGATTAAAATTTAGAAAAGGAGATAATGGGTTTAAAATTTAGCAAAGAGGTAACCATATCTCATTTACTATTTGCTGATTATTGTTTGATATTCGCTAAGGCATCTGTTGAAGGTTGTAAGCATCTAAAAGCCATTTTTGAATGCTATGCCTCAGCTTCAGGACAAGTATTCAACCATGACAAGTCCTTTATGTTCTTTAGCAACAAGATTCTACAGAGACAAGTAGTAGCAATCAAGGACGATCTCTTTCAACTCAAAGTGGTGTCTAGGCATGAAAAGTACCTTGGCCTCCCACATATGATAGGAAGAGAAAAGATGGATTTCTTCCATGATGTGAAGCATAGAGTCATGAGCAAGATTTCAAATTGGCAACACAAATTTTTTTTCTACTAGGGGTAAAGCGGTGCTTATCAAGGCAGTGACACAAGCTGTTCTAGCCTATGCCATGAGCGTCTTTAAAGTACATATGGGATTATGTGATGATATTCAGAGAGCAATTGCTAAGTTTTGGTGGGGCTCAAAGGAAGATAAATGGGGTATTCACTAGGCGAAATGGGAGAGTCTGAGTTATGCAACGAGCAGAAGGGGTCTAGGCTTCGGAGATCTGACCAGCTTTAACCAAGCGTTGGTGGTCAAGCGAGGATGGAGGTGCTGCAGTTCCCAAACTCCTTAGTAGCCAAAGTCTTGCAGGCAAGATACTACAGCAATCTGACTTTTTAAATGCTAAAGCTGGTTGTAACCCATCTTTTATATGGAGGAGCATATTATGGGGTAAACAGGTCTTAAAAGGCAATAGATGGAGGATTAAAAATAGACAAAAAGTGAAAATATACAAGGACAACTGGATTCCTTGACCAATGACCTTTAAATCAATCTCATGACCATTATTACACAGGGATGCTACAGTTGTCGAAATGATTGACTTTGATAATTAGTGGAATGAAAACCTGATCCGACAACATTTTTTGAAAGAAGCCGCAGAAGCAATTCTTAAAATCCTTTTGCTTAGAAGATCAAAGGATGATGAAGTGCTCTGGCATTTTGACAAGAAAGGACATTATTCTGTTAAAAGTGGTTATCAAATTGTTCTACAATTAAATATTGCAGCACTCCTAGTTGTGTAATAGATCTAAATATTGGAATGACCTGTGGGCTCTTAAATTATCTGAGAAAATCAAAATTTCCTTGTGGAGGGCTACTAGAAACTTGCTCCCAACTGCAGAAAACCTCTGGAAAAAGAAGATTTTGCCAACCCCAATCTGTCAGATCTGCAGGCAAGGTGTGGAAACCATATCTCATGCACTCTTACAATGCAAAGGCTCACAAAAGATATGGAGGCATGCCCCTTTTCTAGTAGAGCCTTCTGATACCAAAAATCAGGACTTCTTGTCTGTGATGCCGGAATTGTCTAAGGAGTCCACAAAGAATGAGATGGAGCTGTTGGTAGCATATTGGCATGCTGCTTGAAATGCACGAAACAACAGGATTTTTTAAGCAAAAAAGGTGAATCCCCTGATATCTGTAGCCAAAGCAGAAGCAGTTGTGGAAGCTTTCAAAAGGATTAAAGAGTCGGGGAAAACACCTCTTAGCAAGAAGCCTGCTGGAACTAGAGAACAGTGGGAACCTCTACCCCTAATAGAATGTACAAGATTAATGCTGATGCAACCATAAAAGATGAAGCACAACTAACTGGATTGGCGGCTGTTGTGAGAGATTCTAATAGCAAAATAATGGCGGCAAGTGTCAAAACTGTGCCATTTCGTGCGCAGGTCAGATTTTCAGAAGCTGAAGCTGTGGAATGGTTATTAAAGGCTGCTAAAGAAGCAAAGATGTCCACTGTGATTGTAGAAACAGACTATCAAGAAGTGGCCAACCTAGTCAACAACAAACAAGGCAGCATAACAAAAATCTTTTGGGTAGTTTCAGAAATACAAAGCATGTGTAAGAATGTAGAATTTGCAACTTCTTTGACACTCCTAGAACGTTTATTTTAATTTAGATGTTCATTACTTGGCTAAGTTAGCCATAGGATTCAAAGAATCAGCTATATAGATTAATGAAGTCCCACCTGCTATTATGGATGCTTTCACGAAGTTGAAATAATGAAAGTGTTACTTTCCTTTCTCCCAAAAAGAAAATAAAGGCTGTCGTAAGGACCAACAACATACATTGCTTAAATAAATTACGTCCATTTCCTGTCTACCTCTCCTCTGTTCCCCAAGTGGCTTAAGAGGAGGAAGTTCCATTTGCGGCCTTTGGTCCATGCAAAAAGTGGGAGATAAGACAATGAAGAAGCAAATTTGAAGGGCAATGTTGCACTGGCCATCGCACCTAAAATTTTGATCATCTGATAATTCAATAAATAGGATTCCCAGCTGCAGGTTCCAAAACATCAAGGAAAAGAAAAAGCCCGTACAATGGGAAATATGAAGTAAAAATTCATTGATTACAGCAACTTCGGCAAATGCTCTTGAACGAAGCATATTGAACCCACCCTGAAGCATATTGAACCCACCCTACACTCCTAAGAGTCGAAGAACCCATCCTACACTCCTAAGAGTCGAAGAAATGAGCAATCGCTCATGAACAATATACACAAGCAATTGAAATCCACTATCTATATCCGAAACCCATGTCTAGCTCATGGTTGTACATTCCCTGGTTGTGGCCGGTAGTTGCCAAAGGGTGAATCTGCCTTGGGTTTGATCTGAGTTCCATCTCAATGAGCCTTTGAAGTGTCTCCGGATTATTGGTTCGGCCCTCAACGCCGGGAACTGAAAGTCGAACGATAAAAAGAAAGAAAAAAGATTATAAGAAATTAAATAACAAAAAAAAGGGAAACAAAATCTATTATATATTCTAATCCGTCGAAATTCAGATCCAAGACAGAAGTTTTGACCAAATACAAACAGATGCATCAGCAACGAAGCATGAATGGAGATGATGCAACTGATAATCTTTACATTACAATGTTGCACAGCTCCTTGAAAAGGGGAGACGAAAAATAGCTCAGCGCTAAAAGAAAGAAATCATACAATCCCGTGTAAATTCAGAAGATGTAGGATCCAAAGGCATCAACTATTTCCAAAAGAACTGAATGCCTATCAACTATTTCCAAAAGAACTGAATGCCTCAATCACAGGCATCAACCTAAACTTTTTTCTCTGCAGTGACCCTAAGCTCACAGCTTGAACAGATTTGCAGCAAGATGTACATATATTCTTACACAAGTTCCTTAAGCCACATAAGACATGCATTTTAACAGTTATAAAGCAACAAACTTGAAAACTAAGAGCACTAAATGGGAGAACATTCAGATATCAAGAAAGTGGTGAGTGCTTTTACCTGGTGGCGGCATTCGTGGCATTCCAATGCCTATGAAATTGGGCTGCCGATGACCAAACGGGAAACCTTGCATTGGGTTCATATCTTGTACAAAACCGGCCATTTGATTGTTTGAATGAGGACCACTGGGAAATCCACGTGGTAGGTGAGCTGGAGGAAAACTTCCTGGCATATGCATTTGCTGTAACATAGGATGTTGCTGAGCAGGAGTATCAAATCCAGTTAGTCCAGTGCTTGGATGAAGGAAAGGGGGGCGATGCATATTTGCAGGAAACTGATGACCTGGTAAAAGGTCATGATGTAAGATACTTTCTGGGGCCATGAACTTCATCTGCGAATTCATGTTAGCGGAATGACGATCTAATGGATTCAATACGGTTCCCACGTGATTCAACTGCGGGTGGAACTGTGGAGAAGATGGTTGAGCATGAACATTATGAAATGAAATATCACGCTCCCTCGCATCATAGGGCCCATGAAGAAAAGATGAACCATCTTGACCTCCAGCAGTATGTCTTTCATCCACGAAGTTAGAATTTAGGGCTGCTAGTTTTTCACTAATGTCAACAGGTGCAGCAGAGGACAACAATTCAGCTTTAGGTGAATTTCTAAGGTGTTTCATAGGATCACCACGTGTAACCAAGCTATCCTCTTCACAAAATTGGCTATCTATAGACCTTTCAAAGCCACAAAGTTTAGACTCCACTTCACTCCGAAGCTGTGATGCATCTACTGCAGGTCGACGATCGTCAAAACCTAACAAGTGCTCTTTCATCCTATCTGATTTGATTTGCTCTATTTGATTAGATGCCAGAGAGCTGCTTTCATAACTGCTCCTACCAGATCCTGTATCCAGTTTAGAAGGAAGGAGACCATCATGGAATTCCAAAGCATCAATTCTTCCAGATCCAACTAAGCCCTTTTGGGCAGATGATGGTGCTCCGATAGATTGCAGTTCCTTCATAAAAGCTGTCCCAAAAAGCGCTTCAAGAGTCAGACTCTTCCCTGAATTAATAGCATTATCAGCATTTGCCCCTCTCGAATCATTAACTCCAGTCCGAATACTTGTTACATCCGCATCATGCAGTTTGTCTGAAGAAATGACATCTACACCAGGGGAAGCTTCTGTGTCTTTAAGGTCAATTCCCTTCTGCAACAATGATAGGAGGTGCTGGGATGCATGCTCATCTGCATTTTCTTTTGTCTGTTCAGTAGTCACATCTGAAACTCTCCAGCCTTGCACAGCTGGCAGCAAAGTTTCATCACTTCCACTAAATTCAGATAGAATTGACTGTTCAAGGTCTTCACATGTGAGAACAGCTGGAACTGCTGGTGGTTTATTGATACTAATATCAGTCAATTGCTCAGAGTTTTCAATTGTAACAGGAGCAACATTTAATGCCGGATGCCTGTCCACAAGTTCTGAGCTTTGGGATGGAAAAGCAGATGAGTTTTGTCCCGCAGATTTCACATCAGAAGGCTGAATTCCACCTTTTTCACCACCCACAATTAGTGAGAGCAAGTCATTTGGCCTGCCAGATGAGATATCCTCAACTGGCTTCTTTTCTGCAAAAAATAAAAAGGAAAATGAGGAAAAATATTGAAGTCAGCCAGTATCAAGAGGTCTGAACTGCAAACATGGTTCTAGAATACCTTCTTCAAGAAACCAAGAAGCAAACTTTGAAGTCTGGACGGCATGGGGACTCCATGTATCATCTGCTTTAACCTCATGTGACTATACTCACAAAAGGCATTGAAGGATTCAGACAATTCCATGCTAAGAGTTTTTGTTAATCACAAACCAGATGTAGCAAATTCAACTAGACACAAACTCAATTATTGGGAGTATTTATATCAACATAAGACATTGGTAAACATTCATCCATAGCTTAAAATAAAATAAAGTAGGCATATACGTATGAAATGCATGATCAAACATGTTTAAATCAAATAATTGGATGTAGACAGTGACAAGCTCACCCACCTGGTAAACTTGTATCCATAGAGAACGTTTTTAAATTGAAATGAGCAGATGGAGGTAATTCATCATTGACAAAAAAGGGAAATAAAAGAAAAAAGGAAAAAGCAAGCGCACTTTGTTGATCAGCAGAATAAAATTGTGATATTATGTGATGTATTCAAAGCGTTGATGGGGAACAGTGATAACATTTAATTAAGCACATGTAACCATGTAGGGAAGATGTGATGTCAAAATAACATTAGAATATCTATTAAATGCTTCAGAAAAATTCAACAATAAATAACAGTAAGCAGAGAACAGGATAAAATGCTACTGACAACAAGATTCTTACCTCAACAACGCTAGTGGAGCCACCACTACTTACTGTTGCAACACTGCCAAAAAGCTTATCTAGAATTGAAGACGGCTGCTCCTTATTGGATTCTCCCACAATTTTATTGTCTGCAGCCTTCTCAGCATCAAGTTCTATATCTTCACTTTCCTCCGAAGCTATGAAGGATTTCAAAAGATTAGATTTCTTCTTGTACAATTGACTATCATGGCTCTTATTAGAAACTTCTGGATCAGAAGATAAATTTTGCACTTTATCATGTTTGTTATTAGCTGAAACATAAATATTCATACTTTCCAGCTTCAAATTTAAACCAATTTGTTCAGCAGACTCTTTCTCCTGTTCATCAAATGTTCCATTCAATGGACAGCTGCCTTTAGTGTGCAAGATGCCACCTTCAACTTCAGAATTTCCAACCTACAGAAGCAACATACACACGTACTGTGAATAAAATATAGGAAAAAATTAAGACCACATATGTGTCAGCCAACAACAAATTCCAAACAAGTCTTCGTTCTTCCATTTCCATAACAATCACTTTTGCTAATGCTACTAGACCAGCGCATATTACCACCCCACAGCATGGCCAGAAATAATCAATCTAAATATTATGCAGATTGCATATCATATCTATTTATCGGCTGCCCAAACAAAAAAATGTCTAACCAAGAAAACTACATTCATGAAATCAGATAAAAAATACAAGAATATTACCTCCAATGAATGGGAATGACATATGATTTTGGTTCCATGATTCCGTTCCAAAGTTGCATTAGCAAAACCTGGAGGCACAAGTGGCCTTGATGCAGGAGCTTGTGCTGCAAGAACAGATTTATCAGAGTCCTTATTTGTAGCAGGCGGCAGCACAGCTTCATCAAATTGTTTGCTTTTCCTTGAAATTCCCTCATCATCTTTGGAATCATCCAGCAATGTAGAGATATCAAATTCATCCTTGTGCTTGTCTGAATTTAACTTCTGCTTTTCTTGAAATGTCTTCTGTTGTTCCTTTCTCATCAACTCAAAAGAAGCTGAGAGGAAAGTCATAAAATGTTTACCTTTTGATACTAAACTTCGAATACTAGTGAAAGTAAACAAAATGTCTACCAGGATATAGAAAGAGCCTTTTACCTCTTCTCTTCCTTTCCTCTTCTGCTCTGTCTTCACTTGTACACTCAGAAGAACCAAAAGTTTCATCATTGTACGAGTCACTGGTGTCCCTATGTGGGTGAGGTACAGCCTGATAAACATGGTAGAAGACAAAAAGAGCCAAAAAAGAAAAAAAAAGGAAGGATTATTCAGCGCCAACTCCATAATTTTCATCATATTCAGATGATAAAGCCATATCAAGCGTTTTAGAAGAATATCCATCACCAAATCCAACATTCTAGGTACGACGCTACTGGTATATATTCATCAACAGAAACAACAAATTACAATCTTAACCTTATAAGGACGTGGCGGATGATAAGGCTCATTGCTCCTATTTAGCTGGTAGTGATCATTAACGCGAAATTTTGGAGCTGATGCACCTGCTGCATACCCAGATGGTCTTGCCAAGGAACCACTCCCAAGAAGTCCGTCATGTTCAGGAACCTGCCAAGACCGCCTAGATTGATTGCCATAACGCCTTCCAGAATCTGCATGATAAATATTGACAATTTAGCAGATCAGAACATACAGCCTTTAAAACTAAGGATTGAAGGCCAAAACCCGGCACAACCTTAGTGCAATCAAACAACAGAAACAAGCAGGCAATGACAAAACAGTCTATGTAATATCATGAAGGCACGGCATCACTTGAAAATCCATGGAACAGCAAACAACTAGATCACTTCTCAGTTGGAACGAATAATCTGGAGTGCTTCCAAGACACATAGAAGTTCCACGCAGATTACACTTAAGGTGACAAATCGAACAAAAGAAATATCCAAAAGTCTATAGAGTGACACAAAAGCACTCACCGTTTTTATTCCTTTCATCTATGAAGATATAAGAATGCGACGACTATGAGAGCTGCACTGCATTAATTAAGGCTAACACAATTCGTTCAATCATAAACAGGTGAATAGTGCATGTGCATCCAAGTGACCCATCATTTAAGAACTGAATCAAATTCTTCATTCCTAAATCTAAGAAGAGGATGTGGAAGTTCTATGGGAAATTGGTTGCCGGTATTATACACGAGTCATTAAATAAATTTAACCAGGTAGATAAGGTATATGCCTTTTGTCACAGAAATTTCCAGTATTAATGAACAGAATAGAGCTTAAACGTGATCTAACCCACTCACAAGGACCAATATATAATACTTAGCAGTTCTCTATCCATATGAACAATGCCAGATTATGTAAACCTTATTTAAGATTAGAGGCCTCAAACACCACCAGAATAGGCTGAATAGTCCTAGTGGAAATGCATATCATAAATAAGCACCATGCTTCCACTTAGAAACATATAATATCATTCCATTCACTGTTGAAGGAGAAAAAGAAATAGTTTACAAGAAACATTACCAAGAAAGAATGATATACAAATCAATTCACATAAAGAGAGAAATGATTATACATCAAGATATCTACTGGAGTATAAATTTGTATTAAACCTTACCCGAATCCAAGTCAGATTGTGAGTCACTATCCTTATCACTCCGTCCTGAAGACCGACTATCCCACCTTCCATGGATTCCTCGAGAATAATTACCTAGCTCCCCTCTTGTAGGTGGTGATGAACCATACTCATTTCGCCTATAACCATGCAATGACAAACTACCAGAAATTTTTGGTCGATCTTGTGACGTGTCATCAAATTCACTAAACATTGAGAAACATCATATATTAGAATATATGCTCGCCAAAATCAGTACCAAATTAAGACAAAGCAATACCAGATACATTAGGCGTCTTACCTCAGAATAGATTGGTCAAATCCACTGGGTAACTTCTTGCAAGCATCTAATTCTTTCAAAGATAGTAAAAAATCTCTTGTATATGAAAACTTTAACTTCCTGAATCATAAGCACATAGTTATTATCACCAACCAAATATCGAAAAGAAGATAGGCACACAAATAAACAACACCGAAAAGATAATAAAAATTGAAATTACTTTTTAGAATCACAGTTTGACTCAGCATGCCGATCCAGAGTATGCCGGTCTTCAGTCTCTAAGCTCATTCTGTTAAACTATACAAAAAAAGGACAGCGCAAAGACGACCTGAGACCACGTTGCCTCAACTAGCGATTACAGCAGACCTAAGTAAGCAATGACATTTAGCAACTCCTCTTTTCTCCAGTCTTAAACGCCTATGTCTTCAAAGAAAACCCCTTTAATTTACACAAAAGAAATCAGATAATTTTCCGTAACTAACATACTAATTATCGCTAAACAATCGTCCAATAGCACGTGTCCATTCACCGCTCAAATCCGCAGCTAGTATCAATCAAGAAAAAAGTTAAAGTCTAAAATACCAGCTGATTTAAATCTGTTACAAGCTCGTACCAAAATTGCTCCTAAACGAATATATACAGAGAATCAAATGCATTGATTCTTGTTTCCTTTGGTTTGAATTAGAAATCGAATCTCGAATCCTATTCCATCGAAAAAGATTGAAAATATCCAATGGTTGAATTCAATCTAAAAATAAGCTCTGACGAGATCGGATTGAGAAAAAACTCTACGGTTTTGTACTCATTTAGGAACTCCAAGAAACTAGGGCTTTGTAATTGAGGAACTACCTGGATACTTCACGAAGATAAAGAAAATTAGGTTTCATTCAGCTCTTTCAAACGATCGATTGAACGGAGAGAGAAAGTTTGTGTTTCCGTTTGGAGAGAGAATTTTCTTGCAGGAAAGATAGGGAAAGTGGCAATTGGCCTATGTTACTGTTGCTGATATCTTAATGATGTTCTTCACCACCGCATCGCTACAAAAAAAAATAAATAAATAAATAAAATAGAACGATACTGATTTTTTTTCGAATTATATCACGCGCACTTACCTCCTTTGTATTACACGCTCTCCTTATATTGGTGGAGTTTGTGTGTTTGACAATTGAATTTTATTAAACTGGTTTTCTTTCGCTCTCCAGAGGCGTGGAAATGTAATTTTTTTATTGTACCCGAATTTAAATTTTTATTGATTTATCGATGCTTGCAAATAAGATGATTTTTCAATCCACGAGCACATCCATAGTGTCACTGAGTTGTGGATGTCAAATATTGCTGATTGGTTCTATTCGAGTAATTAACAACAATTTATTTCCAATTTTAGTTATTAATTCATCAGCTTCTGTTTCTAAACAATTTATTTTTCGTTTTGTTCTTTTTTTTTTGTTGTTATAACAAATATGACGTCGTTGCCACAGTTTCCAGCAAGCGGTGTGGTTTTGTCCAGGCCGTTCGCGAAGTGCAAGTGCGATGGTAATGGACCAGCAAATTATGCTCGAAATACTAAACTGTATCTGCAGCTATAAATTCGAGCTTACCAGCAACGGAAGAAATTACTGAACAGATTGTTCAGACGGCATTACTAGCCAGTAGCCAGTAATGGTGAAGTTTATTATTATTATTATTTTTTTATTTATTTCTTTCCGGTGGCGCACTAATGATGAGGGCGTCAGTTTATCCTCAGTAGAGGCTTTTAAAAAAAAAAATCCAAAATTTTAGATATAAAGTAAATATCTCCCCAACATTAGCAGGAGCATATTTCCAAATTAATTATTCGGCATATTTTTAAGCTGTACTGTGTATTTATCTAGATTTATAGTGCATTTCATATAGTAATATGACTGTATATGGTAAATTTTTTTTTTTTTCTAAAAGCGAAGTGTTAAAACGTTTTAGTATATCTTAAAAATACATCGTTGAGAGACACTCGATATAACTGATTTGTAATAGTCATTATAACGAAATTGAATATATTAAAGAGTTGGTACAAATTGTACTTTATTTTCACTTTTAATTGAAAAAGATACTACTGCATTTACGGTGGAATAAAAATTATTAATTAAACAGTTAATTTCATAACTTGAAAATTTCGTTTATTACTTCACTCCACCAAACTCTAACTCAAAGTTGTCACTTAAAACCATGCCAATTCAATTATACATTTGATGATTCATTGATTAATTGTTAATGGTGAATAAAATATAAATCACTTTTACTGCAAAAGCATTTATTTTATCCACCAGAAAAAAAAAAACATGCAACCATGCTATGACAGTATTGTTCGAATTTTTTCAAAGAGTGAATAACAAAATGGAAAAAAAAATAAAATTACTCGAATTTTCACTTTTAGGAATCTCAATTGACACATTGGTTATAGTAGATTCTTTAATGACTAAAAAATGGCCTTCTCAAAGTAAGAATAGTGACGTTATAAAGTAATATACTCCAATAAAGTATCAGCACATAATTTATTTTGAATTTTTCTTATTTTATTCCTATAATAAATATGGTTGATCTATAATTGAGTTAACCGAACTTAAATTTTTAGACTGAACTTTAACTTTAGTACTTGGAAAGAGACACCAACAAATACGTATATAAATTTGAAGCTTCCAATTTAAATAATAATAGAAGGAGGAGATGTATATCCAACACAAATAAAAAGTTGTTAGAACATATATATCCTAACATATGTAACACTTATATGCGCTCATGTGTGCATATATATGTATATATATATGTATATGTATATGTATTATGGGATTTAACAATTTAAAATTGAAATGGAATTAAAATGTACAATATTTTATAATTTTAATTAATTTATTGACACCCCTCAAAACTCATCATAAAAATCTTTTTAATTGAAATTACCTAAATAACTAAAGTTAAGTTAATTCATTTCTTTATTTTGAATGGAAATTCAATTAAACACTTAAGTCAATTATTATTTTAACAAATTTTTTACTCCATTCCATCCCATTTTTAATTTTATTTTTTATTTTAAAATTTAATTGAAAATATATTCTTTTGAGAAAAATAATAGGAGCTTAGATTTATGGAAATAAAAACTTATATAATAAGAAGAAATAATTTAATATTTTAGAATTTTTATGTATTTTATGAATAAGAATTTAAAATAAGTATGTTTTTAGGGTAAAATTTTATGGCAGGATGGTTATTTTTAATATATGAATTTATATTTTATAAGTTAAATAGGGGGTATTTTAAAACTCAAAAGCAAAGTCCCTTATCCCGACCCCGATAGAAGTAGGAACTACAGCGGGGATACAAACCCAATCTCATGGCGTGTCTTTCACTGTTACACTCCTCTGCGTCGTCGTTCCACGGCCGATTCCCCGCTCTCTCATCTTCATCATATGTACGGCCCACATATCCAAACCCTATAAATGTGAATGGGGTGGTCTCGGTGAAGGCGGCGGGAGGCGTTGTGTTGGTGGAGAAATCCGAAGCAGAGAAGACCGGGCGGCTCAAAACCAGTTATCTCGAAAAGATTGTTCCTTTGCTCAAAGAAGAGTTTTCCTATACTAACATTCACCAGGTAACCTGTTTCATCACTTCATTCTTTTCTGTTTCTAGGCTTTAATTTGAATGTTTAACTGATATTTCGTAGAGGTTTGGTATATATTTCAGTATTTACTCAAGCTTAGGTTTACGTTAGAAATCAAATATAGAATCAGAACAATAATTTTCCCTATATTTTTCACGGTAAGTATTTCCGTGGCATCGATTTAATAATTATTTTGTTTTCTTTTTTCTAGAATGTGCAATTTGGAATTTACTTGTCTTAGAAAGAATCTACAATGTGAAACTTGGATAGGTTCCGAAGATTGAGAAGATTGTTGTGAATTGTGGTATTGGAGATGCTGCTCAGAATGCAAAAGGCCTGGAGGCGGCAATGAATGACTTGGCACTCATTACAGGTCAGAGACCTGTAAAGACACGAGCGAGGAAGTCCATTGCCACCTTCAAGATCAGGGAAGGCCAGCCGCTTGGAATTGCTGTCACACTCAGAGGAAATGTGAGCTTATGTTATTCACTCTATAATGCTTGTATTTTAGCTGCTTTTTAAGTCCTTTACCTTTCTTATCTGTTTTCGACTTATATATTGACTGTTAGATTGTTTTGTTCTACTAATATTATCCATTGTATGAATTAATAGATGAAACTGAAGATTCACATCTCCATTGTTTATATGTGGAACAGGTATCATACTATACAGGTTGATTAACAAGTTATTTTAAATGGGGATCCTACAAGGCTGAGTTGTTTAATTATTATTGTGCTTGCTACGAGTGCAAATGGAGAAGGATGTCAATATTTGTTATTTCTTTTTGTGTATGCTAGTAATACCTGGATGCCATAGGCAGTCATAATGTTGCTGAAGTTTCTATTTTGTATGCTTTGCTGAAGTTTCTATTTTGTATGCTTTTAAAAAAGTAGTGGACCGGTGCCGGTATTGGCTTTTGAATATGCTGTACTGCAATGTCAGTGGTGCAGTGTTTACATTCACAACACCACTGCATTGCACAAGTGTTGCTGGTTGCAGACTTGCTGAGGTTAGGAAATATCTTTGATTTGTCTTAACAATGAGTATGGAGTGATACAAGAAGATAGGCAAATAGAAACTTTTGCTTTAGGACCCTGATGTTTTCTCTTGGATGGTTGAAGCATATATTTTGCTTGCATGATATTATTTGTTGACTTTGTTTCATTCAAATCCCATTCTTGTGTATCTCTTATATCTCTTATCTTTTTGGATGAAATGACAGATAATGTACTCATTTCTAGACCGTCTTATTAATTTGGGGCTTCCTAGAACAAGGGATTTCCAAGGTGTGAATCCCAATAGCTTCGATGGACATGGGAATTACAGCATTGGTGTTACAGAACAGAGTGTTTTCCCGGAGATCAGGTATGATGCTCTTGGTAAGCCCAAGGGAATGGATGTCTGCATTACAACAACCGCCAAAACTGATAAAGAAGGCCAGAGACTTTTGGCTCTCATGGGGATGCCTTTCCGAGAAGGTGGGGGTCCCGCAAATTTAATTCGCAAGAAGAAACTGAAGGCTCATCATTTTGATTCCAAATCAAAGGGAAAATCAAGGAGATAAGCATTTATTCTTCTGAAGAGATCGGGGCATTGTTGTATCTAGTGTAATTGCTTTGTTGTTTGAAACTTTTGCCGATTCTGATTAATATTTCCATGTACTTCCGTTCTCTCAAGGCAATGTAAAAGAACATTATTTTTACTTATTTATCTGTCCAATATGGTTGATGAGTTTCTGAGCTTAAAATGACGCTAATGGTTGTCGTTGGATGGCCAACACTTTTCATTTGTGCAGCACGTTTTTGTGCCTCTATTACGGTGGACCATACCACCGTCTGGCACCAAATTCTCGGTGTATTATGCTGGTTACGGCTCGGCAGTATCGGTCGGTTTTGGCCCGGATCGAACCAAATTAAATACGAACTGAAGTTCAAAATCGAGCCAAACCGATATCTATTCATCTGCAGTATTTTGATTCTACAGTTTTTCACCTGTACAAATAAGCTTTTATAATTTGCAACTATATTAAACTTGCAGTAATTTGATTCCACCTGTACAAATAGGTCTTTATAATTTTCACCTATATTAAATTACACAACACTAGAAATACAATAATAAAGTCCGCAAATCTAGTAAGGGGACGGTGGCTGTGGGATGTGAGAGTGAAAGTGGGAGTTACAGTGAGAGGAGCGGCTGTGCGCGTGAAGTGTGGTAAGAGTGAGGCTATGGTTGGGTTTCCCGACAATCAGATAAAAAATAAAAAATAAAAAAGATATAATTTTTAATGGATTGAAATTTATATTTTTTTTTATAGTTTAATGATTTATTTTAATAAAGTAAAAATATTTTTAATTAAAAAAGTACTATATATATCTATATAATAATAATTATTATTATTCAGTGAGTACATTATCATTTTAGTAAATCGAGGACACTAATAACTAATAAAAAAATATAATCTTGAATATATTAAAATTTAAATTTTTTTTATACTTAATTTGTAGTGTTATTTTAATAAAATAAGTATATTCTCATTAAAAAATAATTATATACATATATAATTGACAAGAGAACAAATTGATTATATAGTTTCGTTTAGTTTCAAATTGAAACTCAATAGAAATTGATCGATTCACCATTATTCGATCCATTCTACTTTTATTTATAAAATCGAATTAAATTGAATTAATTCGATAATTTTTTATTCAGATCATTTTAATAAAAATTAAATTAAATGTTCACACTTAAATTATTGGTCATCAATTAACTAATATTACTGTTGAATATTTTAAAAAATATTCATATCTATGTCCAAAATATTTTATATGGATATTGTTTAATCCAAGTAAACTAGATATATAAATATCCAATTTAGATTGATTAATTTGCCACCGGTTATCAAATTTAAGTATATTGAATAGAATCATTACAGCTCGGTCCGGTCCAGTCCGGTCCGGTCAATTGCACGCACCGAACACTCGAAGGAAAGTTTTGTAAATTCAATAGGGATGCAGCTTGCCTAACGTAGATGCCGGTCGTGGTATAATAATAATTATTATTATTATTTTATTGCGCAAGGGAAGTATTATTATTATTATTATTATTATTATTATTATTATTATATTCTTAAAATTAAAGTGGGAGTAAAAAATATAAAATTTTTTCATTTAATATTTATTTATTTATTAAAAGAGAGAATGAGAGGGAACTTCATGCGTTCCACTCATTTTTAGAGTGTGGAGTTGAAATTTTTATTTCTATGGAAAGGTAGGAGTGGCCTTTTCTTTTCATCTCTTTTTATTAATTTATTATATTTATTAAATAAAATAATATATTATTTTTTAAATAAAATAAAAATTTATATTATTAATATAATCTAATTTATTAACTAATAATAATAAGATATCATATTTTATTTGTGTTGTTTTATCAATAATTTTTAATTTACATACATTAAAAATTAATAAAATTATAATTTACATAATTAAAAATAATAATAATTATTTTATATAATTAAAATTAATAATAAAATAATAATTTATTTTATAAATATAATTTTTATTAAAATATTTTTTATCATTATAATTAAAATTATAATTTTTTAAATAAAAATAAAATTATAATTTAAAATTATTTACTCTCAATCTAAGACAATATAAACACATAAATAAAATTATAATTTTTATTAATTTTATATTCTCATTTTAATATAAATAAATAACTTATTTTTTATTTCACATTCTTAAAATTTTTATTTTATAAAATTTTTAATTTAAAATAATATAAACATATAAATAAAATTATAATTTTTATTCCTTACCCTCGTTGGAGTATAAATTCCCAATCCAATCAAACGGTACAGTAAGCGCAGCCTTAAATAGCAGCAAGCTTGGCAAGAAGCAAACAAAAATATTTGAAGGCGCTAAACAAGAAAGCGAAAGCAATTAACAAAAACCAGATGAAAGAGAAATGATATGCTTAAGTCAGTTTGCACTGGGGAGAGCACCATCAATGGCAAAACCCTCGGTTTTCAGAGCTGAACATCCCATGGCTCCTGATCTCTCCCCCGACCGTTCGATCTCCCGCGGTGCTGCCTCCTCTTCTCGCCGTCGCGATCTCGTGTTCGTCGTCAATCCTCGAGGTTTCTTTCTTTCTTTATATTTTCTCCAGTTTTTATTATTTGGCTTGGATGCGAAAAATGATAAAAAGTTAAGAATTAGAGTTTACCCCACTGAACACACACACACACAGAAAAGTTAGTTGGTTTCATTAAGTCAGTTCCTTTTTCAGTTATGTAATGGGTATCTAATTCGGCATTTCTGTTGTTTGGTTGAAATAAAATTGGAGCAGGTGCTAACGGGAGAACGGGTAAGGAATGGAAAAAATTGCTTCCATACCTTAGGTCTCGGCTCAGTGTCGATTGTAATGTGAGTTTTTTTTTTAAATTATTATTTTTGGAGCTAATTTCAGTGTTTGATTATGTGTTTACTGTCTATGTGAATATATGTGATAATTAGTGAATTATTTGATTCTCATCTCTTTTCTACTTTCCATTTATTTAGAGTGATGCAACTTATGCCATTTTTTACTGCTTTCCATTTATCTTTGTGAGTAATGCAATTTACGTCAATTTAAACTTTTCTTGCCAATGATTTTTGAATTATGTTTTCTTGTAGATGTGAATTTTGGGTCCATTTGTTTTGATGATGAATTCTAGTCTATGTATTTTGTTTTCAGATGTCTCATGAATATTTAGTTAGATTTGTTTAAGGATTTTGTGTCCTATCATGCCCTTCTTATGATTATCCAGTAATTTGGCTTTAGCATCAGCCAAAATTTTTAATTTTTTTTTTCAATACACACAAGCATAAGTTTCAAAATAATTGCAAGGTGCTCTTGTTAAAAAATGTAAAATGAATAATAATAATAATTGCAAGATGTCTTAAGTTTAGCTTGGATGGATTTGTTTCATATTCCACATGAAATGCAAATATATGGAACCTTTTATCAATGGTTGAACATGTTGATGTGTGCAGGTTTGTTTCTCCTTGGTGACTGTTGTTACGGATGCTATATCTATTAACATATCTGTGTAAATACATCTGTTTGAGGATTGGGTTTGTTTGCTAAGTATATATCTTCTAAATTGTTGCCAGATATGTGAATCTTTGACCTCTGGTCCTTCTCACGCGATCGACATAACAAGGGAGGTAATTATTAAAGCCATTCGAAATTTATCGTGACATTTGTTAAAAGATTGATCACATTGCCAGCTGTATATATATTATAAATCTGATGGTACGCAGGCTATAAAGGAGGGTGCTGATGCTGTGATTGCTGTTGGAGGCGATGGAACTCTTCATGAGGTGCAACTTGCTTGACTTTCTTATTATATTTAGCACAATATTGAATCTGTTTGATTATAAATTGATTTCTGACCTTGCAATTTCTTAAAATTCACTTCCGGTCTCATGATACCATTTTTTTTTTTTGGGTCTGCTAACATTAATAACACTATTAGCTAATGTCAGTCATCACTTTGGTTTATGATAAGCAGGTTGTTAATGGATTTTTCTGGGCTGGAAAACCGGTTACTAACCACGATAGAGAGTCTGCTCATTCAACTGCACTTGGTGTAAGCTACCACCATTACATTCATTATCCTAATCGCTTCTTGTGTTTTTATCTTTACTGCAAAATCGTGTGATAAGATTTGTTGATTGCTTTCTCTAGGATAGATATAACACAGCTGTGCCTTTCTACAGCTTATCCCCTTAGGTACTGGGTCAGATTTTGCCAGGACATTTGGCTGGTTAGTTCATCCTGCTCCAACCTGGTTTTATTTGGGTGACCATTGTTGTAATCTGTGATTAACTTCAGATGACGTAAATTTAATGGCCATTTTTGTTTTGTTAGGAGAAATGATCCTCGTGAGGCAGTTGATCGCATAGCCAAAGGTATTACCCTTTTTTCCTTTCTGATGTCATCTTTTAGTCAAAACAAGAATTGAGAAGCTTGAAGCTGTAAAAGGATTCAAATAGCAGTCACTAGATTCATATTCTTTTTCTTTGTAATACTATATGCACTGTTTTCCAGGGGTACGATCATGGGTAGATATTGGTGTCATTACTGGAGAAACCGGGGAACCTCATTACTTCATAAATGTTGCGGACCTTCATTTGTAAGATTAATTTTGGAATTTTCACAATCGAGCCTCAACAAATGGCATGTGCTGATCTCTTTGTTGTGGAAAATCATAGGAGTGCAAAGGCAGGATATTATGCTTCAAGATATAAGAGAATTGGAAACTTATGCTATGTAATTGGTGCTTTGCAAGCATTTATGGGGCATCGAAACCAGGACCTTAGAGTCAAGGTTAGTGCATGTTTATACTTTTTTGTACGAGCATTTTGTTGCTCTTGAAGCAACTATTGACTGTTTTGGACACCCTTCTTATTTTATTTTATTTTTTGTTTATTTTTCACAAGAATACTAGGGCGCGTTCGGTATTGTTTTTAAATTTTCATTTTCTTAGAACAAAAATAAGAATGAAAATGGTGTTTTGAAGTTGTTGTATTTTCAATTTAAGTATGCGTTTGGTATCATTTTGTGTATCTTATATTTTAAAAACAAAAATAATTACATATTCGCTAGACAAAGTTAAAAATGATAAAATAATGAATAAATTAACAGTTCTACTGCATGCAAATTAAATTTATGTTTACAATTTATATAAAGCTAGTTTATTTTTCAATATACTAACGTGCAAAAATAATAATAATAATAATAATTTTGATATTCAATACTAACTTCTTCTTTTTTTAAATAATTATTCTTCTGTTAATGTGTTTACTGTTCAGTTGATCTTCCTACCTTGTATGCTTGAGAAAGCAAATTGGAACGGACAGAACTAGTGGACCTAATGGACTACTGTACAAAGATTTGAAAAGGATTTACAGGGAGGAAAAGAATTTTATAAACATTAGCTCTAATTCTCCTTTCAACATTTTAACAGTTGATCAAATAAAAAATTATTACATTTGCCAATTCTAAAGAAAAGATTACATGCCTGCTTACAAAAAAGAACCGAATACCCCAATCTGCAAAGATCAGTGTAAATATCTACAGATCCTTGGTGATTTTAAAAATTAAATTAAATTAAATGTAAAAGAACCAGAAATGCATCCCCTCCCCCCCCCCCCCCCCCAAAAAAAAAAAAAACAAAATAAAAAAAGCAAATAAAGAAAAGAACTATGGAGGAAAATAGAAAAAACCGAGGAAGAAGAAAGAAGAAGAAAGGAAGAAGGAGATTTGGTTCATAAATTGGTCCATAAATCATGGAGAAGGATGAGAGATAAGAGATAAGGTTAGTGAGATAGATGAGGTTTTAGAGTCTTAAAGATGGAGACTATCTATTATTATTTATTATAACCGTGTTTATCATTATAATTTATTTTACAATTTGTTTTGCAAAACAAGTAAAGCATGTATAAGTTGTTTTGTAATTTACAACTGACGAAGGTAAGCCAGATTCTGTGTTCTACAATTACGTTTTACGAGAAGGGCTACCGAACATTATTTCACTTAAATTTTTATAAGGAAAATGAGAATGGCCTCTGAAAAATGGTACCGAACGCTCCCTGTACTTGTTCTCATTTAACTTGATAGTGCTGTAAATTTAGGTTAATGAAGGTGAGTGGGAAGAATATCCTCAAGTGACAGCCCTTTGCATTGGAAATGCAAAATACTTTGGCGGCGGTATGAAAATCACTCCAAATGCAGATCCTTGCAACGGGTGTTTTGAGGTGGAATGGCTGACCCTAGAACTCCTTCCTAACTAACAGCCATTTGTCATTTTGTGTGGGGGGTTATTTTGCCAGCATACTTGAATTTTCTACATATCCTCTTTGCAGGTTGTGATTCTTCAGGACTTTAAGTGGTATGACTTCATTCTGAAACTATTTAAGCTGTACAATGGAACACATTTATCAGTGAAAAATGTAACATCAAGAAGGTGGGTTCTGTCTTAACAAATGGAACTGCATCATAAAGTTTTAATTCAAGGATTGTTCTTTGAAACTTTTTTCTTCATCCTCCCCTGTGTTTTCAATGAATTTATATTGAGGATTGTGGTTGATGGATGATGAACTTAATTTTCTGTTTGTGTGACAGTGTACATTCTATTGAAGTGGAGGATATTTCAGGTGGGAGTAGCATTTACGTACAATCTGATGGCGAACATTTAGGATTCCTTCCTAGGAAGTTGTGTGTTCTGCCTGCTGCCATTGAGATGATATGCTGAAGTGGGCAGAGTAACACATCTGATTATGTGATGTGATTGTTGTAATCATTGCCTGAGTGTTGCATCTCACTGTTCACTTATTTGGACTTTGGAGATATACTTGGGGAAAGCAGAATAAGATGAAGTGGCAAAAAATGAGTAGGGATTATAGGTTTAAGGAGTTTTCTGGGAAGCAGGATCATGTGCAACTTGAATTTTTTTGTGAAAGGTGAAACTTTTATACTTCCGACTGTGGAATGAGCAGGGGCCATTTTTTGTAACTTAGTAGTGTTCTAGTCCTGGATTTCCTTTGATTTGACATTCTGTAATCTGCTCCTCTTAGCCCGGTAACCTCTGTTTCAAATAGAGCGCTTGGTCGTTCTTTACTGGATAGACAGTTTTGTGAAATATCAGAACTTATTACTCCAGCAGGGAGTAAACTGTTGTATGTAATTCATTCATCTGCATTCAATAGGGCTTTCCAAGAATGCAACAAATCTTTCATATTCCCTGACCCTTGTTGTGCATGTTGGTAAATAAGATGAGTTTTCTCCTGTATGCCCTAGAACTCTGGCGCCGTTGTGCAAAATTATTGAAATCACTAAAAAGGAGAGATCAGATGCCATGAACTCTTGTAGTAAGTAGTACGTCGGTGGAAGCAATTTGATAAACTTTATTGAAAGAATGCGTGAGCAAACAACCAAATGAAATGATCCTCCTCTTTTAGGAGTTCCACATTTTTTGCTATGAGATTTGTTTTGATTTGTTTTCGATTAATTTACAAGTTATTTATTTCCACTTTGTGGCTTTTCGTCGCATGTACATATTTCTTCACAAGTTATAAGGTGTGGGAATAAAATATAATAAGACTATGATTGAGATATATGTTTTTTTTTATTACATAAGAGTATTGTTTAACTATAACTCATATTATGTGAGATTATAATTAATGTTTATAAATTAAACTATTATTAGGATTGGATATTAATTTTTATAAAATATTATCTAAATTTTTAATCTTTTTTAATATTCAAAAACTGTCTTATCTACTCATATTTAGATAAAAAAATATTATTTTTACTTAATTATAAATTAAAAAAATTACTTCCATAATATATTTAAAAGAGTTCAAACTACATTCTTATATTTAAAGAATACCAGTCCTAACCACGCAGCAAAAGGCAAGCGGCAGGAGGAGATATATGTTGACCACAAAAGATACGTCCGTCCACTGAATATGAGACATGGCATCTTGTTATTGGTAATCAAAATTGTGGCCGCCTCATTGTTGTTGCCTGTGTAGATAGATAGATATTTAAATGAAATCGCGGGAGAAAGTTTTGCCCTTCGACTGGCAACCAACTTCTACTCCAACTGGAATTCGGAAATGGCAACTGTCGTCTCTCTCAGTTCAATCTCTCCCAACCTGAACCTGAAGTCTAAAATCTTTGCTTTTCAGCCAACTTATAGTCGAAAATTGAGTAGAGTACGATGCAACGTGGAGAAATCATCCACCAAAGGAGAACCTGAACCTCAAAATGCGCTTCTTAAGATAGCTTGGTACGGCTCTGAGCTGTTGGGGATTGCTGCTTCCTTTCTGCGTTCACCATCACCATCCGATGTTGAAAATGATCTCAAGTTGGCCACTGATGGATCAGGAGCTGTTGAACTTGATCGGGCAACCGTCGTTGAAGCCATCAAAGAGGATTTCGCCAGATCGTATTTTGTCACAGGTTTTGATTGCCACCTTCGAATTTTACTAAACAGTTTCTTTTAGGTCTGATTTTTGCTTGCCCTCCGTTATAATTAATTACTTAGAGGAAGATCATGATTGGGGTGTTTTAGATCGGTTTATATCAAGAGAATTGGGTGTGGTTGTATTTATCGTGAAATTTATTTTCTTATTAGTTATCAGTCATTAAATGGAATATTGATTAGTACTGTTGAGGTGATACTTTCTTTTTGATGGTAGAAACTGAAGCTTTTTCGGCATCTTTTAAAATGATGACTCGTTGCTTTTCCCTCTCTCAAACTTGATACAACGACTGATTTCACCGGAATCGATGCCTATGAATTTCTGATTATTGAGTGGGATTTGAAGAATGTGAGGTTTTTGTACAAGTTTTAGAACCTTGTACCTCGAAACCCAAATTCCTTTGACCTTGGTAGTTTTCTTATGATATTAAAGATCATGACGGCATTTTGTCATTAAAATTTAAAATTTTTCTTATATCTAACTATCTGATTCTATTCACTGTCCTGAAAGGTCTATTACCCCATTTCCCACTTTCTGACTTGGTAATATGCACGTAGTCACATGCTACAATAACAGTTGCATTTTCTCCCATATATGCTCACCATTATTCCTTAAATATTCACTGAACAAGTTTAATCCCTTTGGCCCTTGGTGATAAAGCTAGTACCAGACATGTTGTAAGTGGACACAAGGTAAGCTCAAGGATTACCATCCTAGAATGATAGATAGAGAGTTCAGAGACTAGAAAGACTGGGACAAAATAGCATATTTATCTGAACAATCAGAGGAAGATTCTTTGTTCGCATAACATCTGCACTCCACTCTGAATAAGCATTACCTCCTAACAGCTGGATTGAATATTCTGGAATGTCAGGGAACCTTACACTTGATGCTTATGAAGAGGATTGTGAGTTTGCCGACCCAGCAGGTTCTTTTAAAGGACTTAGCCGTTTCAAAAGAAATTGTACAAACTTTGGATTGCTTATTGACAAGTCAACTATGAATCTTACAAGATGGGACGATTTTGAGGTGAGTTTAGGAATCTACATTAATGCATGGTGATATTATATGTAATTTCACTGTTTAGTTCTCCCAGACGTACAATTGCATGGCATTCCTACAGAATGGACCTGATGATTTTGTTTGCTATCAGCTTAATATGATTGAACAAACTGAGAGAATTTTCTTTTATAGATGCTGGTCTTATGGGACTGTTGGCACTAAATTGTATTTGGGCACAGGATAAGGGAATCGGACACTGGCGATTTAGTTGTATCATGTCATTTCCCTGGAGACCTATTCTTTCTGGTATGTTTAATGCATTTACATTAACTGATTATGTTCACTCATCTTTTTCGGTGTCACTCAATGGAGAATGATCTAAACCATGGAAAGCATCATTGCTTGAGAATTATGCAAGAAACTTGTAACCTTCTTTTTTACCAACACCAATTCTGAGAAACAAGGGTTTCAGGGTTTGTTTCTACCGTGGGTGAAAATTTCTGCATACCTTGCTTTGCTCAAAGAAACCACAAGAAAAAATCAATCAAGATATTGCATGCTATGTCGCATCAACTGCCTCTTTGTTATTTCACCTCACTATTTTAAGCTATATAACAGCAACTGGATATACGGAGTATTATTTCAATGCAGAAACTGGAAAGGTATGCAGGTAACAAGTTACAGTTAGACACATTCTGTTGTACTGTTTCAACCTGCCCATTTTAGTTAAATCAAGTCTAAAAATTTCAGGCATGTGGAGCATTGGAATGTTCCGAAAATGGCATTGTTTAAGCAAATTCTGAGGCCCAGCCGGGCAGGGCGTCGGAAATCTGGTGGTTGAAGAATACAGTAGAAGGACGAACGAACTACAACAGGGTTACCATAAATAATGGGCGGCTCGCATTGTGGAGTGTTCCAGGATTTGAAGTGTTTTCAACTTCTGAAGTTAGCTGTTCGCCATCCGAAAAAGAAATTCAAAGCTGTCTCCACATTGCATAAACTATCGTACAAACAAATTGTATTAATTTGCTTTGACGATGTACATGATTTATGTTTAAGCAAAAGCTGGAACTCGTGGAACCATTGGCACCATTTTAAGTTCCCTGGAGCTGGTGTTTTTTTTTTTTTTTTGGGTGGGTTGGTGTTGGGGGGGGGGGGGGGGAGGTGTTGGTGGTAATCGGGAAAATTAAAGAAACCACATTAAAAATTTTGGAAAATTAACTTACGTTTGGGTTTAGGAGTCTCGGTGTCATAATTATTGACCCCATTAAAATTTGAAATAGACCATGTTTTTGCCCGCGTAAAAAGTTATTGAGAGGTTTTGCGTGAAAACTGTGTGAAGATGGGAGACGGGAAACGATGTCGTCTGAAAGTTTAAACACAAAACCAAATAGAAGTTATTTAGACGGGTCTAAACATGAAAACGGAGCCGGGTCTTGGACATTTTTACCAAATTATGTTCACGTTTTTGCTATAAATTGCAGTCATCATTACCTATAAATATCACCAAAACACACTTCAATCATCATTCTCGCTCTGGCAAAATATCTCTGTAGACTGAACAAATTCAAACGCAGCCATGGTGTTTCCGTACATGGAAGCTGTAGTCGGTATGACATGTCAATTCATTTTATCGTTCTTTATTTTTCTTCTTCTATTCTTCTCTTTCTTTAGTAACCTTAAGCTTATTGAATTTGCAGTCAATTTGTTCTTCGCTTTCTTTTTCTTTTTCCCTTTAGAATCTTTCCGATTGATATATTCTACGAGGCTTTGATGTTATATTTTCTATTTCATTGAGTTTATTTTCCGGTTTTTTTCTTTTTCAATTTTCGAGTAATCTTGGAATATGATGTAAATTTTAGGGTTTTTACATTATGATTCTGTTGTTTCTTTTGTTTAAAAGTGGGTGATTAAAGAATATTTCTTCTATTTCTACTGAGAAATAGAATTCGATATATTTATTTGTAACCCAAAATGACACAGAAATAGAATTGGGATTCAAGATTTCATTTCTTGATCATTTGGTCTCTTTTTGCTGCAACCAAATGGAGGTAAAAGAATGAGTAATGGTTAAACTTAGGCTTCCAGTGTGCTGTACTGTAATAATTGATTTTTTTTTTTTAAAAAGAAAGAATGAGAAAGTGGCTTATGATTTTAACGGTTTGAGAGTAAAATGTGGGGAAGACATTTCTTGGCTTATGATTTTAACTGTTTGAGAGAAGTTCTCTTTTGGATCCTCTCTTCTTTTTTGATTGATACATAGTTGTTTATTTATTTTTCATGGTGCTGAGTATGTTACTGTTTCCATGATTCTTGTATTTCTTCTACAGGTTTTATGATCTTAATGTACTTTTTTGAAACTTATCTGGATTTGCGGCAACATGCTGCACTCAAACTGCCAAAACTTCCAAAAACTTTGGAAGGAGTGATCAGTCAAGAGAAATTTGAGAAGTCTCGAGCCTATAGCCTCGATAAAAGGTTTGTCTCTGCCATTCAATTTATTTGTTAAGGTTGACAACTTAATGTTGATATTTGATCATCAATTTTCCATTAACTTGTCCTGCCTCTTAAAGTATGTGTTCTTATTTCAATTTTTTTTTTTTTTTATTTCAATGATTTACGCTGATGCACCTATGTAAACTTCCAGCCACTTTCATTTCGTTCATGAATTTGTTACCATACTGATGGACTCAGCAATTTTGTTATTCCGAATATTGCCTTGGTTTTGGAAGGTAAGTCACTGGTGTACTGTTAGCTTCTTGTGATTATGTCAATCTCACTCTTCTTGTGATCGCAGAAATCAGGAAACTTTCTAGTTTTAGTTGGGCTTGATGCAGAGAATGAAATACTACACACCCTGTCATTCTTGGCTGGTGTTATGTTATGGTCACAGGTGTGTGCATGACATCCTCGTAACTTATAACATAAATGTCTTTTTGGTTTTGACAATGAAATCCTTGTTCACAGTCTGTAGTGTGTCATCAGGTATGATAACCCTTTTTGAATAGTTTCAAAGAAGTTTTCCATTTCTTATCTCGATTAGGTGCAATTACGCCATCTAACGGTTAAATGCAGAAAGTTTCCTCGATTTTTCTCTATATTATAAATCTATAAACGTGGGACCATCTTAAATTATCTTGGGATGCACAAATTTCTGGCTGATTGCCCTAACCATATGATATTTTTTAGAAATCAAAATACCATATGTCATTTCTGCTGATACAAGGCAATTACTGTAAATGTTGCTCTGTATCCAGTTGTTACAATGTTCTTTAACATGTAGCAAAAAATGCTTTCTGGCTTGTTCTAGCAGTAGAATATGGAGTCATTTGCTTGTATGATTTCCCCTAAACTAATTTCATTTTCACTCCACTGAACCGGTATTGGTGGTTTGTTTGGAAACGTTTGTGCAGCTCACTGATTTGCCTTTTTCTCTATATTCAACTTTTGTGATCGAGGCTCGCCACGGTTTTAATAAGGTTCGTATTTTAACTTGAATTTCTTGTCACTTTTGTGTCTTATTATTTCCTGGTTAAAAAATTGTTCACTTTGGTACATTTGTCTTATTGCGGATGTCACTAATGGTAATGTAAAATTTCTCTTTGTTTGATGTTTCTTTTGTTTCATATCTAATGTCTTGTCGCTTCATTATATTTTAACTCCTTTTTTCCTTGTTTTGCAGCAAACAATATGGTTATTTTTTAGGGATATGATCAAAGGAATGATCCTTGCTATTGTACTCGGCCCACCTATTGTTTCTGCAATCATCATAATAGTACAGGTATGGACTTCTTCCTTCGTTTATGTAACTAGCAATTTATGGCTATCAGTTTAGGAAATTTGGTCTGTTACTGATTTGAGCATTTTTAATTAGGGTAGTTTCTGTTTTTGATAAATGTATTCTTGGAACAGTTAATTATTTATATGCTATTGGCTTCTTTATTGCTGTGTATTTTTTCCTAACCATTCTAAATGTCCCTTCCGTGATTGCAGAAAGGAGGTCCTTATCTGGCCATCTATCTTTGGGCATTTATGTTTGTTCTTTCTCTTGTGATGATGACACTATACCCCGTTTTAATTGCCCCTCTGTTCAATAAGTTTACTCCTGTAAGTATTTATGATTCTTTCCGTGGTATATTAATTCAGATAATATGTTTGAATTATTGATCTTCATTTCTTTGGCTATGATGTGAAATAGCTTCCAGAAGGAGAGCTAAGGGAGAAAATTGAGAAACTTGCTTCCTTCCTCAAGTTTCCTTTAAAGAAGTTGTTCGTAGTTGATGGATCCACAAGGTCAAGCCACAGCAATGTAAGGATTAGAATCTTGTTCCATTACTGGGTTTTCCTGTTGTTATTTCATTTTTTCCGATCTGAAGTAATTAATTCTCTTACCTTTTCGGAGTCTGAAAAGAATTCCATTTAATCTAATCCCCCTAATGCTGATGGATACTTGCACAAACAATCATAGTTATTGATTGGCAATGTGAAAAGGATTGGAGATTATCCTACAATTTATAAGATTTTAGGAGTATTGCAAAATGCTGGCACTTGTGTTTAATCAGTATGTTCATGTAGTCCAAGTTGGAAGTAATTAAAGACTGCACATGTATTGTTTGTCGCTGTCTCTTTCAATTTTAGAGAGGTTGAATTTAAGGTTGTCATGCCGGGTTTCACATTCCCTGCATACTCATTTAAATTTGATACTTGGTTTCACAGATTTATCTGTTATGCAGGCCTATATGTATGGATTCTTTAAGAATAAGCGAATTGTCCTTTATGACACTTTGATACAACAGGTAAAGATGTGAAATGGTTTCCTGATCTTTCAAATTTTCTAATTCATTGACAAAGCATAGACATAATTGCTGCCCTTTTGTTTGTTTTGATTTGAATTATATTAACCATCTGCAGTTCACTGGTTTATTGAACTAACAGCTATAATTTGAGATGTTGTTATAGCGTTTTACTTTCTGTACCATTTCATATATCTAATTCAAATTTGGACAGATTGGGGATATGGCCACTGTTGATTTATTTGTTGAACAATTTCTGGCTGTATAGTCTCTGAGTTTAAGGGTTAAATTAACCATAATTTATTTCGATTTTATCTGATCCAAGATTCAAAATCAATCTTGTATTGCTTCAACGGTCGTGTTTTATCTTTCTGAATAAAAAATATTGATTTTGATAAGGTCACTGACTAGTCTCTTTTGTCTAGCAATTGAAAATACAGCAAAAAGGTTTTTGTTTTTAGCAGTAGGAGTAAATAGTAAACTGCCTGCCTTTGTCAATCAATTGTCAGTCCACGTGCTTCAATTTGCAGTAATGTTGGCAAGTTTGTGCTCCATTCATGCAGTGTTCCATTCTATTGTACATTAGTTAAACCATACACAGTTCTCTTTGTAATATGGGAGAGATCTTAAATGATTATATTCTCTTCTGTAGTGCAAAAATGACGAGGAAATTGTAGCTGTTATAGCTCATGAGCTTGGGCACTGGAAACTTAACCATACAATGTACTCATTCATTGCTGTTCAGGTATGCTAGAGTTTTCTATTAAGGCTGGATTTGAGATCTAAACTTGTGTTGCTTGGATAAAAATTCCATTGTACTGTTTGCCTTCAATTAGTATTTTAGAGATTATTAATTGTTACAATTGAACTCACATTTCAAGATAGGAGTATAGTTTTTACTCATGTTATAAATTTTGGCACAAAAGTGGGCATCTTTTTAACCTTGGCTTTAGGTTGAAGGTGTTGACTCATCTTCAGAGCTCTAAATTCAGATCAAATCATCAGGGTCATGAACTGTGAAGCATTTATTGTTCTTATGGAGGCCATTATTCTTTTGGTGCTTGTCTGCTAGTTCTGCAGCTTACTGTGTTATGTGCATATTTTCTTTTCCTGATTCAATAATTACTGTCCTTAAATATAACTGATTATGTTTTACTTATCAGGAAAAGAATAACTATGTCATGAAATTGACTTTGATAAGGTTCTTTATTCTCCCTCTGACAGATTCTTACACTGTTACAATTTGGAGGATATACCCTTGTGAGGAACTCAACAGATCTCTTCCGAAGCTTTGGGTTTGACACACAGCCAGTTCTCATTGGTCTAATCATCTTTCAGGTATTGTTGTCTATGAATTCTACACATCAGTTTATTCAGGGTTTAGGTCTTAAGTATCTTCATGCTTTTCATTTGGTGCGTGCTCTCAGACGCAGTATCTGTTAAATTATGCTCAAGTTTGATGTGGGCATGCTTAATATATTAAAATGCTCTGCCTTCTTGCATAAAATGGTTTTTTGTTAAAAATTATGATTTCAGTTGATGTGGATGTCCTTAGAAGATTAGGATTGAACTTTGTTCTTTAGAGAGAGAGAATGAAAAAAATTTGGGGAACAAAACAATTATTAGAGTTAGCACTGCAAATAGCACTTGCATTGCTGGTATAACTTCCTTGTTTTGGGTTACGTCCATATTATTACGGTTCTCTCAAAGTGTCCATATAGGTTTTCTGCAGTTAAGAAAAATAATAATAATGTTTTCCCCAGAAGAGCTTTCTAACAATTTTTCTAATCTTGCTTGCAGCATACCGTAATACCAATCCAACACCTAGTAAGCTTTGGTCTTAATCTTGTGAGCCGATCTTTTGAATTTCAGGTAACATTTTGAAAGGCAGTTTAGTTTGTTGGCTCTACCTCTTCTCTCTTGCTCTTGCTATCTCCTACTTCTTGATCAATTTTTTTAAAAATTTTTTGGGGAATCTTTATTTTACTAGATATATTTTTTCTATGTAGGCTGATGCTTTTGCTAAGAAGCTCGGTTATGCCTCTGCTCTTCGCGCTGGTCTTGTGAAACTCCAGGTGATTGATCAATATCTTCTTCCTACCGTGATTAGAAATTGTTTTTTTCCTCCCCCTTTTACTGTTCCCTGAAACAGAGATATGGGAGCACATTCTAACTGCCTGGTGTTTTGGAGTTCTGTTGATTTTCTTGTGATTATTTCTTTTCAAGCCAGTTTATTTGAATTTTTTTTTTCTGTTTTGTGGTTGGAGTCCATTTATTTAGACCGATAACATCTCACTGATTTGTTTCATTGGGCATAAGTCGAACATGGGACAATAAAATGCCAATTTTTGTTATCGATAAGTCAGTTTGATGATACACTATATGGTTTTCGCTGACTGACACTGCTGTTGTAAGGCCTTGTTATATCACATCCTTTTTGTGTGTATATATATAGTCATTGGTTCTTTTTACTTATTAGAACTACAATAAAATGTTACAGACAGAAAATTCTGGGTTTACTGATGGGAACTTTTTTTGGTTTTTCAGGAAGAAAATTTGTCAGCTATGAATACGGATCCTTGGTACTCTGCTTATCACTATTCTCATCCACCCCTTGTCGAGCGACTGGCGGCAATTGATGAACCCGATAAGAAAGAAAAATGAATTAGGCAGACATGGATGGCCATCCTAGTTTTTAGTTCACTTTATTACAGTAGACAAAGATACCTAAAATCATGAAAGAGGCGGCAGCTGTAATATTAATTTCTGTTTGAGTTCTTTGGGAGTTTACATTCCTCTACAATCAGGTACAAAAAGCACTTGTATCTTAAGTCACAGTCAAGAACTCAGTTCAACTCAGCTAAAAGAGGAAGTTAAAGGGAAGGAATTATGAACTTTGTGAATGCATGAGCTCATCATAATCGTGGGATTTAAAATCCGTCTTCGATCCTGATCGTGTTTCTTTCAGCGGGGGAGATATCCGACTTGGATAACATTCTTTTTATCTAAAGGGGAAAAAAAGCAGTTACTGGGGAGACTTATTATTATTAAACGAATCGGATGTCATCTGTGGAAATTGAGCGGGCCCATCGAATTTTTGACTTCACTAAGCATATGAATTCCTTGTTCGGAACGATGAGAATTGGAATTTTCATTAAAACCGTCGAGTCGTCTTGTTCACGTTTCAAAACATGAAGGCATGTATGTAGTTTTTGGAATGCATGGCATTGGTTTAACTTTAATCTAATGAAAAAGAGAGAGAATGACGAGGAAGGAGAAGAAGAATCTCAAGCAACCAAAAGCTTCAAGAAAGCACAACTGTCGTAGGGACAAATCATTTATCAAATTCTGTATAGTTGCATAATGCTCTCTAAGGGCATTCCAATCCAACTACCTTTCGTTATCTTGTCTTGATTCAATAGAATATCATTTAAGATTCTCAAGTGCAATTTGCTAATACACTGGCAATAGTGAATAATCTCATCGACATTCGCAGATCAAATTGATTGAATAAAAAATAATAATAATAATAATAATAATTAAGCAAAGGCCAAAGGACCTTGCTTATTAAGTTAAGTAGCACTTTCCAAAGTCTCCCTTGTGGATCCCACTCACCACACTTGACATATCCAGTATGATTTCAGTGTCACTATTACCACGTGGAAGAACCTCCGGTTTCTGTGATATAACTGTGTAATTCCAGCTGTCGCCCTAACGGCGTTTGATGAGTGCCAACGCGGATGATTATCGAGACCAGAAATCAGGAGGGATTAATGATACGACTACTCACGCTAATTTAAATGGACAGAAATTAAAATGGAATAAATTGAAATTGGAATGAAGAATAAAAATTAAAATAAATTATTTATTTTAATTATACGAATAAAATTTGAATTAGTTGTATTGTTATTAAAATATTTATTTTATTTTAAAATTAAAATAAATTATTATAAATTAATAAAATAATCGTAGTTGAATATTATTATTAATTATTATAATAATTATAATTATTATTATTATTCAAGATAACTTTTATTATTATTATTATTAGAATAATATATAATATAATAATATTTTTTGTGAGAGTAAAAATTTTATTATAAAATTTAAGTGAGGTAAAATGAGGAATTTAAAAAATAAGAACTGATTCGTTACCTCTCTCATGCAAATTAAATTTTTATTTTTTTAATTCTAAAAAAACATGAGTCACATATTTTATTGTGATTTTCACCTTTCAAATAAATACTATCAATTATTTTCATTCCAGATTTCGGTTCTCTATGAGACTGACCGGCCGCCGTTGTCGTGAAATAGAGATAGCGGGCCCAAAGCTCCATTACGAAATAGAAATCGAAGCGCATACACGCTCACAGTCACGGACCGAACACAGGCGTCACATTAGCTTATCCAACGGCACTTTTGAAGCTTTAACATTTTACATAACTCCAGCTAGACAGAAACAGACAGCCCATTTAAACTCGACAACAACCGGAACAAACGATACTCTCCTCTTGCCTGACCGCCATAATTCTCTCTCCCTCTCTCTCTCTTTTCATCTCCGTAATTCAACGCAAACACGCAACTCTTTCACTCGAAGCCATGCCTGAAAACCTCTAATTCATTTTCAGTTTCTTCATTCAAATAAACGGAAACAAATATGTCTGTATACGATGCCGCATTTGTGAACACTGAGCTGTCGAAGCGGACATCAATTTTCGGGCTTCGGCTTTGGGTCGTAATCGGAATCTTACTCGGTTCACTAATCGTTCTCACTCTCTTTCTGCTGTCTCTCTGCTTAACCTCTCGCCGGAAAAAACATAATCATCTTCAACAACGAAAACAATCCAAACAAATCCTTAACCCGCCGCCAATCTCCAAGGAAATCCAAGAAATCGTGCACCATCCGGCTCCTGTTTCGGAGATTCAAGTCGACATCGGGAAGATCGAGCACCGCGTGGTGTTTTCTGACAGAGCGTCGAGTGGGGAGAGTAGAGGAACGGGGAGTGCCTGTGAGACGGCCTCCTTTGGGAGCGGGAGCGTGGGGCCCGAAGTTTCGCATCTTGGGTGGGGCCGGTGGTATACGTTGAGAGAACTTGAAGCTGCTACTGGTGGGCTGTGTGAAGAGAATGTCATTGGTGAAGGTGGTTATGGGATTGTCTATCGTGGGATTTTGAGTGATGGTACTAAAGTTGCTGTCAAAAATTTATTAAATAACAGGTACTATTATTATTTTTTCCAAAATTGGTTTCTGCTTCTGATCTATGTTTATTTGCGTGGAGGAAAAGAAGTATATAATTTTATGTTATATTTGGTTATCAAATTCTTTTCTGCGATCGTTCTGGTCTATGCTTAATCCTGTTTTTGTTGTTGGTTAATCTTGTCTTGTGTTAGTTGCAGAATTTGTGCTGTAAAGATGCCTACTTTTAGAAAAATAAAAAGAAAAGATTTTTGCTCATAGTAAACACCTGAATTGATGATGTAGACTGGAGAACTGTCGCATATTCAGACTATTTGAGTACCTTTGGACCTCTTCAATTAAATTAAGCTATATCCAAACTACTTATGTATGCTGACGTTAGATGGATATATTATCAGGGGTCAGGCTGAGAAGGAATTTAAAGTTGAGGTGGAAGCAATTGGACGTGTTCGACACAAGAATCTAGTTAGATTGCTCGGATACTGTGTTGAGGGTGCATATAGGTATTGATAATTGATTTAAGTTATGGCCCGCACAGATTTTTGGTTGAGGTTGTGGCTTTTTTTGAATGTTCAGAGATGTAATTTGTTTCTTGGTTTTGTTTTGTAGGATGCTTGTGTACGAGTATGTTGACAATGGCAATTTGGATCAATGGCTTCATGGGGATGTTGGGGATGTCAGCCCACTAACATGGGATATTCGGATGAACATCATACTGGGAACAGCTAAAGGGTACTGTAATTTTATGTTCTAAATTTGATTCTACCTCTGTGATTGAATTGCTGCATTCAATCACCACTTGAAGGGGTTTGTTTTCTGAATTTTAATTTATTAATTCTTACAGATTGGCCTACCTTCATGAGGGTCTTGAACCAAAGGTTGTCCATCGAGATGTAAAATCCAGTAACATACTACTTGATCGCCAATGGAATGCTAGGGTTTCTGATTTTGGGCTTGCTAAGCTTTTATGTTCAGAGAGGAGTTATGTAACAACCCGTGTAATGGGAACGTTCGGGTATGCTCATTTCATTGTTCAACCCTCACCTTTGTTTATTCTGTTATATATTCTTCTGTCACTTGGATACAACTCCAGTACGATATAGTGCATTAAGCAGCTTTGATTCCTTAAAGAACCACCTATAAATCATTTTTTTGTTGGTTTTTGCAGTTATGTTGCACCAGAGTATGCATGCACTGGGATGCTGAATGAGAAGAGTGATGTTTATAGTTTTGGTATACTTATAATGGAGATAATTACTGGGAGAAACCCTGTTGATTATGGTCGACCACAAGGAGAGGTTAGCCTTGATATATGCATTTTTCTCGTTATAGCCATTTATTATGTTCCTTTTTGTCGCTGGACCAGTATTGAAAATAACCAAATAATTGCAGGTGAATTTGGTTGATTGGTTAAAAACCATGGTTGGGAATCGAAAATCTGAGGAAGTAGTTGATCCTAAACTGCCCAAGATGCCTGCATCTAAAGCACTTAAACGTGTTCTGTTGGTTGCTCTGCGATGTGTGGATCCTGATGCAACAAAGAGGCCCAAAATGGGGCATGTAATACATATGCTTGAGGCAGATGACTTGTTATTTCGTGATGTATGCACTAATTCTTTTCATGATTTATCATGTAACATAAAATAGCAAAAAGAAAGAAAATTCTCTATTAGTGGCTTAATTTGTACAAAATTTAACTAATTTTGTGCTTTATTTTGCAGGAACGTCGAATTGGAAGAGAACCTTCACACTCATATGGTGAAGAGAATCGTGATTTTGCAAGAAAAGTAGGTAATAAACAATTGGGTGAAGGGGCTTCTGATACAAGTGAAGGTGATAGCAGTAGGAACAATCATCATCCAACCATGTGGAGATAGCAACAGCAGAGTATTAGGTGACTAATTATTATCGTCTCCACTTTGGAAAGTTTGCTTTTCTTCTTCTATTAGTTAGCTTCTTCTTGTACCTTAAAACCTAAGATACCTATAATTTGCAAATTTTTTTTTACGTATAATCTTTTTTCCCCCCAGTTTTCCGTTTCTCAAATCGGAATGCATTTTGTATAATTTAAAGAATTCATTCAATCATTCTTATAGGAACTGTATAATTAATGTTCATTATAGTTGTTAGTCAAACAGAAGCTGTTTAAGCAATTTTTCTGTTATTTTACAAAAAAAAACCTTTTATTGAGATATTACCGGCCTATTCAGCTTGATTGTACAATTATTCAATTTTACAACTAGATATGCATGCTTCAGTATTTAGACTTGTTGGCATCACTGCCAGCCTTTAGAAACAGATGTTAACGGGTGATGGCCCCAAATGCCAGCCACTTTGCTGGAATTTACTTGGTTTACATCCAGCATCAGGACCGACTCCGAAGTGGGACGGCACTGTGAAATGGACCCGCAAACCAGCTAATAGAATGAAACACCTGCATTTGGATGTAGTTTTGCTTATCCCAATTGGACCAGCTGCTAGCTGTGCTGCCCAAATCAAGTATTGAAAAGGGGTCTTGCCTTATGATTTGACCATCACTGTCGAAAGTATTGCCTTTGGCGCAGGGTTGAACCGAAGCAGGCCGGTTGCGTGTGTTTTGCGTTTGGACCCATCTGTCTCCGTATTCTGTTCTGAAAACTGGGTTTCCATTTAGCTACTTAAACCCTGTTAGCTTTATTTGGTATTATGATTGGACCGTTGTTGTTGTCCTAATCATAATAAGTATTTAGCAAATACGCTCTTCTGGTTGAAAGTAAAGTTTGATTTTATCATTGAAACGGTTACAATGTCTTTGTTATTTTTAAAAAATTATATTTCAATATCATATTTATCATATACTATTAACTTTTTTTTTTTTTTCAGTAGCTGCATCATTTTACTTCAACACTAAATTAGGCTTGAGTTCTAACAATAGTAAACCATTCCTCAAAACTTGCTAGTTGCTTCTTGCTTACACTTTTTCATATTTGAGGTCTATCTGGGATTGAGGTTAGGCAAAGGTACAGCACTAAAATATTTGATAAATATTAACTACTGTAGTTTAAAAATTAAGTTGATTTAATTTTGTACTTGTATAATAAAAATTTTAGTATATTTTTAATAATTTTGTTTAAATTATTATTTAAAAATTATATTTATTACATATTATTAATTTTTATTTTATTGTTATAGTTTTTCCCACAGCAACTCTGGCTTAAAAGTTATCAGGCCTTGATGCATTTCAAATTTGTTTCTTGCTTAGCTAGTATTTAGTTGTTTTCAGTTACAAAATTTCATTAATAATTTTTGTGCCTTATATGGTAAAAGTGCATAATATTTGTGAGTTAGTTAGGCCTTTCATTCCCTTCATTTTTCTCGACTTCCTTCGTAATCGCTAAATTAGGTTTTAGTTTCTGTTAATCAATATTTTTTAAAATTAAACCATTTGTAAGTTGAGTCGGACTATTGGCACCCCTTCAAATATCTTTTAAAACCGTTGTCATGTATTTTACGATTTCAACCTTCATTAAACACTTAAAACAGTTTCCTGTGCTTAAAACTCTATAAGCACCCACAAACATGCAGATCCTTATTTATTTTATTTATTTTTTTGGTTGATACCCATGTATCATCATCGACGTTCTTTTCTTTTTTAAAAATAATAATAATAAAACACTAAAATAAATAAATCTAAATGCCAAACAGCTCCCACCATTTTCACCAAACCCTGAGTTTTTTCACAATTGCAAATTTTTTATTACTTGCAAATCTAAAACATCAATCTAGACATTGATTTACATGGTTTAGTTTGTTACATCAGCATAAAGTATTGGTCAATGGAGAGAAAGAGAGAATAAGACAAAAGAAAATTTCAAATAGAGAGAACAAAGTAACGAAGAGAAAGGAAAGATAATGCTTAAGCTTAATGGTTTATTCAAGAAGAAATCAGATTATTTTTTGAATTAAAGGAGTTCATGAGAAACTTTACAATCTTTATATAATTTTAACGGGGGTATATAAATAAAAAGAGTTTTGAGGGGTATTTAAATCGGTGTCAATGGTTGGTTTTGTTTTGGGAGGTCAATTTACTTGCGGTTGTCCAAACAATACTACAGAATCGTCAGAAAATTGATTTAACATTTTGGGCCTCAAATCCACTGTCATATACGAGCTGGACTATTGGCACCCTAAGAAATCTTTTAAAACCGTTTTACTCTTTTCACTCGCAAATAAAGTCTCGCATAACACCCATCTTAATGAAAATATTAACCTAAATCAAACTATTCCCGTGATCTTTAAATTTTTTATTTTTTATCCTTAAAACCCCATATTATCGGGATTTTTTGTTCACGTTTTTTTTTTTTTTTTGGTACAAATAGTTCTTAAAGAAGAGCGAAGACAATACTAAATAAGGGTGATAAACAACCCTATACGTATTATGAGTAATTCTTTGAGAAACACTAGTAGGGAGAGATAAGGCATAACTGTCAAGAGAATCAGCAGCAAACTTGGCTTCCCTGTAGATATGAGTAATATTGATGTTCTAGTCACTAGCGATAAGCTCCTTGATGGTGGAAACCAGCGGTAAAACTCATTTACCAAAGCCACGAGATTGGCCACCATCTGCGTTACACGTAAACTATCAATCTCGACAATCATCTAGCGAATTTAAAAAAATATATTTTTTTAATCAAAATATTGTTTCAAAGTCTTTATTAAGGACCCCTACCTCGTAGCTACTGTAAATTACAGTAGCTGCAAGATAGTAAAATCCCTTTATTAAATCCCTTTTTTTTTCAAAAAAAAAAAAGAAAAGGGAAAAGATATTAAAGCTACAGCTCGCAATATATAAAACGTACAAAATGTGTTGTGATTTTAGTGCATAGTTATTAATTGTTTATAAGTCATAGATGCCAAATTCAATCAGGAAATCTGTAAAATTTCATTTCATCGATCGCCATCCTTATTTTAGAAGTATCAAGGGGCAATAAAAAGCAAGAGGAAACTCTAATTAGTAGTTGCAAAATTGATCCGGCAGACATGCTAAACAAACACAAAGTTCTGGTAACAAGGTAGATTGATCCTGAGAAAGTATTAAAGAAGCTGAAGAAATATACAGGGAAGTGGAGATTGTAGATAATAACTAGCAGGGGCAGATGATGCAAACATTGGTAAAAGGGTCACTTAATTTAATACGACAAGCGACAATTTAAGTGACCCTTTACTAAATAATGATACTAAATAATGATTTTTTTTTTCTTGTGTGCGTGCGTGCACGTGTGCGTGATGGTGCGTGTGTTCGCGTGTGTGTGAATATATATAATGATAATTTAGTGAATGCTGATTAATTTAAAAATACTTTTCAATTTAGTATGTTGCATTTCCATGTTATTTTTTTTTTCAATTTTTTTATTGGGGACATGACCCATACGCGTCTCCATTAAGTTCCACTCCCGGTAACCAAAAAAATAAAAAAAAAATCACTCAAAGGTTCTAACAATGAAGAATCACCTAATAGTACAAATTAAAATGAAATAATTAATCTAGGTAGTAAAAAAAAAAAAGAAATCTATATCCCTAAATCATTTTTTTCCTCATTGGGATTTTTTTTCCTTTTTATTTTAATGAGACATTTTAGTCCCAAGATGTAATTTCAACGAAGGTTAAAATTATAAATTTCCAAAAGGTATTTTAAAAGGATTTTGAAGGGGTGCCAATTATCAACTCTTCGTATAACGACTGTAGTTAAAACCAACCAAAATAGGCCATTGGGCTATTAACAAGACGAAACTTCAGCCCAGATGTGGGGCCGACTTAAAGGCTTCTCTAGAGAGTTCGTAAACTGCTATCAAACTCAGAAACGTATGGGGTATGGCGGCCATTAAGACCCGTCTGATTTGGTAAACGATCAGTCACACGTGGCTCGCGCACCACGCTGATGACTTTTCTTCTCACAAGTCACACGGTTACTGTTGTCGGTCTTTCTACAAAAAGATAACAAGCCGTGTTTGGCTGATGCTGAATAAGAATTGACGAAAGGAAACTTATCAAAAATGCGATATATTCTGGCTTAAATAAATTTTATTAAAAAAATTAAAAAATGTCAAGTAAAAAGTATCCGTTGTCCTAGTCACCCATTCGTCGAACTCCACGTGTCCATCTGTCACGAAATTTTCCGTAACAGCAAGTGACTCCATCCCGCGCCCTAATCCTTCTATATCAAAACAAAGCTCTCTTCACCTAGAAAATCAAGGACGCGATTGTCTCTAACGCGTGTGCGAAATTTCCTAAGATTTTCGAGTAGTGATTCGGGTACGATTTATATCATCTTTTTTTGTTTTTCTTTTCTTTAGTCTTTGTGAAAAAAGAGGCTGTTTTATTTTTCTCTGATTCATTGTTTTTGATTTATCAAAGACGTTGAAATTAGGTTTAGTTTTAGTTATAGTCTGCCATTAATTCTTTGTAAGTATTTCGATCTAACCGAAATAATCAGTTTTTGGATCTACGATCTATTGTTAAGGTAAGATATTTACCATATTTAATTTATTTTTTTAATTATGTGCGTGATTAAGATCTATAGTTTGACTTTCGAATGAGAAAAGAGGCATGAATTGAAACAAGAGACTTTATATTATGCATGATTATGGCCTAGGGTTTTTGATTTCCGAAAATTAATTCCTAATTAGTAGATGTCTTGTTTCTTGTGGAAAGATCTGATTTTTTTTTTTTTTAATATTGATCTTTGTGTTGGATTTGTTTGTTTTTAAAATTGATGCAAATAGTTTAAGGTGGAGAAATGGAAATTATGCAGTGCGTTGACTTTATGTTTTCAGTCTCTTGATTTGCTATGAGAATGTATGTGAAATATACAAATTTTTTACCTTTATGTTTCCTGGTTTTGTATTTATTAGAAGCCAAATGTTCCGACAAATTGCTTAAATATTTTAAGATTTTTAGAAAGTATTTGTTTTATTTAATCTCCCCTTACTATGTATCTAATTTCTTCGACCTTTACTCAGCTACCAACTGGATGGCCAGGGATAAAACTTTTGCCAAACTGATTTGACCTCTGTTTCCATATGACAAAATTCAGAATGATAGATTAAGTTTTGGGTTTGACTAGACCTGTTTGAATGCCTGCCAACAAATATGTGTAATAGAAATGTTCTTATGAGTTGTTGATATCATATTGTATTGTGTAATGACTCCCCAACACAAGATTATGTTGCAATAAGATGTCTGATTGACTTTCTTTCTTGTAACTTCTTTGCAGCAAATCCATCAAAATGAGTCGCCCCCAGGATCCACACCGTCCTTTCTTCCCATTTGGAAATCCTTTTCGGATGATGTCTCCCAAAGGTTCTCGTTTGTCTCCCAAGCTTCTGTCTCTATTGGCTGATTTTGAGGAGACCTTGGCAGAGAGGCTGAGAAAACTTATGCCCAAAGACAAGGATAATATCCTCAACTTATCATGGATGAGGCTGGCAATGGAGTCACTTTGTGAGACTCACAATGCCATAAAAGACCTTATAACTGAGTTGGAGCTTCCTGTAAGTGACTGGGATGAGAAATGGATAGACGTGTACTTAGACATCAGTGTAAACTTGCTTGATATATGCATTGCTTTTAGCTCTGTCCTCACGAAGGTCAGCCAAGGACACTTATTGCTTCAGTGTGTCTTGCACACATTGGATTCTTCCTCTCCACAACAGTTTGGGCGAGCCCGTTCTTCCCTTGATAACTGGAGGGAGCACATTAGTTCAAAGAACCCCAGGGTTGAGAGCTGTCGTTCAATCTTAGACAATCTGGTGGCTTCTTTGGATTTGCCCAAGGTTAAGAACTCTGCCAAAGGTAAGGTTTTGATGCGCGCAATGTATGGGGTTAAGGTGGTGACTGTATTTGTTTGTAGTATTTTTGCTGCAGCCTTCTCTGGATCTGCCAATAATTTGTTAGAACTGAACGTTTCTGACCCATTACCTTGGGCACCAGCATTTTCTGCCTTGGAAGCTACTGTAAATGCAGAAGTTAGGAACATATTATCTTCTGGAAGAGCTACAGTTTTGAACGAACTAGAGGCTGTTGATGTGAGCATTAAGAAATTGTATGCTGTGATTCAAGATGAGGTTGACACTGTTGAAGAGGAACTGCTTCAGAAAACTGTTTTGGATTTGGGAAAGACGGCAGATAACCTTTCACAAGGGCTAGATCATCTTACAAAGGCGGTGGATGGCTTTTTCAAAATAGTTTTGAGTGGGCGGGATGCTTTGCTTTGTAATCTAAGAGCAACTGGTACTGTCCCTGACATAGTGGTAGGGAGGAATGTAGAACCTGTCAGGAGGTGAATATTGATGAATGGACTAAAATTTACTGTATACAAGGGGTGTAGGTATGGGGTTTCCTGTTCTCTGATTGGTAGATATATACCAACTAGTATTCTGTGTGGTCTGAGTTGTAAGGTGTGTCGTACTACTAGTAAATGTACTTTGTGCTGTATAATGCCAAGATTATATCACAGGAATTGTACTGTTTGCATAAGTGTTCGTGTTATCATATCAAGCACCATTAACTTAAATTTGTTGATGATTTCTACCATCTTTTTACAGACAGTTCAGCTAGAGGTGGTTTTTCATTGACAGACACTCACGATGTGGATAAGTGTGCCATCATCGGGGGTGTCGAAGTCATTTCGGTTTCTGCAAGAGTGTATGTATTATACACCTACTTACTTGGCTTTTTGGCTTTGCTATCATTTATTAGAAATGAAATGCGCTTGCTTGCGGATAATTCTTTCTGGTACTTTTCTGGCACTCAGCTTAAATTTTGATGAACTAATATAACTATCAACTAAGCATATTGAATAGAATCTTGAATGGTATTTTTCACTGTGGCTAATCATGCACTCTCTCTCTCTCTCATTGTGTGTTCTGGCAAAGGAATTTCCTTCTCGGTTTGCAGTATTCCAAGTCCGAGAGGAAGTTTCTCTCTTCGTGGTCTGTTCACATGTTGAGTGAGTAGCGTGACATTCTTTCTCCATTAGAACCTGACATGATGAGGTCGGTTTTCTTCGTATTATTGATGTTTTAATGGCTTATTCATTATTGCACGGTAAGGCTTTGAGAGAAAGTAAGCCACGTAGTGGTTTGTTATACTTGTGCAATGGTTTCGTAAGTTAGATCTCTTTCAAACTTGTTGCAAATTGCTGTGAATGTATGGCCAAGACAAACCCAACTCAAGGCAAGTGTCTTACGAATGCTTCACCTTCTTTTTTTGAAAATATATTTTTAAAACTCACCACCATAATGAAAATGGCAATTGGCCACGATTGTTGATTATATGGACGTATGAATTACTGAATGTGAGTGTGAAAACCTGCATGGCAAGATAAAGAATTTTGCGAAAATTTAGCAGCAGCTAAGTTGGGTTTGGTGGGGGTCAAGTGTCGTCATTTCAATATTACTGAAATTTAAGCGCTTTGGATGCAGCAAATTAATAAGCCAGGAACTTGCCCAAACTTGAAGGTCCGCAGATCTGTCTCAACTTTCTTTGCGCTTTCATATTTGTTTTTCATCAAACATGCACGGCTAAAGCAAACGACATGAAATCATTGCAAGAGGCTTTGATCTGGGGACTTGGAGGATGAGAGTGTCAGACTTCAAGCTCCTGAAAGGGGGTTAGTGAACATCTGTGAATCACTCGTGAATTAATCCGATTAGACCATGGTTCACAGGGTCATCACAAATGAGTTAGCGCTCTTTCACTGAATGTGGCTTTCTTCTTCTTGGCCTTCTCCTTCCTCTAAAAAAAAAAAGGAACTCTTTTTTTGTATTATTAATTAACTGAATTTTGTTTTTTACACTTGGGCTGGATTTCATTCATTAGATGTATTCTATATTCTTCTAATAACCATGTCTATTCTCAATTTTCCTTATTCTTTAGCATATCTTAGATTATCAATAAACTTGCGTTTTGTGCTTTTTTTTTTTCCAAAACCACAGTTAATTTAACTATGTGGAGTTGAAAATTAGGAGAGGGTGAACTAGTTTGTATAAGTAGAAAGAGGCAACGAAGTGCGCATAATTGAAGGTGGTTATTAAAGAAAAAAAAAATAGAGGAATATACAAAAAGGGCATTGTTGAAATTATAAGTGTTATTAACACTATTTTAATTTTTTTAAAATTTTTTTAGTGGTGTACTGCTAGAACCGAGTTTTATAAGAAAAGTTTAGGAGTGTCAAAAAAGCTCAACTCCTCACCAATAACCTGATTCAAATTAAGTTTCAGAAGCCATGGAATCAATAATACTGACCTATTTTATTATGTACTACTAAATACTATTAAATGTGCCTCACCAACCCTGCAAGCAGAACATACTATTAAATGTGCCTCACCTCACCTGCAATCAGATTTTCAATTCACTTAACAACCACCTAAGTGATATTGAAACTTGACCCAACCCAGCAAATAAAACTTGATACGGCAACTATGTTGTGGAAATGGAAGGCAAAATTCCATCATTAAGCATAACTCAACATAGAATTAATACTGAAAATTGAAGCATACGGTAAGCAATATTCGGTGTCAATGGGCTTTTACCCCATTGGTATTTTAAGTGTACGGGCTAATTGAATTAGGAAAGGGTAAATTTTTTGTTTTAATATTGGTGGATTGAATATTTCTGAATAAAATTTTAGATGATGTTATATTATAATCGTTTCCGTAAATTGTTGGTTGTAAATATTAATAAAATTTTGATTGTAATATACTGGTGTTTTTTTTTTTTTTTTAATGATAATATGTGGTGACAAATTCATTTAGAAGACTTAATTTCAAAAAAAAAAGGGGAAGACTATTTAATCCAAAAGTTGAATTAGTTCACGGATTAGCCAGGCTTTTCCAGTTCAAAAGTTTGCGAGTTCACACACTCAAAAGAAAAATATGTCAAGGCGCTTTCCACCTACCGACACGCCCTCGTAAAATTTAGTAGCTCTTTCTCAAAATTGGTTCTCCTTCTTGCCCCAATTCTCGGGAAAAATCTTTATCGGGTTCGGATTCGGATACCTTGTTCGGGGCCAACGGAATCATGTCAGGAGAGTCGAGCTCCGGTTCGGGTGATCATACGATTGTCAAAGGAGTGCCGACTCATGGGGGACGTTACGTGCAGTATAATGTGTACGGTAACCTTTTCGAAGTTTCTAGAAAGTATGTCCCTCCTATACGCCCCGTCGGCAGAGGCGCTTATGGTATTGTGTGGTAAGATTTCCATTTTAAGACTTACTAATCTTGAAGATCGTATTGACTTTGACCTGAATTTCTTATTTCCTTGTGATTATTATTTTTAGTAGCTCGATTTATGCATGTTACTTGTGTTATTGTGAGCTGAGACTGAGAGTAATTTTGTGTGCGCGCGCGCGGTTTTTTCTTCAATTTTTTTTTTTTTGTTTGGGGTGAAAATTTGGAAGAAGTTAATGGAATTTCTGTTTTTCCTTCAGTTTCAGTTTCGTGATAGTCAGTTGTTTTCAACCGGGTATTATTGTTGTTAGTATGAGTTAATCTAAGGTTTAAATCTTCAGTAGGACTGGCTCTCCGTAGTTGGTAGTATTTGTAGACTGTATTAGTAGTGAAGAGCTCATACATGATCAAATCAATAGTTGGTGTTAGATTTCAGGTCAACTGTGTATGACTGCACGGTAGGATGTAGTTGAAGGTGTTGGATTCAATAATTGCCCAAAATCTTAATGCAGGGAGATGGAGAGCATATATGTGTTTTGATAGATGATCATTTTGGTGTTGATTGTTAGTGCGGTTGGTTCAATTTGAATTAAAAGTTTGTTTTCATCCGTTTGTGATGATGTGCTAGTTGAGGAGATTGATAAATGTTATGCATTCTGTTTGGTTGACTTGATTCTCTTTGTCATCAACTATGTGAAGGAAAATGTGATTTTTTCATTTCCTTCAGTGCTGCTATGAATTCGGAGACTCGGGAAGAGGTTGCCATTAAGAAAATTGGCAATGCATTTGATAATAGAATTGATGCCAAGAGGACTTTGCGAGAAATTAAGCTGCTCCGTCACATGGATCATGAAAATGTAAGTTCAGTGGGGTTTCTAATTTTTTATCTTTGCATTTTTCAGTTGAGCTATGTCACTAGGATAAACGACTTGCTTTGGCCCCACGGTATGTACCACATTTACTGTCTCTTGCTGTGAGTTCGATTGATAAGAGAGTCTCTGAGTAAATTCTAGAAGTTGTTATGTTCATCACTTCAACAGCATAGACCTCTTACTTAATTGCCCGATGTTTCAGTATGGCAATCCACATTCTTCACTTAGACTTGGTTGTGCTGGTTTGCCATTTGTTCATGGCATGAAATTCTGCTGCTGGTGGATTTCTAGTTTGGTGGGTTAGGCTTACTGCTTTCTCTTTATACACTGCAGGTTATTGCCATCAAAGACATCATACGACCACCACAGAGGGAGACCTTCAACGATGTATACACAGTTCATGAATTGATGGACACTGATCTGCATCAAATTATCCGTTCCCATCAAGATCTGACGGATGATCATTGTCGGGTTGGCATCATGCACTTTTTAATAAGATTTTTGATTTTATCTAAGCAATTAAACGTTACTTAACGCATACAGTTGTAAGTATTGGCTTTTTGTGGTTTTCCCCTCCAAAAATTTGCAATCATCTGAAGGTGGGGCTACTACTTTGTCTCCAGTGTACAGTAGTCCTAATCATGATTACACTTACTGATGCAAATTTGTTTTTTTCCTTTTTTTTTCAAATAGTTGATGTCTTCTGTACTCCTGGGTTATGTTGTTCATTCTGATGATCATCCCTTTTGGAGTTTGATAGTTTGATCATACTCTTAAATATCAACCTTTATGTCTTTTTTTTTTCTTGTGCTTGGGCGGGCGCCCCGCGGGGGGGGGGGGGGGGGGAGTTCAACCTGGTTGAGAGTTTTAAAATAATGATTTGTAGACACGATATTGGTTTAGTTCTCCTTCTGTGCAGAACAATATTGTTTATCGTGATTACTTGTGGTCCTTTTCATATCAGTGGTGCACAGGGTCTGAGTACTATAAAAAACAGCAAACTTTTATGAAACAAGTGCAGGATGACATATGAGGTGTTTTATTAGTTATACTATTTCTGTATCAGAATTAAGAAGGTAGAAACCAGAGCTCTTTTTGATTTTTTACTGCCACTTTTGCAGTACTTCCTGTATCAGTTGTTACGAGGGTTGAAATATGTACACTCAGCAAACGTTTTGCATCGTGATTTGAAGCCCAGCAATTTGCTCCTTAATGCCAATTGTGATCTTAAAATTGGAGACTTTGGGCTTGCAAGGACAACATCAGAAACAGATTTCATGACTGAGTATGTTGTTACTCGTTGGTACCGGGCACCCGAACTGCTTCTTAACTGTTCAGAGTATACAGCAGCAATTGATATCTGGTCAGTTGGTTGCATACTTGGTGAAATTATGACAAGGCAACCCCTGTTCCCTGGAAAAGATTATGTCCATCAACTGAGGCTGATCACAGAGGTATGATTAGTATTTGCTTAGCAAAACTATGGTGTAGGTTGCATATCAGTAATGTTTCTGTCTGCTTGTGTTGCAGCACATTTTTCTTATCTTTATGAAAAATTTCTTTGTTTTCTCTGCCTGTGTAAGTATTAATACTTGGAGGTTCTGGTTCTTTTTGAATTCTAAACCAACTTTGCTTAAGATTACTTGTTCATTGTTTTCCTTATGTTTTTGAATAGCTTATAGGTTCACCTGATGAAACCAGCCTTGGGTTTCTACGGAGTGATAATGCCAGAAGATATGTTAGAATGCTTCCACAATTCCCAAAGCAAAATTTCTCTGCTAGATTTCCAAACAAACCTCCCGGTGCTGTTGATCTGCTGGAGAAGATGCTTGTCTTTGATCCGAACAGGCGTATTACAGGTATAACAAGGATTAGTGATAATCCAATTAAGATAATTACAAGCGATTCCTGCTTCTACCAATTGTTTAAAAAATTAGTACTATGAGTCTATCATAATTTACAACTTACATTATGAATCAATATTCTCTCCCTTTTGTGTCCAATAACAATTCTCTTTCTTCATATGGTTTGCAGTTGATGAGGCTCTGTGCCACCCATATTTGGCACCCCTTCATGATATCAATGAGGAGCCTGTTTGCCCAAGACCATTCAGTTTTGATTTTGAGCATCCATCGTTTACTGAAGAAAACATTAAGGAGCTCATCTATAGGGAATCTGTAAAATTCAACCCAGATCCAACTCATTGAGGTTGATGTGATAATGTGTTGTACACGAAGTGTATCTCGCGGTTCTGATTTGCTACAAGACTATATTTGACCAGTGGATCCTCCAATATTAAATCAGTGCAAAAGTTCAATAGAGATTGAGATTCAATTAACAATCTTATGAGTATTCATTCCTAGTTTATCTGGCATCCTAGTGTATAATGTATCATTGTTACAAAGTAGCTGAATCAGAGTAAGCTACCTTCTTAGATGCAGGTTCTTCCACTCAGTGTGGATAAAGGAGCTGAGGTTAGTTATATTTATAACCTGTGTTTATGATGATGCGGTTTTCCCTTTCCTCTCTTATCTCTGGTTGTGGCATTATTTAATTTTTAGTAGAATTGAGGAATTATACAGGGATAAGGATTGTGTTCTTGTGTTGATTAATTGTATATAGTAAGTGGCTTTTGAAGCGGATATCACATTTCAGGTTACTTTGTTAAAGCAGTTGACTTATTGTTGCCCATACGGCAGATTTTCATTTTCTAGAAAACACGAATTGCTCATATCTCGTCTACCTGGCAAGTTCCACTTCCATCCATCGGAAATTTGTACAAGCAACCAGAGACAGAGTTCCTACCATCTTAGAAAGAACGGCAGATGCATTCAGCTTAATAAACAAATTTTCATGCATTTGAGGAAGAACAATGTGAACAGCCAGCAACTAAGTATTCAAGCTGTTGCAGCATAGCATAGATAAACAGAAACTGTAGCATAACATAGAGAAACAGAAACTGTTGTCATGCTTATACTAGCAAAGGAAATTCACAAGTAATTCATTCTGTAAGTACACTTTTTCATCTCCACCATATCGATTGGTAGACTCTCAGTCGGAAAATCACAGGCTGTTATTTTCTCAGGGCCTTGATCAGGTAACAATGCACAGGGTGGAGGAGTCACGCCACTTGTCATCCCCTCAATATCTGTACAAGTCCATGTTGCTTTCTTATGCTTGGCCGCCATTCCAATTGTCGCATTAGAAATGCAAATGCCTGTAAATGGGTCACCGGAAATTCCCTCCAATCTAGCAGCCATGGAGACGTTATCCGCCACGATGTCCCTATAATTAATCCCTTGAATCGCGGGCAGTGCCTTTGGATCATAGTGATTATCAGCATGCGATCCATAATTGCCGGTCATCCAAAAGGCCCATTTCATTGTGTGCATGGTCATTCTTTTCACGTAAATGTCTTTAACATAACCTCCTCTGCCTACAGCAGTTTTGATTCTGACTCCGGATTCAGTATTGATGGCTTTGATGTCTTCAGCTCTGACGTCTTGGATCCCACCTGACATCTCGCTACCTAATGCGATGGTGGCGCTGTACGGTGAAATGCATGTCAGCCGTCTGATGACTAATTGTTTTGTGGGCATTCCATATGCAATCCCGTACTCATCCCATCCGCTTTTTACTGCCACACAATCATCTCCAGAGACTATGTAGCAGTCTTCAATTCTAGTATTGGTGCAAGAATCTTATTTCAAAGAGGAAAAAAAAAAAATAGTCATACACACAGATGCATCGTGATTAGTGATTTGCTACATGCAAATTTATTAAGAGTTTAAGCCCAATCCTCAACAATTTGACTTGGCTTAAGAGTACATCAAAAACAAACCTGGGTTGATTCCATCAGTGTTTGGAGATGTCACAGGGGCAATGATGGTAATCCCTTGCACAAGAATATTACTGCAATTCATTTTAAATGTAATTTTATCACAAATAATTCCGACTGACGTATTAATTAATAAATGACACATGAGATCTTGCGATGTTAGCATACATAGTTGGAAACCGACCATATATCTATACTGTACGTACTACTAGGTGTAGTAGAAAACCAATTAACCATACTGCAACACGTGTTATTATATCTAGGATACATGTAGAGCACCTGCTGTAGACAGGATGAACATTCCATGATGGGGAATTGAGGAGCGTTAGATTTGAGATTTGGATATTATCAGAGTACATGAATTCAATCAAGTAAGGCCGAGTGTATTTTAGCTTGCCCTTGTGGAATAGCTGCCACCAAAGTGCACCCTGACCGTCGATCGTGCCATTGTCCCCTGATAGCGCAAATAGGGTCCATCCATTTTACTTGTAATACGAATTAAGATAAACATGAAATCTGATCTAAATAATACTCGATAAAGTTCCATAATTACCTGTAACAATAACATCAGTCAGATTGGTTCCAAATATGAGACTTGTGTACCTTCCAGCAGCAGCATCCCTTCCCCGCCCGTAGGAAGGCAGAGGCTTGGTCACGGGCCATTCATTCAGATCCTAATAATAAAACCAGTGAATCATTTGCCGTTAATGAGAATTAAGTACTCAACACTCACGTCACATGATTATCAGAAGAATAATTAGCAAAACCTGAGAAGCTAGAAGAAGAGCATCTTTGTGGAGATAAAGAGTGAAGTGACTGATGAGGTTAAAGCTGCCGGTGAGCCATTTCCCAGCAGGAACATATAGCTGAGCTCCACCCTCAGAAGAGTACTGACTCAGTTGATTGATGGCGTCCTTAAAAGCTTTTGTATTCGATGTCTTGCCATCACCAACTCCCCCAAAATCAGTAATTGATGCACTGTGTGCTCTACAGCTTATGGCATTGTACTCAAATGAGTCTAGTCTCCTTGCCTTTCTGCTTTCAGCTCCTCTTTGGCTCAGTAATGCCACCACTATGAGAAGTGGCACTAACTTAGCCACCTGTAAATTAAACAAGAAAGGGGTAAAAAACATATATATATATATATATATATATTATTAGAAGCTATGAGGGCCAATAGTTGGTTAATTGAGCTAGTGTATTTACTTGACTTCTCGGGGGGCTTATCCACGACAACTCCATTGTTGTGATAAGGTAGATGGTTTTAGAATGTTGTTTTGTGGTGTTCTGAGACAAACGGGGTGTGTGCGTGTATATATGTATAGCTAGGCTAGGGCGAATTTAAAATTGGCTTCACTTTTTAAACTTCTCTTGTCCTTCTTTGAAGCCAAGTAATGGCCTTCGTCTCAATCAATCATAATGAAGTTTAAGAAAATATTTGTATATATGGAGTGATAGTGCGTGCAACTTTTGTGAAAATATAAATTTACGGGGAAGCTCAGTAATCAAAGCATTATTGACTTATTGTGACAAATTCTTTAACAAAAATTGTTGGAAGGAACAGAGCGCCAACATGAGAATCTACGACTGGGGCACTGAGAAATGTTGGCTCGTGAGTTGGTGGGTGGTTTCAGTTTGTCCTATTTCATGAGAAAGCAGCTGATGGCCGGCCCCATCACTTTCACTTTCAGTTTCACTTTCTTGGAGTTTGCATTGTATCACGTCTCGTGAGCTTGCGGCACTAACCCCACTCTTGCCGACCCACTTAAACTCTTCTCTTCACGGGTTTGGTTTTCATAATACTGGTGGGGCCTCCCTTGAGCCTTTCTATCAATGATTCAATTCTCACCGTATCTTGATCTGCCACTGCTACCATTCTTTTTAAAGGGAATATTTTGCCAAGTAGATAAGAATAGATAATTTATTCAACACAACTGATCAGGTTAACGATGATGAATCAAGGTTGGCCACACAATTTGTATCAGACGGTCCGAGTTGACTCCACCCAATCGATGAGGCCTAGGATCATCCACCAATTCACGAGAAAGTGCGGTGCGCTTCACATGTGCCCCACTCTTGTTTACCAACACTAGCCACGGCGTTTTGTCTCATTGGAGAAAAGGCTTTTTGGCGGTCACATTCTGGTTTTTCCGCACTTCACGTTCTGATTTTACAATTTTAGTCGCCGATGTTATCATTTTCCCATCTTATTCTTTTCACATGTAACTTTGGCACTAAAAATTGTTTGATAATTATTATTTTTTCACTAAATATTTCATTGTTTTACCACCAAACAGTTAAAATAAGAAAATTTATAATAAAATCCATTTTATCCCCTAAACTATGTAAACACAATTTAATCATTTAAATTAAAAAATACAAAAATCATTTATAATACAAAGTGATAATGATTTTATTAATTAATTATTTTTTATATCTAAAATTGTCAATTGATAAAAATTACAAATATTATAATATTTTTTTGACTTAATAGACTGAAATTTTTAAAATATTCCTATAAAATTAGTAATTTTTTAACGCAATAAATAATTTCATTGTAAAATAATAAAAATTGAAACATTAAATCAAAAGAATTATTGGCACAAAACTGTGATTAAAAAAATATATATATATTACATGATCAAATGATTGTATCGCTTCTGGGTTTGGGATGGAATTAAACGTTTTCGGTTCGGTATTGTAATAACTAACTAGCAAACATTAAACACCCATTAACCAAAAAGCATAAAAGATTACAAACTAGGCTTCGTTGGACTGCTGACTCAGTTTGGGTTTGTGAAGAAAAGATTTATGGATCAAGTTTACATTATCCTAATAAGCCTATCTTCAACTTACTTAGATTTTATTTTCCAACAACTTGCATTCATAGTCAATTTATTTTTTATTTATTCGTCTCTTTTTATCTAACCAATTAATTCTCACAAATTCAGTACAATTTATTATTCTTTTCATAGTGCTCACATATTAAACTTTCTTTACTTAAAGATTGCTTGAAAATTATAGTTTAAAATATGTTTAATTTAAGTCAATGGGAAAATAACAAAATAATTATTATTTTTATTATTAATTCTAATTAATTACTTTCAGCTACAATACAACCCTTTCATTGGTCTCATGTCACCTTAAATGATTTTTTTTTTCTTTTTCAGGCACCTTAGATGAATTGACATAACTAAATAACAAATATGGTATTATTACGGATGCTTACGATCGAGTAGTAAGAATATTTATTGGTTCAAAAGATTGTATATTGAGCAAATAGCTAGCAGAGATGATTATTGATTTCGAGTGCTTTCATATCATGATCATCAATCGATGATGCTGTGCGTTATAATTTTCAATCTAGCTAGCGAGCTTTCACTTCTTCTGCCATATAATCAAAAATGGCAAGAGCACTTCATGTGGTGTAGTTCTGCTTCTACAGCTAGCTGCATTTGTTCTGCAAATTAAAGCCTGACTTGAGTGCCAGAGACAGAGTGGATTCATTTTCCAATCTGCGTTGGCTTGTCGAATATTGTTCGAACTACCAACTGGCGGCATTTGATATTAATTAAGCATGATGGCCTGTAACTTGCAATTGCTTGTGGACGTACGGAATCTAAGATAATTAACGGATCTTCAAAAGGATCGTTTAATTCTCCATGCATGCATGTTCAACTTTGGCTATACGTACTTGCCCTGCCCCCTGAGTACATATGAAGCTGAGAGAGAATACTTGAATTTACTTTTATCCTTTGTGTCACAATACTGTTTTATTGATGACCAAATATCAATTTTTCTATTTTGTGAAAAATGTATCAGAAAAGCTATTGAATCAGCCTAATCTCATCAACCAAGTCCCATTCCACATAAATTTTTCCTTTTTCAATTATAGATGTGATGTCAAATTGCCAATCATGTACCCTGTAGATCGTATATTAAATTTTGGGCACTGTAGCATGACTCTTTTTTTTTTTTTTCTTCAGAAGATAATTGCTCAAATTACGATATGATAAAAACAATCAAACAATAACTTGTTGAGAAATGAAATTTAAATTAAACCCCACAATATATCTATAAGAGTTTAAATCACTACCCTCACATATCTATAGGAGTTTAAATCACTACCCTCGCATTTACGGGAGTAGTTAGCATAACTCTTATTATATAAGAGCTTTTATATTATTTTTTGGTTGGATGTTCCCTTATGGTTTTCATGCAATGTGTATAACAATCGTGCAATATTATCACCTATAATGGAAAAGTGGGTACAAAAATCATTAAAAATAAATAAATAAACTTTCGATGAGGATTTGAATGATTTGTACGTAGCAACAACTGTGGACATCATGTATCAATCTTTTTATATTTTAATGCTTGCTTTCTTGCAACTGGTAATTAAGTAGCTCTCGAGCGAGTATAAGAAGAAATTCTCAAGCTCACCTGAAGCATGTGATCGGAAAATGGAGAGAAAACTACACGTGGTGATGCTTCCATGGTCAGCCTTCGGTCACCTGATGCCTTTCTTTCAACTCTCTATAGCCTTGGCAAAATCTGGAGTCAAAGTCTCTTTCATATCAACCCCAAAAAACATTCAAAAGACTCCCAAAACCTGCTCCAGAGTCAGAAGTAGCTGCCCTAATAAACTCTGTTGAGTTTCCATTACCAGCTCCAGCTGCCTTGGACAACAAATTACTCTTGCCTGAAGGCGCCGAGGCTACGGCGGACATTCCATCTGAAAACATCCAGTACCTAAAGATAGCATATGATCTCCTGCAACATCCTTTCAAACGGTTTGTTGCGAAACAGACCGCGGACACGATCATCCTTGATGTTATGAGTCATTGGGCGGGGAAGATTGCACAAGAATATCAAGTCCCTCTCTTGCTGTTTTCTGCCTTTTCAGCGGCTGCATTTCAATATATAGCGAATCCAGAATGCTTGGTTGGCGATGGTCAAAAAAGATCTAGGCCATCCGCTGAGAGCTTGACGTCAGTTCCACAGTGGGTTGACTTTCCATCCTCCGTAGCTTTACGGATGTTCGAGGCAATCGGGATGCATGCTGGTTTCTATGGAAAGAATGCCTCCCGGATAAGAGATGCCCACAGGACCTCCGAAATTCTCCATTCATGTCAAGCTATGGCTAAACGTAGTTGCCCTGGATTTGGAGGTGAATACTTGAGTTTACTTGAAAAGCTTGTCGGGAAGCCAGTAGTTCCAGTTGTGCTCCCACCCAAGCCGGATTCCGCTAAAGGAAAATATCTAATAATACTGCTACTACGTCTGAATCTTATGGCTCAGGGTTGGGGAGTGAGATATTTCAATGGCTTGATGAGCAGAAGCCTAGATCGGTTGTGTTTGTTGGGTCTGAAAATGAGTGTAAGCTAAGTAAAGATCAAGTTTATGAGACTGCATATGGGCTTGAGCTATCTGCATGGATTGCCATTCTATGGGCACTGAGGAAACCCGAATGGGCTACTGATGATGTTGATGTTTGCCTTTGGGTTTTGCCGATACAACTCGTGGCAAAGGAATTGCGTCCATCGGGTGGGCACCACAATTGGAAATCTTGAGACATTCATCAATTGGGACCTCACTGTTTCACGCTGGTTGGGGTTCGTTGATGGAAACTTTGCCATTTGGGGATTCTCTTGTTGTGTCACCATTCATTATTGATCAGCCTCTGAATGCAAGGCTTCTTTTTTTACGTGATTCTGATCATTATTCTATGTCCATTGGGCTATGTTCAGATAATAAACAATTCACTAATTAATAAAAAGATTACAACTTATTGTATTCTTACACAATTTCAGACACCCTCTTACTCTCATCGACACCTTGTTGTATCTAACTTAGTCGACCTTACTTAGCGAAAACCCTTCATCTTTAATTGTGTTTAAAGTTTTCCTTGAGATCCCCTCAACACAACAAATGATCTCTTCATCCTGACCAAAGTAAGAATAAAAAATATCTAATCAAATACTTGATATAATAAAGGCTTGATGAATAAGACTAAAATATCATAGAGATATTAAACATCATTTACCAAATAAGTTTCTTCTCATTCTTTGCATTGGCTACTTCTCTAATATAAAATACGATATATCTTCTTCACTAAAATAAAATTTCAAGTCAAGCCCACGGTTGAGATAGCTTATATTGTGTGACAAGGGTTCTGGTTGACAAGGATTTGGCTGTGCAAGTAGAAAGGAAAGATGATGGGAGTTTCACAAGGGATGGGATAGCCAAGGCTCTGAGACTAGCCACGGTGTCTGAGGAAGGTGAGAAACTAAGAGTACGAGCTCGAGAAGCCGCTAATACTTTCAACGATAAGAAGCTGCATGATGATTGCTCTCTTAGATTTGTCTGAGTACCTAAAAACCAACGTGGCTACAAAATAATAACAATTGTCATATTCATACTTTAGTGAGAGACAAGGATTATGGTCCTTGTGCATCATTTTTATTCAATGTTTACTTTGCTTCGCTTTTCTTTGTCAAATTAAAAATTAATAATAAACAAATTTCTTTGTGATCGGTCGGCTCTCCAAGCCACCACCTGATGTGGACTTTTAAGTGTTTTTTTCCTTTTTCCCCTCCCCCTCATTGCTGTTGACTAGTAATTTTTAGATCAAAGCAATGAAATTCTTCCTAATTATTAACAAAGTTGTTTCCGTCACCATAGAAATTTTGTACCAGGACAACTCATGAACGTTCAATTCTGGCACATAGAAATTGCACATGGACGCCGCAATTATCCCAAAAAAAAAAAAAAATTCTTCTTACTAGTTTTGCTACTTAATGCCATCCCCATAATACATTGGTCTCAAGAAAATTGAACGCAAAAACATGTTGAGGACAAAAATGCAATAATTTTGTCTCTGCTATATATGGCAATCAAATACCATACCATATGAGTTTATTGAAGAATTTGTTATTAGTACCATTTTTTCTTTAATTATGTTCTTTTAAATGTGACATTAGCATACATCATGAGCAGAAAATAAAAATTAAAGAAGATAAGTATCCGATACACTAGCAATGAATTATAAAAACAGTCTATAGGAGATGCTAATATTGACTAGGGTAAATACTATTGGGGAGTGCTAATTATATGAAAAATGGTTGAGAACTAAATCCTGGTAAAATCTTGACAAAAACACATTTGAAAACGAACTTCTTTTGGGTGAATTTAAAAAAAAATCATTAAACGAGATGTACTTATAATTTATATATTATTTTAATTAGTCCCCGACTTAAATTTATGTCTTTTATTATTTTATTATATTAGTTTTATCTCAATTTTTATATTTTTTATTGTAGGTATATTTGGAGAATTAAGAGGAAATTAATTGTAGTTTGGGAAATAAATTGACACAAGATTAATGATTTAAAAAAATAAATCTTGAGATACCAATTTAACTAACAAGAGGAAGATAAGATGACCTTTGTTGTATTGATTTAAATCAATTGAATTTGGTGGGCTTCATGTGCATAGATGGGCTTAAAGTTGGCGGCCTGACTTGGCTTTGTTTTAAGGTTAAACCTAAGTTGCAGCTGCTGTAAGTTATTCCTTGTTTTAATCTTTTAAGGATTTAGAGCCCAGCATTATTATATAAAGAAAAGAAACGAGGAGGTGAACTAAAAAGAGAAGCAGCAGCCGCATGAGGAGAATCCGAGAGCAAGGAAAAGCTAATTGAAGACAGAACTGACTTTTTCTTTTCTTTCTTTATTGCTTTGCTTAAATGTTCCCAATTAAGTTTATGGATTCCTTTTGTGTTCTCATGAGCTAATTTATATTTTTAGGGCGACGACGTAGCCTAACTATGAAAAATTAATTTTAAAAATCTTTGTTATTTTTAATTTATTATTTCATGATTGAGTATTCGTTATTATACTTAATGTTTTTGAATATCTAGCTAATACTTGAATGACTTAAGGATACATAATGAGGTCAAAAGAAGATTTATGTGTTTTTACTCTATGTAATGGATGCCATGAATTAAACGAAAGACGAAGATGTATCAATGTGATTCGTACAGTTTTATTTTAAAATTTTCATAAAATTTAATAAACCTTAGCATATTTGAATCCACATAGAGATGTGGTAGGTTAATATACGAGAGTATTTTTTTATATTATTTGAGAGAGTATAATAAATAGATTAGAAAAATTCATTGTCAACATGAGTAATAGTTTTTAGTGGCATAGACGGAGGATTAAATTGAATTGGTTATGGGGAAGTCGATTGTCCTTGTGTCCTAATCTCTTGGTGATTTTTGTTATTGCTTGCATCTTTATTTAATTTTTAGTTGCTTTATTCTATATTAATTTTTAATTTAAATCCTCTTATTCGATTGTTCAAATAAATTTGGACTAGAATAAATTCGGTAACTAATAGGATATACAACTTGTGCTGACTAGTACACTTACTAAATTACGCAACAAAACGCACCTAAATTGACGAGTTTCAAGTGTGTTGTTGTCAAGATTTTTTTTTTTATCAGGATTTTGTTTTATATCAGTAGTTATATTGATTTACCCTTATGACACCTAAGTTATTTCATTCAAAATATTCTCACACGGAACATTTTACCAAATATATAAAACAGAGCATTTTTGTCCTCCTCCCATATGAAGTCCCATTCTTTAGTTATATTAAAGGCAATTCAGCATCATAAGAAATAAAATTAAGAACTTCATATCATAAGAAATAAAATTAAGAACTTCATATAGTGATGCATACATGGTCTGTTTTTGGCCACATGATGCAATTTTTTATTTCAACTCTTTGTTGCCTTCGCTGAAGCTGGAGTTAGAGGCACCGCTTATTATTGAGCTATTGTAATTTTTAAGTTAATTAAAAAAATAATAATTATAAAATAAAAGTTATTAGTATATAGTAAATATGATTTGTAAGTAAATAATTTTGACGAAAATTGTAAAATCTTATAAGTTCTAAATCACAACCGTTAGTTTTTATTATACACTTTAATGTTATAACTACCCAGTCTTAATAGCAAATAGGGCTAAATTCTCCAATCTATCAACCCAAAAACATTCGAAGGCTTCCCTAAATTCCACCAAATTTAACATCCTAGTAAAGTTCGTGGAGTTTTCATTGCCAATTCAATACTATTGCCTGAAGGTGCCGAGGCCACCATTGATACTCCTTTCGACAAAATTCAGTACTTGAATACTGCTTATGATCTGCTACAAAACCAATTCAAGAACTTGATACCTGATCCATTGTCAAGCTGGATAATTGTTGACGTTGTCCTTCATTGGATGGTGGAGACGGCACACGAACATCACATCCAGCTTTTATTTTTCCCCGGGGAAGGCCAGAAAAGGCTTCGATCATCGACAGAGTCTCTCATGCCACCACTGGAATGGTTCACTTTGCCTTCAAATAACAAGAGGCCATATATAATTTTGGGGCAAATGGCACTTGGTCAAAAAACTGATTCTCGACGTATTGCCAAAATTCTGAATGCATGCCAAGCTGTGGCCACAAGTATCAAGAAAAGTAATTGAATTTACTTGGAAAAAAATTCTTAAAGAGCCAGTAATTCCTGTAGGTTTACTCCCACCAGAGAAGCCAAAATAATCACCGACACAATTCATGGGTTTAAGATTTTTGAATGGCTTGATGAACAAAAACCCGAGTCAGTTTTGTTTGTAAGGTTTGGTATGGAAGAATATCCAATTGTGCAATTGATGATTTTGATGATTTGCCTCTTTGTTTCTTTGATATAATAAATGGCAAAGAATTGGTGTCCATTGGACGGGCACCACGAATTGAAATAATAACGAATTCATCACTTGGGGATCATTATTTCTTCCCGCTGGTTGGGTTCTGTAACGTTGAGACTTCCCAATTTGGGCGTTGTCTTGTTGTGTTGCCATTTATCATTGATCAGCCTTTGAATGCGAGATGATTGTTCGAGAAAGGTTTGGCCTTAGAAATAGAGAAAAATGAGGGGATGGATCCTTTAGTAGAGGTGATATAAGTAAGTCGTTACTTAAGACTAGTAATGACCTTCAAGGAAGGAGAGGAGCTAAGAAATCGAATATGAGAATGTAATGCACTGCACGTGCCTTAAGAAGCCACCATAGCCTAGTTCAGCTGCTTGCTTCATTAAATCAGCACATGCATAATTCACCACGGCACCTGCATGCTTCACCATTTCATTGGCATGCACGCTTCATCAATTTCACGTGCTTGCTTCACCGATTACACCTGTCTGTTTCATTTGATATCTCTTGCATGCTTCACCTTAGAGCTTGACATGCTTGCTTCGATCGGTTCGTGTATATAAAGTTTAAGAATTTAAAGCAGTTTTCAGTATATAATTTTTGAGAAGCAAAACAAGGAGAAGAAAAGAAGAAACCTAGAGAAAGAAAAGAAGAAAAGAGAGAGAAAGAAAGAAGAAAATATAAGAGAAATAGAAAAGTAAAAAGAGCAAGCCGGGAGAGAAAGAAAGAAATAAACTAAAGAAAATAAGAAAAGTGAGCAGAAAAAGTGGAAAAGTTGCTGGAAATGGAATTGGAATTGGGTAATTAGATTTATATCCGGTGAATAAGTGGGTAATAGATTTATACAGTTTGAGTAACTGTGTTACAGTTTTCATGATACGTATCAATTTTTATATCAGTGCTAACAAGTTTACTTTATAACCCTGTGTTTTAGGAGAAATCCAAGCACTTAGGAACTCGTAGGAGCCTAATGAACATTAGAGTGAAACAAAATTTGTGAGTGAATTACTATTATTACTACTATATATTTTGTGAAGCATTTATGTTTGATTGAGTGATTCATTTAACATGATATGATTACATGTATGCATATTATATGATTTATGATTTAATGAGATGTGATTGTAAACTACCAGATGCTTAACCTCCTCATTAGGTATTCTACACATGCGTATTAAGAGTTAAATTACTTTGCCCATGCGATGTACTTAAAATTTTACCAGGTATTGAAATGCTTTTCCCATGTTCTGCTCGTGCGATGATCATCCCTGCGAGTATGATAATTATTTTCCCTGGATACTATTTGGTGTAGTTTTGTCATGTATGTATATATAATTTCATGTATTATGTTCAATGTGGAGTTATGGTGTATGATTATGTATAAGCACTATTTTGTTTTTATATATATAAATATAATTATATCCACTCATTAAGTCACAAGCTTGCTATTTTTCTATTCACCCTATTTTTCTCAGGTTTTCTATAAGATTTCATGTAGTTTAGTTTCTAATCAGTTGAGGTTGGGCACAACACACATGGTTATATAATTTGCATTTTGAGTACGTTTATATTTATGTGTATATATTTGAAACGTATGTATGTATAGTGAGAGGTAAAGTGCACAAGTTTTGAATTTGTTTTGGAAGAAAGCACATATGTTATTATATGTTTATATTAGAGGCCCGATGCTAGTTTTATATATTCATGGCCTAAGTTTAAGTCATATTAGGAGCTTTAGATATAATCGTGAAATATGTAATATAGTGATTATCACACGATCTGCCTTGGATCCGACAGAAGGGTCGGAGTGGGTCGTGTCAAATAAGCTACCAAACTCTTTAGAGATGAAAAGAAACATCATGATTATTATGTTGGTCGCTTATAAGGTATCTGAGAAATAGTAGCACTAATAGAGATTTCAATTGGTAATGTTTTTATTAGTGGTAATAGCAGCACAATATTAATATATTGTAATGAATAAAATCATAATGAAGCCAAGGTTGTAGAAATTCACCTCCCTAATTTGAGATACCATCATGTTAAACGTTACGTGATTATTAGAAAGTGGATCGAGGTCGTATTTTTTTCATCCTAATTTGTAATTACAGCGTTGTTTTAATTACCTTTCTTCCAATTTCTCTTTTTTTTTTCCTTTAAAATGATTTTACTTGAATATAATAAAATTAAAATTACAATCTGTTTGACATGTTTCCTGAAGTTGACCATGTAATTTTTTCAAGAAAATTCGGAAGATTGTTAACGCGTTACACTGCTATTGTACTAAAGCAACAGATGGAAACTTCTGCGGTTGTAAAGATTCATTGACGAACGTTAAAATAGAAACACGAGTTATAATATTAGGACCGATATATTATAAAGAAACAGAGTAGCATAATAAATAGAAAATATTTTATTAATTTGCCACATAATTGTTTTCATACTTTGGAAATTTTATCTGAGAAACTAATCATTTTTTATATATTAATAGAAAATATCGAAATAAATAGTTTTGGTATTCTTTCTCGGAAGGCACTTTTAAAATGTGATGCAATTTCGGTTTTTTTTTAACACTTCCCGAGGGGTTTGCGTATTTTTTTAAAAAAAAATTTCATCTATCTTACTTGAACAGTTTTTTTTTTTTATTCCCCCTTAAAAATTAGTTTTTCACTGATGGTAAATCACAAATTTTACATGAAGTAAAATTGTAATCGGATGAAAATTCATATCCTTTCGTGCGGGCGGATAAGATTTCTCCATTGGTGTCTAACACCTGATCTCTCTCGTATGAGATAATGAGATGAATCTCTTGTTCTAGATTCTGATAAACTAAAATCACCAGTTTCAATGTTGATACGTTTACATATCTGAGATCTTTTTGCCCCATTTTTTTTTCGTTTTTGTTTGCTTTTGATTAATCATGAGCAGCCCATCAAAAGATCAAGAAAACCATTTTAGAGATCACATGGTGAAAAATTCTCATACAAATTCTTGGTCTCTCCCCAAAACGATGATCTGTTTCATCGTTTTGGTATCTCTTCCGTACGTATTTTACTCATTAATTTTGTTATATTCAGACACTCCAAATCATGAACCTGTGATCCGCATTCATCGACAACATTCTCGAAACAAAGCGCTGTTACCTACACATGTATCATCATCCGACGACACCGAAGATAAAACAAGCCTAAAACACGTCGTATTTGGCATTGGAGCCTCATCTTCAACATGGGAGCATAGAAGAAATTACATCAGAACATGGTGGCGACCAAACGTAACAAGAGGACATGTCTGGTTAGACAAGCCTGTTAAAAACAGCAGCATCGATCATCTTTTGCCACCGATAAAGGTCTCAGGCGACACATCAAAGTTCCAATACAAGAACCCCATTGGCTCCCGAGACGCGATACGGATATCGAGGATTGTTTCGGAGAGTTTCAGGCTTGGATTGAAGGATGTGAGATGGTTTGTGATGGGAGATGATGATACAGTATTTTTTCTTGATAATGTGGCTGGGGTTTTGTCCAAGTATGACCATAATGAGTATTATTATATTGGCTATCCATCGGAGAGTCATTTGCAAAATTTAGCTTTTTATTACGGGATGGGATTTGGCGGTGGTGGGTTTGCCATTAGTTATGCTTTAGCAAAAGCGCTTGAGAAAATCCAGGATGATTGTTTGCATAGGAATCCATCTTTGTACGGCTCTGATGAAAGGATTTTTGCTTGCATGATGGAACTCGGTGTTCCTCTCACCAAACACCCCGGATTTCACCAGGTTTTTTGCTTTCCAATTTCTGTTTGGTTGCTTATTAAAAACATTATTATCAAAATTAATATTGTCTCCCTTCAAATTCATTTCATTTAGCAGCCACATATACACATTCATTCACTCTACACATTGTTTCAGTTTTTCTTACTTCATTTAGCCCTACGAAGTATTTACGATATGGACATAGATCTAAAAGAGACGAACAGTTAATGTGGCTTTTTTCCCCCTTAGAAATAGTTATTTTTAAGTTCTGCGATTAGAAATGAGATTTTTATATTCAATCGACATAATAGAGATCCTCACAAATACAATTACTTCTGGTCAGCTTTATCATAAATCAGCAAGCATATCCATGTGTCATTAGCAATACGGAAGCCCCATCCCCCACATATACCATCTCTCTCTCTCTCTCTCTCTCTCTCTCTCTCTCTCTCTCTATATATATATATATATGCCTCTACTCTAATGTAAACACGTTTGTGGCAGTGCTAAACTTGTTGGTTTGACTTGACCAAATATTCAAAGGCATGCATGCATATAAAAGTTTATTAATCAATTACTAATCATCATTATTGTTCTTCGATCGGTTGTGTTACCATTGTTATTTTCTAGCAATTAGTTATACAATCTTTGTGTCTTCTAATATGGCTTGTATGTGGGATTTTGAGGGATGCAGCTTGATATATACGGGGACCTCTCGGGGATCCTTATGGCTCATCCGGTTGCACCGCTACTCTCTCTCCACCACTTAGATTTGATCGAGCCAGTGTTCCCAAATATGGACCGTGTAAAAGCCGTGAAACGGCTACTGGTTCCAATGAAATTAGACTCAGCGGGACTCATTCAACAGTCCATTTGCTATGACAAAACCAGGAGCTGGACTGTATCTGTTTCGTGGGGCTACGCAGTCCAAATATACCGTGGCATAATTGCAGCAAAAGAAATGAGTGTCCCGGCTAGAACGTTTATTGATTGGAATTTTGGAGACGAAGATGTTTACTTCTCATTCAACACGCGACCTATTAGCACTGACCCCTGCCAAAAGCCATTTGTGTATTATTTATCCAATGCTTTGTTTAATCTCAATTTAAATCGTACGGCTAGTGAGTACATCCGACATCGGGAATCAAACTCCGTTTGTGACTGGAAAATTGCTGATCCCTCTCGAATTAAGAGGATCGAGGTTTATAAGAAACCTGACCCGCATTTATGGGACAAGGTAATTAATTATGGTTTCAAGTACATCAATTATATATATATACATAACTATTATATATATATATATATATATATACAGAAATTTTTCAATGAGGGATCTCTGGTTAGAAAATTATCATATATATATATATATATATATATATAGTAGTTTTTTATATGAGATCTTAAAGTGCAGGAAAAGTCCGAGAAAACTTTAATATTGTGGAGTTTAATAGGCTTAAAACTTAAAGTGCTTAAACTGCACGGTTTATGCATTTTTTCGGACTTTCTCACACTTGAAAATTTCAAATTGCAACATATACACATACCTAATATATATATATATATATATATATATTTTTAATTCGAGATTTTAAATGCGGGAAAATTCGAAAAACCTTTAAAACCGCAAAGTGTGGAAAGTCCAGAAAAATTTTAAAACACGGTTTTAAAACTTTCTCAAACTTTCCCGCACTTTAAAACTCGGACTATATATATATATATTATTTGTTTACAACTAATTCATGTGTGTTTTGCATTTGCATGCATGAGCAGCCACCGAGAAGAAATTGTTGCAGGATTTTGCCGACGAAGAAGAAAGGAACAATGGTAGTTGATGTAGGGGTTTGCAGGGAAGGTGAAATTGCTGGGTTGTGATAGAAATTAGTTTTTCATATTCTATACTTAGCATTACGTTGCGTTCCCTTTGCAGCTCAAAACTCAAAATTTTTGGTATTTTATTATTCTCTTCAATTTGGGTACTATCCATCATAATCGATGTGATTGTGATCAGAACGCTTAGCCCGCCTTAAAAATGTAAACAACAGCAGAAACTTGGAGTTCGTTTTTTTCAGTACGGTCAGATAATTGGTATCAGAAATTTCGGTGGATTTCAAATATTAAATATCATTCGTATTGTAATATTAATATTATTTCAAAAAAATTGCATAAGTTACAATCAACTTATAAGAATTAACATTTTTTTATATTTTTTTAAACTCCTCCCATACATAAATGACTCTTAGAAAAAAATAGTCAGGCACGTAATATTAAAAGAATTACTCTACAATGTACAGTTGCATAACTTTCAAATCTTACTTGAGTAATGTAACTAGTTTGGATATTTAATTTATACCATAATTGATATGATATATTATGCGTCATTCTTAATTAAATTAAAAAGTATCTAATAATAAATTATATAATATTATAATATGATAATAAATAATTGGTGACACATTAGTTGAATTTAAATTAACTAACTCATAACTACAGGTAGATGGTCAAAATATATTAAAAAAAATATTATGTAATCATAAAAAAGTTTTTATTGAGATTTTTCCACACTAATGGCAAAATATGAATAAATGTATATCTATTATCAATAACCGCAGCTTCTTGCAAGCTTTTAACTCATCATTATTTTATAGATCAAATCTAGTCCGATAGATTTCTAATTAGAATTGTAATATCATGCAGGATGTTAAACAAGGTGAGGGACCCATTTAGTACGAAAGATAAAGTAGATCTTTACATGAGAAAATGTATAAAGTTAGGGATCATTTTCGAATTATCTTAGAAGCCAAACGTATAACAACTGTCAAAACGCGTAGACACGAACTCAGTGGTCTCCGAGTCAACGACTCACTTATACAAAAGCTCACTCACAACTCAAAAACGCACATTCGTCCGATCTCATCTCAGTTCTTCCACTAGCTTTTGTTTCTGTCTCTAATGGAGACTCTGCGCAAAAACCAAACTTTGTTTCTCTTATTACTGTCTCTATCACCTTTTTATGCTATTTCTCTCTCCTTCTCTCCCGCCGATGAGTACCTCATTGACTGCGGTTCCACCGTGGACACCACCGTAGACAATCGCCTCTTCATTTCCGACTCCTCCCACGCCAACTCGCATCTCTTGACCTTCTCAACTCGGTCAAAATCGATCCAACTCAGCCACCGAAATGGTAAATTACCTGAAATTTATAACTCAGCAAGGGTTTTCGATAGACCATCGACGTATATTTTCAAGATCAGAGACAAGGGAACCCACATGGTACGATTACACTTTTATCAATTAAATTCGTCACAATTTGTTTCTGATGATGCTCAATTTCACGTTTTGTTTAATCGATATGTTGTTTTGAGCAATTTTAGTGTTGGTAATATAATTTCAAGTGCTAGTGTTAAGGAGTATCTTATCTGGGTTAATGCTGAAAAGCTTGTAATTACGTTTGTGCCCACTATAAAATCGAAATTTGCATTTGTTAATGCCATTGAAGTGATATCCGCACCCAAAGATTTGATTTTGGATACTGCCCGGTTGGTCAATGGTGATAAAATTGACAACTTTGAAGCGCTAAGTAAACAAGCGCTTGAAGTTATGCATAGGGTCAATGTGGGTGGTCCTAAAGTGACACCATTTAATGATACTTTGTGGAGGACTTGGTTACCCGATGATGAATTCTTCAAATCTACTGAGGGATCAAAAAGGGTGTATTCTAGTGGTAGGATCAGGTATCAGAGTGGAGGGGCAAGCCGTGAAATTGGTCCCGATAATGTTTATAACACTGCCCGAGTGATTGCTACCACGAATGCTTCAATTCCTAATTTGAATATGACGTGGGAGTTTCCTGTGATTGAGGGTTACAAGTATCTTGTTAGGTTGCATTTTTGTGATATTGCAAGTATTTCTCTTGGTTTGCTGTTTTTCAATGTGTATGTTAATGGGAACTTAGCATACAAGGATTTGGATCTCTCATTTGTTGCGGGTTATTCATTGGCTTCTCCGTTTTATGCCGACTTTGTGGTTGATAGTTATCATTCAGGGGTTTTGAGTGTCAATGTTGGCCCTTCAGATAAGAGCTTGGGATATGCTGTTGATGGTATTCTGAATGCAGTGGAAATCATGAAGATGAATAAGTCAATGGGTATTCTCGATGGAGAGCTCTGCTCAGGGTTGATATTGAAAACTTGGCCAAGGGGAAATGTTGGTATATTGGTTCCTTTGATTGCTGCTGTGTGTGTGATGCTAAGCTTATCGGTGTTTAAGCATGGAACTTTCTGGTTTAAGAACTCAGTGGCATGGTCTAAACTGCCTGTGGATGTTTCAGAAATTAGTTCAAAACCTGGCAATCAACACACATAAGTTAAGTTGTGATGTGCTTCTGTTGCATAGAAGTTGCGTGTGCAAGAAGACGGGTTATAGTTTGTTAGTACATTATATTTAAAAGGTAATTTTAGTTCGAAGCCTCTGAAGAACTGCATGTGCTTGCAAATCTTCTGTTCCTTTGTATGTAAGTTGTATTTATGTAATATATTTTTGTTTGCAAACAAAATTTTGCTTTTTCTTGAAGTTATTGTGATCTTTATGTGATGTGGGAGCTTTAATGATTTTTTTATATAAATTCTATTTATATATGCAACTGTAGAATATGATGTTTGAATTTAGTTATACTGCATCGGTGGAATCGTGATTCGTGGAAGGAAATCATTTTATGGTGCATCATGAGCTTGAGATTTGCAGAGAAAGATTTGTGACCTTTTTGTGACAGACCAAGAAATTGCAGCAGTTTACTTGGTGGTTTAACTTGTGCAACAATTTATTATTTAGCTGAATGAACTGTACCTAGCATTTTTGTCCCATTTTGGTATTTATGTGTTGTAGTTTTTCAGGCACAGTGAAAAAAGTTTGTTACTATCAAATAAATGTTGATAATGCGTAATAAAAATAACTTTTAAATGTTAATTTTGACGAAAATAGTAAAGATATTATAAGTTTTTTATTATATAATTGTAAAATTAAATTAATTAATTTCGAAAGCACAATAATTAGTGTTTATCAAATAATTTAGTACTCTAACTTTTAAGTTACAGAAGCACAACCTCAATACTAAACAGGGTCATAGTTTCCTTATAATTAATTGTTGCATAGCAGCAATATTTTGAGATTTATGCAACTTCCAGAAGAATTAAATGAATCGTTTTTGATGAATTAAAGAGGAAAAGGAGGAAGCGATGATGCCCTCTTGATTGTCAGCAGAAATTGTAAACGCAAACACTGAGAATTCACGGGCTCTTTATCTTTCCAACCCAAGCCAAACCCCTCGGTTTCAAAGAGATTAATGGGCTTCATTTTTTGTAAGAGTAGGGTTTTGACACTCCTCAAAGTTCCTGGTGAAACTCCTTTTTAATTGAAATTACCTCTATAACTAAAGATAATAATTCATTTCATTTTTATTTTCAAAAGAAAATTTAATTAAGCACTCAAATAAATTATTCTTTTAACAAACTTTTTACATCCATCCCGTTTCATAATTTATATTCATATTTTACATTTTAATTTAAAAATATTTTTTGAGAAAATTGTAAAAGTTTAGAGTTATGGACGGAAATTATATAATAAAAAGAAAAAATAATTTAAGATTTCAGGAGTTGTATGTATTCTATAAATCAAAATTTAATTTCAAATTCTTTTTCCTATGTTGAAAATTTATGGGATGATGATTAATTTTAACATATGGGTTTGTGTCTTAGGAAATAAAATTCAATAAGGTGTTATAAGAATTTTAATGGCTGTTAAAAGCTCTATTCTTTCTTGGATTTGGATCCTCTCTAATTGAATTTTTCCTAATCTTTATAAAAGATTTTGACACATGATAATAAAATAATTTTATGAACAAGATTAGATATATTCTTAACTTTCCTTAATACTCACAAAAACTTACCGTTTTTGGCCAAACTAAAATTCTAAACTCACCGTTTTGGACTAATTAAAATTCTATAAGTGTTTCGAGTTCTTTTGTTATGAGACGTTAAAGGCATAAATATCAATCAAATGGAAGTTCAGCTTCTTATGGGGCCATTAGTCGGGTGACAACACATAACCTTATGTGCACACATAAGTTATTAATTTATTCTAAAAAAGTAGGTAACATGGTAGGCATGATTATCAATCATACTGGTAAAATACTTGGTTCGATGGTTTACTTATGTGAACAATCATGTTGACAGTTTATTCTAAAAACCCATTGGTCGAGTGATAACACACGACCTTACGTGCACAAATAAAATTATTAATCTATTCTAAAAATGTAGATAATCAATTATGTTTGGTCTCCTAACATGGTATGTATGATTATCGATCACATTAGTAAAGTGATTGGTTCGATAGTTAACTTATGTGAACAATTAGTTGACAGCACCCATAATGAATTCGTATTGTAGTTGGCCTTGCTTTATCGAAAAATAGGAGCCACAATCCGCCTCTATCCATCCGAGCAAGTCTCAATTTAGGATACATAGCTGGGATAATAATTTCTGTTCCAAATAATATGCTGATCTTGCCATGTACTAAAACTTCTTAACGATCATTTTATTTCATAACAACTGTTAATGAAAGACGCCACGCCTTTAAAGAAGGTGCATTGCATTGATACCATGCCGCAATGTCTACGAGAAAATGGAAACTAGTGTTATGATAGCTGATGTGAACACCACCTCTTGATAATCCTAAGTGTGTTTCACGCTATATGCATTTCGTGGTGTGTTGCAAAGTTACAAATGTTTCCATTGTAGTCCAAACTGCTCTATTGTAAACTATAAATAGAGCGTAAGCCTCTGTAATTGATCCATTCAGAAGTCATCAATAAAAGCTCGTCTTATCTTCATTTTTCTTATTTTCTTCCCATTTAGATTTATAATATAGACTCATTTGATTATTCGCAAGCCGCTGTTGCGCAAAATTTCAAAGTGTTTCCTTTGCTGCAAGACTTATTGATCGCTTGACTCAAAGGGGAAACATAAAATTATAATCAATTAATCACCCCATAAAGAATTAATAGAATATAACATGCTCTCAAGAATTTTTTATCACCTCATCAAGAATTAATGGTAAATGCAATCTCTCTATTAAAGTACAAAAGTCAGACCTAATTTTTTAAAACATAATTACAAACATATATATATATAAACAGTAACCACATATTAATTACTATTTATCTAACTTTATAATAACTGTAACTTACGGCTGCTGTAAGTTAATAAAACCCATATATAAAAAAAGTATAATCACTTCTTCATCGCCGAATTAAAATTTATGTTGATACGTGCATCTCGCGCGCACGTTCATCAACCACGGACGCACGAGTGACTGGGCACGCATTCAACACACGATGACACTACATAGTACCAAGCAAGGCACGCGCCAAATGCATCCATGCAAAATTACTAAAATGTACAAATTGTATGCTCACTCATGGTGTTTGCTTATGTAATCAGCGCCGTCACCAACTATTGCATGCATCTTGCAAATTGGAGGGAGGTAAGCGCGCCCACGTGTCAAGTAGGCCCCATCTTTTTTGGCCCTGAAAATTGGGTTATTGACACTGTCGTCCTGTTGCTTGCGCCAAAATAAACAAAAATAACCAAAGGATTCGGCATTTTAACACTTAAGCCATTCTTATTTATTTATTTTACACTCAAGTCCACGGGCAGTCGTTGACCGTTAAATCTAATGAATGTTTATTTTTTTTTTAAGGGGCAAAATGGCCAGTTCAACAAAATATTTTTCAGTATATTTGTATTTTCTCTTTATTTCTTTATTAATTTAATTAATTTCCTCATCTTCTCTCCGGCCGTTTACATTCGCATACGGCGCGGCCGTGGAGCAGCCGCTCACGCAGTGGTGCACAGAGGCTCGCTCGGTGGTGGTTGGTGGTTCGAGCTAGCTGGAGAAGCTGCTCACGCGATCCACCATGGCCCCGCCTTTGCTCATCGTTGCCCCTCTGCCCCTGGGTTTTTCATGGCTTGGTTCAATTGATTTCAGAGTTGGATTTTTGGTTTATTATTGCTTTGACATTATATTTTTGTTTTTTCAATTTAATGTTTTATGTTTTAATGGTATTTTCAAGAATGATGCCTTTTGATTTTGTAAAATCTGAATCATTTTGTTGATCACTCAAAATCCCATTTTCAAGCGCAGGAACAAATCGCATCAATTTGTTGATTATGCCTTTTGCTTTAGTAAAATCCTTTATTGAGTGAGTGTAAGCAATAAGATGAATAAAACGGAAGTGTTTGTGGCGTTATTATTAGTGTAAGCAAGTTATTAATAACGTTTTCATAATAATAAGATTTTTTGATATTTTTCAAACATTACTTCTTAATCATTATTCACTGTTTCATATGCATATTATTAGAATAAGATGAAGTTATATACATAATAAAAAGTGAATAAAAAATACATAATAAAAAGTGAATAAAAAAGAAATAATATTTCAATCACTATTTTATATACATATTATTATAATTAATTGATGGATGCGCAAGCAAATGAAAAAAAAAAAAAAGATAATACTTCAAAAGTACCTTCCACTTTTCCTTAAAACCATAAGTTTACCTCCCACCTTTCCTTAAAACGACAAGTTTGTAAGAAGTTGCGTTATGGATTGGTAGGGATGACAATTGATTAGATCTGTCCTAAGATTTATATGATCCAACTTCAATTGAATCGGATTTGGGTCGGTTTAAATTTGATTTAGATCGGATTTAAATATTGATGTGGGGATCTAAGACAGATCTAGAGTAGGTCTAAATCTATCATAATATTTAGATTTATATCCATATCCACCTATATTTTAATTTTATTTTATTTTAAAATTTTCTTAACAATTGTGTAATTATAAATGATAATAAATTTCATTCATAACATATTAGTAGTATTTACCATATATTTAAAAATCTTAAAACATAAATATTAGTTTTGTAAATTTAAATGATAATAAGATGAAAATAATTAAGTCAGCTAGCTCTAAAGCATGCACATGTAATATTCAAGTTGCAAGCCAAGTAATAACGCCTAGCAATTCATTTTATTATATTGGCCAAATAAATTTTAAGGAATATAGTTATTCATATATTTTGTTAAATATGGTCATAATAAAAATAATAATGCATTGAATATAAATCATATTTAATTTATATGTCATTATCTGATGTTGTAGGAATGATGATGGATGTTCTGTGGATATTAAAATGATGAAGGAAGCAGTAGGATATTAGATTGATATTATATTCTTACTCCTACAATTACTTTTGAAAGATATTTTACTATATTTTTTATTTGCTTTTTTTGGCATAAAAGCATAAGTTATAATATTTATTATATTTTTGAGACAAATTATATAATTTAATTGTCATCAATACATTTTAGTATTTTATTTTCATTCTAAAAAATTAATACTCTTTTATTGTTAAGTTTTAGAATTCATGATCGATCTAGAGTAAATTTTGATTTTTTTTTTTTGGATTTGGAGCAGATATAAATATTTATTTATTTTATTTGGATCTGAATATGAAGTGAAAAACATAGATTTATAACGAATCTGGAGTAAATATGAATTTTAATTTTTATTATGAATCTAAATCTGAAACAAAATAGATTCAACTCATATCTGTCCCATTGCCATCAGCACATCACTATTGATTAGCTTTTTGGCCGTGGCTGTAGAACAATATATTGCTCTTTATTTTAATATATTAAATTTGTTTTTTCAGTGCTTTTATTAGATAAGGATTAAAATCGTCATTTTCTAGAGTTTAGTAATTTTTTAAACGGTCAACGGACCAAGGACTTAAGTGTCAAATAAATTGAACAAGGAGGACTTACATATAAAATCTGGGAAAGCTGAGATTTTATATTATTTGCAATGGCCGTGATTCATGCTTCCATTTTTGCATTATATACAATCCAAAGTTTACTTTTTCACATTGATTAAAATATCATTTGCAAATTCTTTCCTATAAAGACGGTAATTCTACTTACATTCTCCACAAAGATTCTCTCCCACGACTAACGAATTGATCCTCTCTTTTTGGTGTTGAGATTGAGACAGTGAAGAGAGAGATATGGGTTCGAAAGTGGTGAACAAATCAACTTCATCTCGTGAAAACATTGGTACGGTTCGCGCAATCATAAAGCTGCTGCTAATGGCAGTGTATTTAGGCACTCTTATGATTTGGGTCCTGATGCCCACCAACACATACAGGCAAAACTGGTTGCCTCACCTGAGAGCCAAACTCAGTTTTACTACATATTTTGGAGCACAAGGTTGGTAATTAAATTAATTCTAAACTGCAAATTTAAAGAATTTGCGGTATGTAACATGTCCATACGTTACTTCTGCAGGCACAACGCTTTTGATTTACACGTTTCCTATTCTCTTCATTGCCGTAACGGGCTGCGTGTACCTTCATCTTGGGAACAAATTGAACGATAATAATGTTCTGGAAAGGTATATTTATAAAACAAACCCATTCGGTAGTGGTGCCTGTAATCTTGTGGTGTACGTACTTGTCGATTGTTATTTTTTTTCCTTTTTTTCTTTTTGCAATGGGCTTGGAACCAACAGAAATGGCAAGAAGCATCGTCTGGGCATGTGGAAAAAGCCGATGCTGGTGAGAGGCCCACTAGGGATTGTTTCTGGCATTGAGCTAGCCTTCTTCATGATGTTGATTGCACTCCTAATCTGGAGTCTCTCCAATTATCTCCACAATAGCTTTGCTGATACCACCCCACAATCAGCAGCAGAGGAAGGAGTGAAAGTGTAAGTACGTAAACAGCTTCGACAACAAGTTTATTTGGAAATTGAGATTAAAATAACATTTTGGTTTTGGGTTGTGTCAGATGGCAGGCTAAGTTGGAGAGTGCAGCACTGAGGTTCGGTCTTGTTGGAAACATATGTCTTACACTTCTCTTCTTGCCGGTAGCTCGCGGCTCATCGGTGCTTCGACTTTTTGGCCTAACATCTGAGGCCAGCATCAAGTACCATATATGGCTGGGGCACATGGTCATGACCCTCTTCACTGCCCACGGCGTTTGTTACATCATCTTTTGGGCAGTTACAAACAACATCTCGGAGGTAATAATTTTGGATACCTTTTTCTTTTCCTTTTCTTTTTTTTTTCTTCGTTTGTTAATCTCCTTTACAAGGAACTAAGAAAACAGAAACAGAAAGCCGTATTAGTAGAGGTCCTAGAGGAGCAGGAGCTGGCACAAGCTGCGTACCCTTTTCGTTTTTGGTAAAAAGAGTAAAAAACGACCAAATAAAAGATAAAGCTACTGAATTTGAAATGAGTTTAATCTCATAGATGCATCAGCATCACCCGATATTAGGGCGCTTCTTACGTTACGTCAAACATAGTCGATTAATTTTTAATTGTTAATCATAAAAAACGAAATAAAATGTAGATAAAAATTAAATTAGGAGATAAGTAACCCTAATATTAACAAAAAAAAAATACTAGTATGTATTAAGCTAACATACAGTTGATGTGAAGGATCTCGAAGAGCGTGTCCAGAATGAACGGTTGGATTCGTTCGATTATGGACAGCCTTCCTTATATGTCATAAAAAGGGTCCCACAAGTGGACTTAGATAGCTGTCTCGCCGTCTTTTTCTCTTCGGAACTTTAGTTTCGCTTGTTTGGGAAATGTATAGTTTGCTGACGTCATCGCATTTGTGTCATTTTCTCTCTTAAAAATGTTATTTGCCCTTCAACATTTACGAATAAAATTATGCATGACAAATAGAATAAAAATACTTATATCTAAGAAGTAAAATTAATAAAATAACCAAGTGAAATATTTATCATCTTTAGTTGCAGCCATGTGCAAATAGCACTACTCTTTCTCTCTTCCTGTTAACACTTGTTTTCCATGCACATAATAATAAATACGTGCGCTGTGGATATGATCACGAGAACGGTCAGGAGCATTATTGGGTGCTCTGATGTGTAATTTTATTTTGTAGGAGAAAAGTATTGACTGCTTCTTTCCCGTTCATTCTTCTCTGATGATAGTGGTGTGAGTTAGGAATCTTAGTCTGTGGGTCCCACGAAAAAGTTAATCTGATACGTGTGGGTTGGTTCGTAAAGTGAATTTGGGCCAATATTCCACACGATTCTGTTGTCCAAGGCCCGCACGTTAGTTACAGCCTTCCTTGGTGCTGGTGATACCCAACTCCAACTGGACCACATATGGAGAAACAAGTATCATTCATATTGGCCCAAAAGTCAAAAACGCAAGTGATACTGGGATACGATGCCACACCACCAAAAGCGATTCTTGAAAAATGCCAAAAGCACTGTTAAGGAAGGGGAGGCAGTAGCCAGTAGGCACTCCAAACTCCCCAGATATAGATATCTACAAATTAACAAACTGTGGGACCCATTTTTGACATTTGTAAATTCTTTGTTACCAACATTGATCCTGTTTTACCAATGACACAGAGACGAAAGTAGTAGAATTCTCATGCTTTACGGTTGATCGTTGATTTATTGCAGATGTTGCAATGGGCAAAAATCGGAATATCAAACGTGGCCGGAGAGCTGGCATTGCTATCTGGTCTTGCCATGTGGGCAACAACTTTCCCTCCAATACGCCGCAAGTTTTTTGAGCTCTTCTTTTACACACATTACCTTTACATATTGTTTGTGGTCTTCTTCGTGTTCCACGTTGGCATCTCCTACTCGTTGATTATGCTTCCTGGTTTCTATCTTTTCATGGTCGATCGTTACCTAAGATTCTTACAATCACGACGAGCAGTTCGTTTAGTTTCTGCCCGTATGGTACCTGGTGAAACTGTTGAACTCAACTTCTCCAAAGCCCCAGGTATACTAACTACTTATGTAATAGTTCTATGTATGTCTTTCTGTTACTTCACTTGATGATTTTTTGAGTTCTTATATATATTTTTTTAATAATTAGGACCATTTCTCGAATATATTTTTTTAATAATTATTTTACTAGGTTTGAGCTACAATCCCACGAGCATTATGTTCATTAATGTGCCGAGCATTTCCAAGCTGCAATGGCATCCGTTTACAATTACTTCTAGTAGCAATTTGGAACCAGAGAAGTTGAGTGTCGTGATTAAAGGCGAAGGAAGTTGGTCCAAGAAGCTTTATCAGGTGCTTTCATCGCCTTCTTCAATTGATCGTCTTGAGGTCTCTGTCGAGGGACCTTATGGGCCTGTTTCAACTCATTTTCTCAGGTTTGCATTGTACTTTTTACTACTGTTAGGTTTGCGTTTTGGAAGTAGTCTAATTAGATGTTATTAATAATATTGATAGTGAGAGCAATGATGATTTTTGTAGGCATGATACCCTTGTGATGGTGAGTGGAGGCAGTGGCATCACTCCGTTTATCTCTGTGATTCGAGAGCTTTTGTATGCAAGCACAGTCACCAAATGCAAGACTCCACAAGTAATCCTAATTTGCTCATTCAAAAACTCTTTGGACCTCACCATGTTAGACCTTTTGCTCCCAATTTCTGGCACAACTGAGCTCCCCAACTTGAAGCTACAAATTGAGGCTTATGTAACAAGAGAGAAACAACCCACAACAGACAACTCGAAACTCATTCGAGCCTTATGGTTCAAGCCCCATGCAACTGATGCACCCATATCATCCATCTTGGGACCAAACAGCTGGCTATGGCTTGGTGCAATAATCTCATCATCATTCATCATTTTCCTCATATTAATTGGGATTATTGGCAGCTACTACATCTATCCAATTGATCACAACTCCAATAAAATTTTCTCGTTCACTTTAAGAGCATTCTTGAATATGTTAGTTATGTGTGTGTCGATAGCTGCAACGGCCAGTGCAGCTGTGCTTTGGAACAAGAAAAAGAATGCCAAGGAAGCAAAGCAGATACAACACATGGAAGGATCAACGCCAGCTGGATCACCAAACGCTTGGTTTTATAATGCTGATAGAGAATTGGAAAGTCTTCCGCATCAGTCTCTGATTCAGGCTACCAATGTGCACTACGGAAAAAGACCTGAGCTAAAGAGTAAGTTTTATTGTCGCCGTGTATTATAACTCGATCGGCTTTAAAATGTTTCAGGCCTTGACTTCTGCTGCGCTTGCTTAACTCGATTGGTAATTTTCTCTCTTTTATATATGGTGGGGTGCAGGAATGCTATTTGAGTGTAAAGAATCAAGCGTTGGAGTTCTCGTTTCTGGTCCAAAGAGGATGAGACATGAAGTTGCAACAATCTGTTCATCTGGTCTGGCAGATAATCTGCACTTCGAATCTATCAGCTTTAGCTGGTGATTACGTACATCCTATAGTTCAAAGGGTTTTGGAATATGCAGCATAAATATCAGCAAGATACGCAGTTTTTTTTTTTTTTTTTTTAATTTTTATTTCCCCGCATGCTGTTGGGTGTTGGCACATAAAAGTTGTTGGCTTAAGGAGAATAAAATCGTCTTGTTTGTTGTAATTGTTTAAATAAATTCTCTCACTGTTCTGAGTCGGTGTACCCTACAACTTCGTCCGAATGAACGAGCCTTTGAAATTAAATTCAAATCAAGGAAAAAGAAGAAAATCCTTGTAATATGTAAATTACAAAGCACCTCACATCCTTGCCTCCACCCTGCCGCAGACTTCCATCTCGGTGGCGCCAACTAACCCTAACTCGTTCGTTTATCGTAAAATTAGTGACAACTCACCCCATTTACTTTATAAGAGAATGTAGCAGCTTTGTTTGCTTCAGCCTTCAGTGATAATCTTCACTTATTTCCAGAAACTAGATGATTTTATTTGGGAATAGTTGCTTTCATTTCCATTTATGAATGTTGTAAATATTTTCTTCCCCCAGCTCGGCTTTTATTATGTGATAATGCATTACCTACAAAAGACTCGGGATATTAATTTCTGCATGTTTGAATGTTTAGAATGTTTTGCGTGCAAATGGACGGTGGGAACTTCACTATAAATAAGGCCGCCAACCTATGTAGTTTAGATACAATCGAATGAAGCATAACAAATACTTACTGCTTTAGCTCATTTCCTCTCCCTCTTCACTTGAATTCTTTGAACTGAATCTTTGAAGTTCTTATTTACAATTATTCCATAAACTTTGGACACTTCCATAATAAATCCACAGCAATACAGACAATATAACCATTTTACAGAATTTCAAAAAAATGGGAAAAGAAGAAGAAGAAGAAGAAGAAGAAGCTCTCGAGACAGTTAACTGTGCATAGACCTCCTTTTATCTACCTGAATTAACTGAGTGTCTCTGATGGATACAATATTATCGTAACAAAAGGGAGGTCCCAGTCATTCCCATGACTTGGTGTCCATGTCGCATCTTCAATCAGAACAGATAGGCAGATGTTCATTCATCACTTGGGAGTCTGAACAGAATCATTCATCTGAGAAGTGCACATGCCATTAAGAAAATTACCCCAATTAGTCCCAATCTGTTGCCAAACAACATCAGAAAAACTACCCTAATCTCTTCGCAGAATCCACAACAGATGAAAGTTTTTCATCCAAGGCTTCAAGCAGATCATGGTATTCAGCAAATGCTGGGTAAGACTGAAAAAGCAAAACAAGAGCATGGTAAATTTTGCACAAGATAATAACCAATTTGAACGTCATCTTGAGCACTGATCTAAAAGATTAAAAGAATACCTGTAAGGTGATAGCGTATGCTTCCCATAATCGCATATCATGTCGGAAAAGATCAAAGAGTACCTGCATAGAGTCGCAAGCAAAATCTTATTTAATTTATATGTATCGTGACACAATAAATCAGGTAGCAGCTTCAGGGGAATTGAAGTGATTAAGCTAGTGACTACCTATCATGACGCATCTATATAAGATAATAGTTATTTATACTGCCTCAAAACTAGCTATTTGGAATGCAATCATCTTTGGATGCCTGAAGAATGATCGTATACTTCCTAAGTTTTAGTACTCTTTTGAGTTTCCAAACTTTACCACCATAATCTCATATAAAATAAACAACCAGCAAAAGATGCTAGCAAATTCAACAAGTTATAGTTATCACCACTGAGATGATATAAAGAGAAAAAAAAAGCAGCTTGAAATGAGATGGCCAAGCAAAAATCCTCAGAAAAATCAGTGAAATTTTCTGTGGCAAAAGCATCTCATTATGCATCCAACATAATTTCCCTTTTGACAGTGAACTAAGTTCCACCTGAAGCATCAGATACAGAACTTTATGATTTAAAAATACATATATTTTTACAGAAGTTCAGATCCTCAATTCTGTTCAGATCCTCAATTCTGACTCAATCATTTTGAGATTCTCATAAATTCCAAAATACTGCAAGGTAAAACGAATAAAGCAAAAGCAATAATGGAGGGGCATTATACCTCAGATCGTCTCAAAAGAGTTGCCAGAACCACTATCCACTCTTTGAATTTTACAGAGCACATATGAGCCAGAAGGAATTCTGCATCCAACCGGCTCTGCAGCGTACCCATTTGAAGCTAGAATATTATAAAAGATGATTCAGTCAATGAAGAAATGCCGAGATAAATATAATTCAACAATTCCTCATGGTATATAATAGTAATTTTGCTGAACGATTCAAAAGTGAGATATGTCATAAGAGTCTAGTTGATCACTTTTGAAAGAAAAATTAATGTTAATGTTATAAATCTCTAGAAATCCAGTTAAGAGTAAAAAGGAAGTTATAAAATACCTAACCATTTTGACTCAATTACATTTTAGAAACTTTTGCAAACAAAATATTTACAGCATCAGCTTTGAAGGGAAAAATAGAAAAACAATCCAAGAGGAACATCACATTTTAACATAAATATGCCGCAGGGAGACTGATAAGGTGAGCTCTGAAAAGTTGATAGATATTGATACCTTTTGCCCAATTAGTTCAAGCCCTGAAGCGAAATTCTCCAAGCGAGCACAAACACGTCCTTCACGTTGAAGATATTCCTGTAGTAAAGGTTAGCAAACTAATAAGATCACTTTAAAATACCACATAACTGAAACAAAGGCTCCAAAAACTCTTCTCACCACTAAATCAAACTGAGTGCCTTTTACAAATGCAACAAGCTTGGAAAGTTCTTTTCCTGACATCAAATAGCCAGCATGACTTTCTAAGATGTTCTTAACAGAAGCAACATTTGGACTCTGCTCCTTGAACGAGGTGCTGCCCCAAAGAAGAAAAGCCTAGTAAATATGATTAGTAATGTCAAGATGGATGGTTCAGATACATGCAAAACAGCTCATAGGAATGCACATCAACCTTTTATCCAAGGATGGCCTCCTATAACTAGAAGGAAAAAGAAAATAGCCCAAATATCTGGGAGATAGTTTGTCAGAATCAGTAGATGCTTGTTCATATTCCCTTCCAGATCTTAGTAAGAATCTCACCTAGAGAGAGAGAGGGAGGGCAAAAAAAAAAAAAAGGTCATTCCTGTGCTACATTTAGGTATCATTTTTCCAATTGAGAGAGTCTATTATCGTGTTAAAACTGATACCAGCTCCCCAGCGAGTTCATATAAACATTCGTCAAGAGTTGCCTGCGTATGGTTGACAATCATTGTTAAGGATAACCACAAAGAAAATGAAAAACAAATAGAAAATAAAGTTTGAAATGCAGAAGACCACATCTACCTGTAATAAACGTAAGGCACTATATTGACTGACAGCAGGACCTTCAAGTTTAGCGATCACCTGTGACATTGATACGAGCAATGAATACCTAACTATATTTTGGCCTGGCTAATCAGCTAGTTTAAAACTTATTTCATCATTGCCAATGCTTGATACAAAACGGGAATGCAGTTCCTATTTCCTACTTGGTCATAAGTCTCCTCATGACTTTTAACCCATCATGAAAATAGTATAAAGGTTTTAACCAGAACATGCAATCATTCGGTTTTGTATCAGATGCCAAATTAAAGTGTGCCCATCTGATATACAAACTGAACATGCAATCATTCAGTGTTGTATCAGATGCCAAATTTAAAGTGTGCCCATGTGATGTGGACAAAAGATTGATTGCCAGATTTTGACCAAAGGAAACATAAGCACACTGAAAAACAGTTTTGAATGCTCCATTTTGGAAAAATGAGATTAAATAAAGCTTATTATAGGAGAAAAATTGTACAGGACCATGAAATTCCTATAGTTAGGAGGCCTGACATAATTGAACAAGCAGACAGTAATTCTTCCTTAGCCGAGAAAGCGACCGTAGATCTTACAAGAATATAGCAAGCAGCAGTGCGGTACCATCTTCTCTGGAAGCATTCCTCAAACAACCTATTAAAAATACACAATATGACGTCATTTTTGTAATTTTTTTCCATTAAGCAGTACAGTAGCAGATTCAGCATTAAAGGAAAATTACAATCAATCTTTCATCAAAAACACATCCGGCAATGTTCACAAAAACATCAGACAACCAAATTGGTAGAGAACAAGGAAAAAGGCCACCGAAATTCTCTAAGAAAGCCAACACCAATATAAGTTTCAACAATATCCACAAAGTCTCAGGCCACCACTACGGTAGAGAACAGAAAGAAAGGACCACTAAAAAATCTTTCAAAAAACCAAGAGTCCGGTAAGAAAAACTCTATAGTCACAGCTCATCAAGATAAGCATAGAAGAATAGGGAAGAGATCAACGGCCTTTTGCAAGAAGGAATCTTTTTCAGAAGACTTGTCCCCCTTGTTTCTTTAATATTCAATTACGCAATTGCCTCCATGTCTGATCAAGAATTATGCAAATATCATACAAATGTAAAATAAAAGTACACTTTTTTATGCACCCCTTCAAACACGAGGAAGAAAATAAATAACTAAATGTAAGTAAAAGGTATACTCTGTTGATCTTCCAGCAGCAGAGAACAAGTCTGCCCAATGTCGACCATCAGTTTTTCTTGCAACACTCACAACCACATTAAGATACTCGGGAAAATTTCTGATGAAATTACAAGTCTTCTCCAAAAGAGAGAAGTTGGCAGCACGTTTAGGTATTGAGATCTGGTTCTTGTTTGTATTTTGCCTGCAACAAAGTTTGCATCTTAAAAAATAAACTTTTAACACAAAAAAACACATGAATTTAAGATCTGGTTCTAGCTTTGGGAACACATGTAAATGTCAGAACAGTGTAACAAAAAACCCCCCCAGGAAAATACATACAACCACAACAAATAACTAAAATAAACTATATTTCACAAGTTCAGCAATTGCTTAAGAGTGCATCCCTTGAGCGGTGGGGGTTTGTGCAAAGTAAAATAACTGAGAATCAGAAAAACTATGTCGGTATTGATCAATTATTAGATTTGGGGTTTCTCATCCCTATACGCATACCTGGAAATTTCAGCATCAAATACGGTAAAAAGAAGCCACTCCAGACAATGTGAAAAGTGAGGCTTTTCTGCAGACAATTGAGCCAACCGCAAAGCCTCCTCAATTTTGTCCCTCTGACAGGCAAAAATAGAAATAGATTCAGAATGAATATCCTGAATCTAATACAGAACATCATTCATAGGCAATCAACTAGAAAATTGGATTGAATTTTGTAATCAGCAGGGCCAGCATTTGGACACGAGCCATTAGGCAACTAATAAATAAGAACCAAAGAAAGTATATATGTGCTCAGAAGGACCTAACAGTCCTCTCAAAACTAATTCTCCAATTTTCTAATACATAACATAAAGCAATTTGGCTTAAGTGCTCTATTTGTATAAGTTAATCAAAGCGCTATCAATTCCCGTATATCACCATCCAGTGCAACATCATTGTTCCATTTACATGACACGTGCATGATTTTATTCTTATTTTAGATTCATAATTATACAGCCTCAATGGGTGAAGGCAATTGATGATAAATAAGTTAAATTCCGAACAGGTACAAGCAGCGGATATTTCTCCTGAAAATATAAAACCAACCGCCATTATTGAAGTTCAATATGTCAGAAATGCTGGCCTTGCTGATTAACTACCTAGTAACCGATTGCGTAGTCAATCAATTTAATGCCATTACTGGTAATTTGGGCTGTAACTTTCCATTCAAGCATACAAGGTCGATGTGAATAAGACTTCGATTCTGTCCAACAAGGTCATGAACTTTCTATACTAGATTAAAAAAGAATAAAAAATAAAAATTCATGCTGATACCTGAAGGAGATGCCGAAGAAGGCAATGCAATATAGTTTGAGCTTGAGGAGTTGGTTCAAAACATGGAAACTCGGTGCATGCAGAAAATGACATTCTTTGAGAAACCCCGACAACAACACCTGCATTTGGAAGAAGCCCCAGAGGGTACACTTCACGGTCGAATTCCAACTCCGGGTCCAACTAGAAGATAAACATTCAGTGAGTTAACCAATTGGGTGTATGGACTATATGGATCGCCAACCAGATCAGAATATCTCAAGTTTAACGTAATTACTTTTCATAGATTCACTTCCAAAATCTTCTGAAATTTCAATAGCTAAAGCAAATACATACAATATTTAACTGATAATAAAAAAAATTCAACCAGGAAAGGAAATAATGTCTTCATTAACAGAGTAGATGGAAAATCATTCTAGTTATATTCCAGAAAAACCAGAATATTAAAAAGAGAAGAAAAATGGAAAATAAATTCCAGAAACAACTCTTAATGTTAAACTATATATACCAAGGACCACTTCCTTCTTTTATTACAAGTGATAGATTCTTCAATGGAAAATGCACAACCACACAAATGAAAGGTCATCATATGTTATGATGAAAAGAATCATTTGACTGGAGGAGGAAGAGAGGAGAGAGAGAGAGAGGGGGGGGGGGGGGGGGGGGGGGGGGCGCACAGAGGTGTAAATGGTGCATACCTGCAAGAAATCCTCCTGCTTATAAGGGTCAACACCAGGAGATGGATACCAAACCTGTAAACATAAACTTCCAGCAAGATTCTATATCAGACGAATAAACATGACAGAAAACAGAGGTGAATTTTTATAAACCCTAGACATAAGAAAATTGATAGAACTTAGGAGTTGGTTACCTGCATTCCTCGGTATCCGTAATCCAACCATGAAACTTCTTCAATTAGACTCGTTTTCTCCTCTGATTGACCACAAGTAACCCAAAACAATTCAACAGAATCGGTAAGCTCTCTTTCTCGTCCATCATCCAAATCCAGAAGTGAAAGCTCCCCATTTGCTCTCAATATCAAACATCTAGCAAATAGATGTATCGATTCAGAGGCATATAGAGCACAAAAACTTCCAATTATCATTTCACAGATCCATACCTCGCAGGCTCCCTTGCTAACATGTCAGAAGAAGTTGAAACATGATTGTTTAAAGAACATTCTCTTGGAACCTGTTCGGGGATAAAACGCATAGCAGCTGGATGGCTCTTCGCAGTCATGATTGAAAGTTCTCGTACTGTAGAAAGCTGTTTGTCATGTTATCACTTAAAAATGAATGAAGAATAAAGTTCCATTAAAGCAATCTCATTCAGAGTACAATTTGTGACTTCACAAACACAAAGCCACCAGGAAAATAGTAGCATTCGACAATTCTAATCAAATTTTTATCAAAGCACATCTGAAGCATTCCTTTACCTGAAGGTCTGGAGTGGTAGAAGGTGTCAATTCACCAAATAATTTCACATGGAATATGTGGACATCAAATGGGCGATAGGTCACAAGAATATAATCTTCATAGACATCCATCACTATTGGTTTAGCAAGCAATGATTTCCGACATAGTAACGAGCTCTGATCAAGGTGATACCTTGGGTAAAAAAGCAGTTCATACCTGCAATGAGTCGAAACTTCAACAAAATTTCCATCCTTTGCAACCAAATAATAAGAATAATGAAAAAAGATTGCTCCATTCAAACAGATCAGAACCCACACTATTAGCACCTGTGGACAACCAAGGCCTAGATCCTGAGTGATGTGCAAAGGGAAAATGCCTTGGCAGTTAGCAAGATCCGCAGCAAGGCTCAACCAGACATTTTGACTATTATGCAAATTCTAAAAGAGTACTTAAAATAGCTGAAGGATGAAAAGACAACTTCAAAGAATCCACAAGAGAATACAGTAAAAAAAAAAAAAATTATATCTCACATGTTAGAAGACTCGATATAGTTGCAGACAACAATGATCTTCCCCAGCCACAACAAACCTTTACTCTGAATCTTCTGTTCCTGAGTAATATCTCCAAATACTCGCCATTTTTTTTGCCTTATATCATATAAGATTAACCCATGAAGACCAGCAACTGCCAGGAACATTCCGTCCTTGCTTGCAGCCACATGCTGGACAGGCCAATTTTGGGAGATATAAGAAACCTGGGGAAAAAACAAGATTGTATCAGAGATACAAATATGATATCAAGTGAAAACCAATTGTAGAGATTGAAGTTTCGTGAATAACTGGAAGATTTAGGTGTAGAATTTTGAGTTCATCAGTATCTTCTGATTGCACAACTAGTAACCTATCTTCACCATAAATTACTTGACGAATATATGTCATGCCAGAAACCCCTCTGTTAAGACAACATTTGCCGAAGGAAAATACAAGAACTCGCTCTGAAGATCCTTCCTCAATTGCATATAGCCTATATCCATATTCATCCCATTGCATCATTGAGGTGCCACTCATCAATGGCTCATATTTACAGTCTTGGTTTGGCTTAACAATGGGAGAGGATATAGAACTTAAACTGATTTGACGGATCGTTGACATCAGACGACATCCAGACACAGACCAAACTGTAAGTCCTCTTGACTTCCAACCAACAGCAAAAGCAGAATTATCAGGTGTCCAAGCAATACAACTAACAGGACCAGTGTCATCCATGGAGTACCTGTAAAATGTATAATAAACTTCTCTCATTCTCCATGAGATAAAGCCTGATATAATGTCAAGCAGAGGACATTTGAACAGCAGGATAATGAACCAAATGAAAAAAGAGTACGTTCACACAGACATTTACAGGCTTACCCCCAATCATATAAAGACACAGTACGAATAAGTGATGCTGATTCTGCCAAGTCATAGAGCTCAACAACCCCTCTCCTTGTACCTACAGCAAGGATTTGTTGCTCTGGAGCTATTGAAGCACACACAGCATCACCAGAACCCAACTCTTTATCAATTTTAATGAATTCAGCTAGCTTTAAGCCTTTCTTGCTCACTGAGCATGACATTAGTTGTCCATTAGAATACAAAACAAATAGCAACCTCACAGGTAGGCAAAGCTCCAGCCGAATGATAGCAGAGCTTATGGGAAATTTATGATCGGACACAAAAGGTCCTGAAGCGTCGGCAGAAGCAAGACCGTTACTCGGAAAATGGTGGGATAAAGCAGCCACACTGCTATCATTAGAAGAGTGGACAAGTTCAAAAGCTCCATAAAACTGTAGGGGGAAAAAAAACAATATAAAGATAAATTGGAAAATAATTTTACCAAGTAGTATGATCCCAAAGGAGTAATGACCGAACACCCTAAAGCAGAATTGATTAATGACACTGTAACTTCTGAACAGCTAATGCCAATCATATTCAGATTACCTCCCCCTTCCATGAGATACTATATAAAGATCCATCTGAAAGCCCAAGTAGCATGTGCTTGTTATCACTGACAATATTGCTCCTGACAAAGTCACACAACAAGACTAGCAAGATCAGATTTGAGAACAAATACATACAATTATCATACTACTGCCATAAAGGGCAAAAATACATCAGCTCAATAGCATGTACTTGTTATCACTGACAATATTGCTCCTGACAAAGTCACACAACAAGACTAGCAAGATCAGATTTGAGAACAAATACATACAATTATCATACTACTGCCATAAAGGGCAAACATACATCAGCTCAATAGCATGTACTTGTTATCACTGACAATATTGCTCCTGACAAAGTCACACAACGAGACTAGCAAGATCAGAATTGAGAACAAATATGTACAATTATCAGAATACTGCCGTAAAGGGCAAACATACATCAGCTCAATCAACCAAAACCAACAAAAGAAGCATAAAGTAAACTAAACCAGATTTTATATATGCAATTGTCGGCATTTATCAACAATATAGATGCAGAATAAATTCAAAGTAGCATCTTGTGTCCTAAATTTAACAATAATGAGCCCTTGACATGATTATACTCATACAGGTATTCATGCTATGACTTCCCAATACATACAAATAATGAACACCAGAAACAAGGCCCATCCACATAAGTGTATACTCATTAAATTAAATAGACATTTTTTTTTTCAATGGACATATCTAACATGGATTATATAATGTGTGGTTCCTCATAACCAATAGAATCTGAATATTTATACAGTTGAATCAACTACTGTGAACGTCCAAATACTGGGACCAGAACTCAAACTCGCATTAAATTCTAGATTCTTGAAATTCAAGACAACAGAGAATACGAACTACCCACAAAAGGAACAAGAAGAAGAACAGAAAGATAAAGAAAGAGGTTAGCTCAAGAACTTACACTGACAAACCCTTTCTCGCAAAAGGCAATTGCTCATTGAGAACAAGAGATATCTTAATGAAAAACAAACCAGAAGGCTGCTTGCCTCCGATTTGTATACTTTTTTCTGTAAACTGGACCTTGAAAATGTGAAGATATAAGGACGATGTCTGCCAACAAAAAAGAAACACAGTTAACCACTAAAGTGGCACATGTGTACATCATTGTCTTGTATCTATACATAAAAGAAACAAAATCAAAATGAAAGATTAGGTTGCCAAGATATCACACATCATAAAAGTCACAAATCATAACATACCAGTAAAAAAGACTAATAATTATATCCTAAAAGCTATAACCACAAGGATAATAACATTACATAAAGCATTAATCAAAACATATGTGTACAGCTGTATAGCAGTTGTAAAGAGTAACAATGAATCACTAATCAGTTGAACTGAACTACATATAACTAAAATTAGTGATGGATTCAAATGAATAATTACAACAACAGCAATCAATTTGGTGTCGGGGCTCCACACCGCCTGCAAATTCTCGCCCTCTCTTTGCACCGACTCCGAATCCCTCTTGTATTTCCCTAATCTCACTTTATGCTGTAAATAATCCACAATTCACAATTCAGAAAAAACACTCCACAAACCAAAACCCTAAAATCTTGTAAAAATAAATGTTAAAGAAATACCTGCGAAGAGTTCCAGAGCTCGATGTGACAAGGAGACGCAATAAGTAACAATCCGTTGTTAACTTTGAAGTATATGATCTGCTGAGACGATGGACAAAGTCCTTGCTCCAGTGGAATCACCTGCGGCCATCCGTACGCCATATACATTTTGATCTAATTTATTTACTTTGTTTTTCTTGTTACAGAGACCTTACAGAATCAAGAGATCTGAAACATTTTAGTTGAAATGAATGAGCATTTCGGGTAGATCTCATTTCGCAATATGCACTGAAAATTTTTATTTTCATTTATTTTTATTTTTTATTTATTTTATTTTTTTTAACGTGTGAAGCTTTCGTAATTTTTTGCTCGTGGAAAATTGACGTTGGAACATAAATCGGTGAAGTGGACGCTAAGCCGGTGGGTCCGATCTGATGTGGCCAAGTTTATGTTGGAATAAATCCTTCACCATTGCGATAGTGGCAAATGGCAATTATACTGATCTGTGTTGAAGGACTTTGCGACTTACATTGGGTGCCGAAACGATTTGTGTGGGCCTTCCTGGTTTTTGGGCCTCTACTTGTAAAAAGACAACGCAAGACCAATTTGGGCCACGGGTCTACCATTAGGGTGGCCCGTGGCCTTATTAACCCCCCATATTTCATCTCATTATGCGACACTTGCATAAATTTTATCTCCAAGAAAATTCCTAACTTTCCTAGCTTTTTAAAACTGCAGCTCTGACGTTCAAGTCTCTCATCATTTTCAGTTTCAACGATCTTCTCGGGGGTGTCTTGGGGGTTAATAAACTAGCAACTAGTCCTATATCTAGTCGATGTTCGTTATCGTGAGAGTAAAGATGAGAGGAAGAGCGAAGAGGCAAGCTCCTTGATATAAAGAGTTCACGTGGACAATTACTTGCTTTTTGCACGTACACGTAGCGTCCAAAATATTCAGATAAAAAGTGGGGGATTGAATAAATAACCCGACAAGGAAGCCCTCGGCCCAATCAGTTAGCTAATCCATGAACAATCACTGCCGTTCGAACCAATGCAGTGCGTGCACGTTCAAGGGAGATGCTTAAATTCCCTGAACTAAAATATGTGTGTATTACCTACCTCCGTACAGATTTTATAATAGTCAAGACAACATAATTTTATATTATGACTCTTATTTTTAAATACTTTCTTATTCATATTTATTATAAATGAAATAAATTATATTAAGAGAACTTAAAATAAAAATTTAAAGTACTAAAAATAAGAAATTATATTTTTTGATGTAAATAAAAAATTAATAAAATGATATTTTTCTCATACTTTTTATTATTTTAGAAACTGTTTTATTATAATAAATATATATTTTATATTTTTAAGATAAATTATCAAGTAAACAATTCATTAACCCTTCTTTTTCTTTTAATTTTTTATGCTGTTAGGGTTTTTGAATACTATAACAACTGTAAGAGAATAAGTGATATATATTAATTTTAATAAGAATGAAATTAGCAATCTCCCACATTGAAAAGCAAGCAATTTGTTTAATTAATTGCGTAGATGAAAATAATGAAACTTGGCCGCATTAACAAATAATGACGACGATGATGGTGGTGGTGGTGTTAACAAAAGGGGGTAGTTATAAGATGGGGACTAGACAGCAGACGAAGACCACCAAAAATGAAATGTTCAAAAATCCAAATCAAGAGTCAAAAAGGAACAAGCAAGCCCCCAACAACAGAGAGAAGATAAGATAATAGTCGAGGGTGAGAGTGATATTAGTGCAGAAGGAGACAGAGATCAAACATGGGGTCCCTGCACAATTTGGTTATGCATTACATTAGGCCCCTTGTAATCAAATTTCATCAACATCAAAGAAACCACTTTCTTTATTTCACATCAAAACTTTATAATAATCTAAACATGAGACATTAGTTGCACCAAACCTTACTGGTTCATTACCTGTGTAACCCTGTAATAGGAATACAAGATTATATATACATACATACATACATACATACAAACATATATATATATATTATAATTATTAAATCATTATATTATAATTATTATTATGATATGGTCCGAGTAATGTGGGCAGTCCTGTATAGCCACTGGGGGGTGCACAATTCACATTCACTATAATATATAGTGTTATGTAGAATTTGGAAATTTGTGTGTGACATGAGTTAGCTAGGCTAGGCGGGGGGTACGTTAGAGGCAATTGGGCCATGAGTGTCTTGGCGTGGGAAGGCACAGCAAAAATCCTGTAATGGGGGGCTTGGATTTGGATGCATGGGCGCATTCATTTGAGAAGAAAAATATAATGGTGTCAAGAGTGTCATAATCCATCCATGATGGTTTGCTGGTTGGCCGGGGTTCGCACCACCGACGAGCTTTGTCGTATCGATATTCTCTCTGTGAATGGCCTACCACTTTCATGTTCCATGGACCTCCGCATTCTCTCTCTCTCTCATTGTATCACGTTCAAGCCACTGTATCTCAATTCATTCTCAACCGGACCTATCCCCCACTATGTATTAATTTGGAGATCATTTCCTCTCCTTTTGTCCATAACCCGGCAACATTAACTCAAGTTGGGGCATGAAATATTTGCTTCTTGTGTATGCCCACTACTACATACTAGGATTGAATGGTTTGAAAATAAACCATTAATATTCTTCATTAGTACTTGAAAGCTTCTTATTAAGTTCGTATATACCTTCATTTTTTTCTTTTTCTTTTCTTTTTTTTAAAGAATCAATGGATAAAGTACTTTTTCAATACAATGAATCACTTCAAAACACATTCTTCATTCATTCCTCACTTTAACATTTGCTATTTTAGTTATTACTTATAATAAATATTGATTTTTTTTTCAAGTTACAGCACAAATTAATATCGTCATAAATGATTGATTGTATTAATAAAAATACAAGAAAAGTTGATTATATACATAATTATTCTCAAGTGCGAGCTTCCTCGTTTTTTTATATGAAATATTAAATTAAAAATTGACTTTATTAAACCTCTCATATATATATATATATATAATAAAAGGACACCTACACTAGAGGACGATTATATATATATAAAATGATGAAAGAAATATAAACAATTCTTCAATCTATGGTGTGCAAATGATGATTTTGTAATGGGGCAGATAGATCTAAATAACATTAACTTTAATCCATGATTTATGAACGGATCTTTGCTTTATTTCTTTAAATAATCAAGCCCTCTACTCTATACAGATCACAACTGACTTGGAGCCCTCGGATCATTGCCATGAGAACTAAACAATTTTGTTTCCAGGCTTTCAATATTATTTAGATAAGCTTTGTAAAAATCACAGAACCATTTTGCATTCCCGATGAGATATTAATATGTATCTAACCGAGAGGGGCGATTTGTGTGCGCGTGTATATATATATACACACACACACACAATTGAAGATGTTTTCTTTATTTTATTTCTTCATCGATCATTTCATGTTAGCGTTCTAGATTTAAGCAAATAATGCAAATCTTCATTGCACACATTTGCAAAGATTGCGGTGATAATAAAATTTTATTTGGAGTTACTGATTTAAGTGATTAAAATAACCTGGTAGCTAACCTCTAGTATACAGACAGATCCAATTATGAAAATGATAATTTAACCACGAATAGATGATTAGGCATCCACTATATTCTTAGGGAACACTTCCAGCTGCAGCACGTGACACGTGTGAAAAAAGATGCAGCCAAACATTTTTTTCATGCTGGAACCGCAGGCCAAGCGCAGCCTTTCCCTACGTCATGAGTGTACTAATATTTAAAATCTATTGAGACCCAAAAAAGTTAAAAATAATATTACCGTAGCACAAAGAAATAATAAAATTATTTATATTATGATATTGTTATGTTGATCACGATGGTGTTTTGTTAATGACCGAATATCATTTTTCATATCAAAATTACCACCACCCCGCAAAATTACCGGTTCTCACAGACCAATAAAAGGCCCTACTGCTCTATCATAAACCCCGCATCACAGCCTGTAACTCTATCACCTTCGTGGCAATAGGCAAAATAGGCAAAAAGTGTTATTAGTCATTTAGATATAATTGTTATGCATCACCACCAGTAGCCGAACAGAAGCATCCGCTCTCTCTCTCTCTCTCAAAACTCTCTTTATAAGACTTTGTAACCCAAGCTCTCCATTTGAAAACAACAAGTTTTTCTCTTTTGCTTTACGTGATCCATGGGTTTCCCAGTCGGGTACACGGAAGTATTCTTGCCGAAATTCTTCGTACACACGCTCTGCTTTCTGGGTTTCATCAGGAACATCATTATCTGCTTGTTTCGCTATCTGGGTCTATCTGATTTTCTTGAAACAGACGTCATTTGGCCAGACAACTCTCCAACCCGAATACCCGAAAGCGCCCCTGTATCCGCTCGCCTGATCCGAGAAATCCTGCCAGTGATCAAGTTCCAGGACCTGGACATGGTCAACGGAGACCCGCCGGAGAATTGTGCGGTTTGTTTGTACGAGTTTGAAGGCGGAGAAGAGATCAGGTGGTTGAGGAACTGCAAGCACATTTTTCACAGGGCGTGTCTGGACCCGTGGATGGACCATGATCAGAAGACGTGTCCGCTTTGTAGGACACCCTTTGTGCCCGACGAGATGCAGGAGGAGTTTAATCAACGGCTCTGGGCGGCTTCTGGCGTTGATGATCTTTACAGTGAGTACAGTTCGGTTCCGGAGTTGTAGAAATCTTTGTAGGGTTAGAATCGATGAAATAGTTTTGGTTCGATGAGTTTTGTATATACTTCATCAACAGAATGAAAATTTGGCACGTAGCAATACAACAAATTTTAGAAATAAATGAAGGAAACAAAGTTTTGCTATAGCATGGATAATTTTTTCTTTTTCCCTCGTTGAACTTTTTATTTCCAACATTTTTTTTATATATGTTAGATTCTCACAATTATTTTTCAACGGTATATATATATTTTTTAAAACAAAATATTTACTTACCCCTTTAAGGAAAAGGGGAAAGAAAATTGAGTTTAAGGTTTCTATGTCACGAGGCAGCAGGCCGTAAATTGAAGGAATTCATAAGATTTTTAATGTTGGGAAAAGGCTATTATATGAAACATCAGATTGTTAATACTTAATGGTAAGAGTAAAAAGTTTGTCAAGTAGGTGGCTGGCTGACCGGTTTGTTAGGATTTTGTCACGATCGGACGGTGGATAGTCATAATGAATTTGATCAGATGTAATAATATCGATGATAGATAACTAATTATTTCTTTTCTTTCGAGTCATACTACTTACTCATATACCAAACTACCATCAAATCCCAGTTTTGTTTTGTTTTCGTTTACAAGTGATTAAACAAGCCGGAGGGTGTGGTACGGTGAAACGAATTAGTGATTAAGGGTGATGATGGTGCTGCAGGTTATGTTCAGTGATAATTATGTTCGAAGTTAGTATTACTCGAATTGAAGCAAAGCTATTGCATTAAAGCCGGTGGGTGTATTGTGATATTCACGTCTCTACATAATGAATGATGATGTTGAAATTGGACTTTGTGCCTGAGCCATCACTTTATCAGAATATCAGGCTCTGCAACAGTGATCTATAAGTTTCCCAAGCTGGCTTCTGCTAACAAGACATGAAACTGCGGCAACTTCTGCCACATGACATCTGAATCGATCCGTCCAAATTTCTATCTTACCGGAGAAGCGAGGTACAGGCCTCTCTATTATGATCGTCCAAATTTTATGTACGGGTACGGCTACGATCTGAATCATTGTATGATTATCATAAGCTCAAACAGCCTTCGATCTTGTACGTTGTCGTATTTTAAAGAAAGAAAAACAAGGGTATCCTATGCGACAATGCGGACGGTAAATTTGTAATCAACCATGATGAAGATTTAATGAAAACATTTTAAAGATGGATAGTGCCAAACTACAATAATGAATGAGATGAATCTTTAATGTTACTTTTACTAATCGGTTGAATCTGTAAGAATGATTACGGCCTAGATATAATAATATTCAATGCGCCACCCAATTTAAGTACCATAATAATTTGTATGTACTATTTTTTTTTTTAAGGGGATTGATACTCTGAATAAACCGAATCCAGTAGGTGGTTTGATTAGATTTGAAAAATACCGAAAAACTAGTTGGTTTATTTAAATAAATAAAAAAATCAATCCGAACCCCAAAAAATAAAGATTTTAAAGGATAATTTTTTTTTTTACAAAAAAAATTTAACATAAGTAGAACCGAACCATGTCGAATCGGTTTATAGTTTTAAAAATATCTATTCGATTCAGCTCAATTGGAATTTTTTGTTTTTAAAAAAAGGGAACCGTATCCACCCCAACCCTTTTTCTTTTTCTTTTTCCAAGTGTCTAGTGTCCCCTGGTTTAAAATAAAACTGCCCATTGTGAGTCGAAAACACATTTTGACTTTTTGAGTGGCTAGTGATGAATGCTAGTCTTCCGACCCAAAAGTTTTCGCCATTGAAATTGGGCTTACGATCGTCAAATTATAGTCTTATTCTACAGTCAAGCCCATACCATTTTAAACTCGATAAACGTGAGCCGTCGATTTTGATGACTTCTATAATATGCTATGAGTAACGTGCGTCGTTTGACTTCATTAGCAGAATCCTGAACGAAGACACAACCATTGTGCTAATTGACAAAAAACACCTTGTAGTAGCGACCAATTCACAGCCATCTTTGAAGTCATTCCAAGGAAATACAAATATTGTCAAGTCTAACGCACGAAATATTTAATTGACTGAATTTCCCGTTTTGAGTTTTGATAGTTATAATTTCATTTTCAGCTCACAAACGTAAACAAAAACCCATCATCAAATTCATTCCCTCACTCTTTCCACTTTGCTTAAACCCCAAGACTCTCTCATTCATATAGTTAAATCAAAACTCACTTTCTATTATATATTATTTCTCAAGTCTGAAGATCTAGAGATGTCCACAAGATCAACAGGATTAATTATGCACAAAAGCACCACAGCTATTTTCTTGTTGCTTGGATCTTTTATGCTGAATGTAAAATCTGATCCACCATGTGATGACAGTAGATGCAAAACAGGTTCCTGCAACAGCACCGGTGCTTGCATTTGTAATATCCCTGATCCATCCACAATCTTAGACGGCGATCGCCCCTTTCTCGGGTATATATGTTATTACAATTAATGATCATTATTAATTTCTTATATGATCTCACCGTTATTGATCCATTCTTAGGGCATAGCTAAGATACATATGTTTACGCGTGTTTGTGTTTGGAAAATGGAATACATACAGGGGAAAATTTTGTGACGAGGAGATGACAATGTGTGATGGGACAAACGAATTTTGGTGTGAGCATGGAGGGAAATGTGAAGAGATAGTTCAGGGGGAAAATTATGAATGCAAATGCCTTGCAGGGTATGCAGGTGAGCATTGTGAGCATTCTGGGACTCCTTGTGGTCAGATTTTCTGCTTTCATAAAGCTCAATGCTTGGCTCTATCTCAAGCACATAATGCTTGTGATTGCCCTCCTGATTGGAAAGGAAGTGCTGATTGCTCTCTCCCAACACTATCACGAACAGGTCGTTCATTCTGCTTGTCTTGTATAATTAACACTTCAATTTTATCATCAGCAATCTCTTTTTATAATTTAAACTACGGTTGTTCTGATGAGTATCGTACGTACGTACCTCTATTACTTGTTTCAGATTCTTCTGTAAATTCAACCACAGCCAAGTTTCCCCAAGACAAAATCAGCAACAATAGTAATGTGGGTGTAGTTCATCTTTTCCCAAACCAATTTTGAGAATACCCCTTCTCTTCATGTCAAGGCTGAAGCTAATTTCACTGGATTTATTATTATTATTATTATTACTTTTTGTTGTTCGACAGTGGATGGTGGGGTTCTTGGCCGCTTCATGTTCAGCGGGAGCTGTTGCAGGAGGTGCTATCTTCGCCAAGAAATTATTCAAAAAGAAATCGAACACTGCTCCAAGATTCCAGCAACTATCAAGTGTGCAGACTCAAGATATATTGGACGGCGATGAGAATGAATGATTCAATGATCCGCAATTAATGATTCTTCACGCTTTTGGGGGTTTTCAGGGCCTTATATATTGTATTAATTTTAAGAAGGTTATATGACTATATCTATTGGGAAACATCAGTTGTAAGTGATTTATGCCGCTATATATGATTAAAAATTCGTTTAAATTCCTTTGATGAATTCAGATATAAACTATTACACAGTGTACCAGACTCCCCATAGAAACCCTAATTTAGGTCTTGAAGAAAAGGGTACAAGCAAATAATACTGCACCTGCACCTGCACCGATCTCACTCGAGGCTCGAGAAATGATGATGAAAGATGATCTGCTTAATAAAAGATTTTATTCCCGGTCACCATTTCTATGATGGACGGTACTGGATTTAAAAAGATGTCGCTTATTGTGCTAAATTGTCTCCTATTATATACGTACATCAGTATTCAATAATGTGTGAATGCGGAGAAAACAAAGACAACGCGGCTCATATCGGCTAGTCACTGTTTCATGACCAATTCATTCATCTTTTGTTTTTCAGGTTTCTTTATTGGGCCAAGCCCATTCTTTTGACCCAAAAACACAGAAATCCTAACCCGGTTCTGTTATAAATTCTTTCTTGTGAGTTGTGTGATAGAAGGGTAAACGGAATATGAGATTCAGCGTGAAAAATCACCATACGATGCTGATTCGCAGGCTGTGAAGGACGCAATATGTGTTACCTGGCACGGTTCATACCACTTCTTTACAAGTCTAACTAATTAACATATTGTACTTTACTCGAAACCTCAAGGCATCTGGGGAGTAAAATTGCTAACCCTCTAAAACTTTTCGGAATTCAGCTTCCCAGTACAATTAGTGAGTAAAATTACACTCAACTTAGCTCAATTTTGGAACAATTGGTTGTTTACATGCGGGTGATGCATAGGCCAAAATGGATAATAATATAGAATTTAGTTATGTTTTATAAACCAATTGGAGCGGCAATTGGTGCGTCCCTTTTGGAATGGCGTAGGCTGTTTCATCGTTCCAATTTTAATAACCTATTAGTTTCCGCTAAAGATTGTACTAACGAGTGACACGTCTGCCCGGTGCCACCCCCGTCCAAATATTTATATATGCACACAAACACACATTAGCATCACCTAATCTCTGGATAATTCACTGCATTTCATGCGCCGAGACCTCTAATGTCCGCAAGCCATCACAGCCGTTGTTGGGGTTCCCTTCCCAAAAGCCGGGCCCCTTCAGCGTACACATCAAATTCATTTTCGACGTGGGCCAAACGTGCTCGCGACTTCCTTACGCAGCGCGTGCACATTAGCGCGTCCCCTCCACGCTTCATTCCTTCCCTCTCTGTTCTGGGAGAAAAGAATCAGAGATGTTAGGTTACATGTATTATAAACCATTTTGACCTTTTTAAACCAACGAATTCTCCATAATACCCCTTCACCCAGGCCTACTGTTGGAGAAGTGGAGCACACAAGGAGACTGACGACTCTTCCAGTATCAACATGTACAATCCTTGAAATGTATTCAACTGGGCAAGTGATGCTTAATCTGCACGTAGCTTATCATGGGAGCGGGCTGCATATGATAATTTCTTATGAAAGAAAAACAAATAGCTTTGGACAACTATCGTGACGTGTAATAGCGGCAGCTTTCTTTTTACTCCCAAAGAAATCTCCGCAAATAAATATAAAACAAAAGGGCAGGATTGTCAAGAAAAAGAAAACGAGACGAAACATATGAAGGGCCGAGAAAGCAACAGAAAGTTAAGAAACCCTGATTATCGAGTTCTGTGAGATCTGCAAAAAAACCATGAGAGAGAGACCCGCCTGTGAAAGAGAGAGGAAAATATTAAATTATAAACACAAAAAAGAATAAAATAAAATAAAATAAAAAGAAGCTTTTAAGATCTAAATATAAATACCTGTCTCTATTATATCGGTTTATTATCTATCTTAGAATATGAGGATTCGCAAGAACGCGAAGCTCTCTTCGATATTGCCTTCGCACGCTTCAACACCAGAGACTCTGCAGACACACGTGTGCCAGCTGAACCAGTCGCCATGGGATGTGATTCCTTTCTCTCAAGACAGCTGCCCATCTTTAAATTACCAAGTGAGTTTACTTTCTCGTTGTTGATATGATCACAGATCTATCGAAACGCTTCTGTATTTTACCCTCCATTTATCTGCATTTTCACTTCTGGGTTCTAGGGTTTTGTGAATACACTCCATTAGGGTTTCATTAAAACCCTAAATTTTCTCGTTTTTGTCGTGTATTCACATTCAAATAGTCGATTAGGGTAATGGGTCGTTGCCATTTCTCGCTATTTTCATGCGCTAGCAGCTCTTATTCTTCTGTGTTTTGCTTCTCAGTTCGAAGGAGAAGATAGCTTCACAGGAAATGGGAGCTTCGGGGAATCTATGGGCGCTGTTGAGAGGTAATCAACTATTCTTCTTCAAATCGAATCTTTAGTTTCAATTTTGTCTCGTATTTTTATCTTCTTCGAGCGTTAGGGTTTTTTTTATTTTTTTATTTTTGTAATTCATCATTTTCGAATAGTAATACAAAAGGGCAGTAATTATCCAAAAATTTGTGGTGGGTAGCGAGCCTCAATGTGTTTGTGATTGTAAATATGTTGCATATACACGCAGCGTGGCTTCGTTGATGGACGGAGAAGAGAAGGCAGTAATGTTCAAAGTCGATGAAATGGTTATCGACGATAATGAGAATGTGTTCGACAGTAACGAAGAAATCAAAATGGATGACGAATTTGGGCTCGATGATGAGTATAAACCTCCAGCTTGTTGCATAAAGACAGATGGCAAGGGCTGGCACTGCAGAAACGAGCCCAAATATGGGCACAACTTGTGCGACCATCACCTATCTTTGCTCAAATCTTACAGTAACGGCACTTGTTCTTCTGTTAGCCAATCTATCAAGAAACCTGACAAGGCCGTGGCCTTCAGTCGACGAGGCCGAGCTCGGCCAGCCAAGAAAGGTTCGTCGTCGAGTTCAAATCCGTACGAATTTTACTATTATTCTGGGTTTGGGCCTTCGTGGGGAAAAAGGAGAGGGGATAGAGTAATTGAAGAGAAAAAATGCGAAGCCGAAGAAGCTCACGAGAATACCCCACCGAACGATAAAACGCCGTCGTCTTCCTCGCAAATTGATAATGATGAATTTGATTTTGTTGATGATGAATATGACGTGGATGACGAGAATGGAGACAGTGGAAAGAAGAGAACGAGGAAGCCTGTGAAAGCAAGATCATTAAAATCTCTCATGTAAGCCAGGGTTTGTAGATCGCACGGATGCTGGGTTTCTTTTGTTTTTGTGTTTTGTATCGAATGTTTTTATGATTCTCGTTTTTTTTTTTTCTTTATTTTCCTTTTCTCTCTCTTTTTTAACTCTGGGTAAGTGGTTAGGGTTACTGGTTTTTGGACCTTTTTTACAACGGGTGAGATTAGAATTACTCTTTAACATGGCAGGGGCGGTCTTTCTATGGTGTAACTCCAGTAGACCGAAGAGATTGTGTACTAAATCGATGTTTTGAAATGTAAGGGTAGTTTTGTAATTTTAACATCATGTTATAATTTGCAGTAGGTTTTGCATAGATCTTGTTACTTGTACTTAGTCGTGCATGCAATCTGTAGAGAGAATCATTTTCTTTTCAAATAATTATTAGGTTTGGTCAATTTGAATTTGTAATGTGACAATCACGTGGACTTAAATTTCATCTATTTTCACATTATTTTATCTGTTATTACGAAATTTATAATAAAGACTTGGGTGAAATTATTACATATATCTATTTATATATATATTTTTGACAAATAATACAATCACAAATATTTTTATATAAATTGATGTGACATGATAAGATTAATTGAGTAAAAATATCATATGAACCTCATGATTTATTTTTATTATTTATATTTTCAATCAAGCAATTATTTTTTGTCATATTAATTTAAACAATATTATTTATAATTTTTACAAGTATTTGTAGATGTAACATTATTTAATTCCTTTAGTAAACTAAATTTTAAATAACGTAACATTATTCAACAAACCTTACACTTATAAAACTTGCAATAAGCGATAGATAATTATTACCATTACGAGAATATTTTTGTTAAAATAATTCTCAAAAAGAAAAAAAAAATTACTTAATGCAATTTTTCTTTTATAAAAAGAAATAAATTTATTTTATTTAAGATACATCTTATGTTTGGAATAGAAGAATAATCCAAGTTTGTCCATATCAACCATATGTTTTCATTTTTTATTATTAATTCAACCTTTATTTACTCTTATGTGGGGTTAAGGAGAGGTTAGAGTGGACTCTCTGTTATTACTCTATCGTCTATTCAGTATTTATGAACACTAGAAGAGAATAAACTCTGCCTGGTAAGTTGTAACGCGATGAAGTGCTAAATGCAATCACATTTGCAAAATGACTAATTTTACTTCATTGTATGGTGGAATTGTCGCATTCACATCAGCAACAGATAAACCGATCGCAAGGATGAATTCACTAGCTTCGTTAACTTTTACATGACCAAATTCGGTCTGCAACGCCTCCACAAACGAGAAGAAGATTCTGATACGAGTCCGAAAACACATAATCTGGTCAATAAATAAAATGGATTACATAAGTCGATGATAATTGTTAAAATCTAACGTTAATATTGTACACAATTAAACCCAGGAGCAAAATGAATCTTTAATTAGCTAGGTTGATAACCCCAAAAATAATAAATAATAAATAAAATGGCACTTATAAACTGGGTTGTGAAGACTAGGGTGACCAAAAGAATTAATCCGGTTTGATTAAAAACTGTCACAATCAAATATTTAGGTTTCACTTGCAAGCTTACTCGAGTACAAAAGAAAGTACAGGATCCTGTGGGTTTTGCTGCTGTCGATGGACAGAAGCAAATTACCAACAGAGTATATAAGAGATATTTTCTTTTTCTAATTATTGTAATAATCCACGCACTCCCAAAGCACGTGGAGCACACTTGGAGTTGGAGATATCTCAACATTCTTATAATCTTATTCTAAAACTCAAAAAAGAGACTCGACATTCAACAAGTCGTAATTCGTAATCTCGTTTTGGCGCGGTGCTCAGTCGAGGCTCACGACTGGCCCGACGACTGCCCTGTTGTCCGGCGCGACTCATTTTATTATTATTTTTTTCCTCTTCGTTCTCAAATCTCACTCTGCACTATTATTTTCGACAAAAGAAAATGTGCCCCAACCAATTTAAGTAACAACGAAGGAATGGGTCGCGGCATAATAAATTTGTAAATTTCAATATTTCAAATTGAATGCCATTGGTTGAGCCCGGAAGAAATTGAATATACCGTCAATGATCTTGAGAATCAGCAATTGAAGGTTATTATTATATAGCCCAGAAGATGGATGCGCCGATGGGATATAGTCTTATAGATTTTATTTCTTACTTCTGGGGTATGCCGCAATTCTGTATCAACTCAGCTTACTCAAAAGGGAGCAACTCATATCATGACCGGGAAATTAGATAGTTACCATACAGTATTGCTTAAATGTTGTTTAAATATAGATAGATACTGCTAAATATTACAAATAAATAGAAATTCCTAAGGTATGCAGATTATATGGATAGTACAGAGGTAGGAAAGAGAAGCCAAAAGCCACGGGGGAAAATAATGTACAATAAAGTAAAATACTCGTATCGTAGAGTAGTAGTGGAAGATGTTGCTTGGACACCAACATCACTTTAACACACTGCATCTGGAAGATGTTGCTCGAACACCAGCATCACTTTAACACGCTGCAATGAACAAACGAATACCGCAAACATGATAAGTTTTCATCATCGACAATGACCTATTTTAGATTTGCTCATGTCTCAACCTAATATCAAACTTCACTGTTAAAATGATACAAGTAAAACACAAGCTACTTACTTGTATAAATAGGCAGCAATTCCTAGGATTATGCACAAGAGGATGATATCAATGCAGAAGTTTCGACTGGATCTCAGCTGAAATAAGATCAATAAGCAAACAGAAATGAGAGTAAGACTCTGTTTGGTTGAGCTTATTGAATAGAGCTCATGGGAGTCGAGCTTTTCTAAAAAGAGCTTTTTCCAATAGAGCTTTCGACAAAAAGTTGTTGGGTGTTTGGTTGTCAATTGAAAAAGCTCTTTTGAACCATTATGCTCTTCGGTTCTACGACACTAAACGTGCTTTTAAGTTGTTAAATTACCCAAAAAATTATACAAAGAACTAATTTCATAACCATACAACTTTCCACAAAATGCACCCAAGCTATCAATTTATATGAAAATTACACATTTCGTCGGCGTTCAAATTCAACAAACAAGTTTTTAGGGTTTGGAATTAATAAAATTGTGTTAGGGCATTTTGGATATTATATACAAAATAGAAAAGCTATTTTGCATCTAATCCCAAAAGCCCAGATTTTGGAAAAAGAGGCAAAATAGCTTTTGGAGAGCCCAAAAACTCTACTCCTTTCTTAATCACACACCGCTAAAAACTTTGATAACTCCTTTTGAAATAGAAAAGGCACTTACGACCTTTTCAAAAGCCATACCAAACACACACTGGGGGTATAGAAATGGGGAAGGAAGGCATGGCTTCTGCACTTGAATTAAGGTTTGAATACAAAATTGCAACCAAAAGATCTTAGTGATGTATAATATCTTTACCTGGGTTACAGTATCCTTGAGTCTCACGTTGGTACTTTTCAGATCAGAGGTTGCCCTGTCAACCTGAACAATGTTCAAATAAAATTATTTATCAGCGAGATTAATCCCTTCAAAGCAGAATATGTAATTCAATGTAAGTTTCAAATTTTATTATCTATTTATTTATTTTATTTTTAATGTTGTTCACCAATACCAAAAAATATTCCTAGAGAAAACATCAACTTTGGCAAGGATTTTCTATTCTTTGAATTAGTTGAGCGTCAATAACTTCTCATTTCGATTAAATACAATTATGAAAATAGTACATTCTTTAATAGGGAAACAAATACATGGAAAATTTTCACCTCAAAATTACCAAGCGGTGGAAAAAAAATAAGTTCACATCAAGACATAGCTACCAGAATCTTGAAAAGAGGACCACCCATGAGAGTTCTGTTTTCCTACTCCTAATAAATGTTATGCTCCCACCACAGATTGGGAGACACCAACAAAGGAATAAAGGATTACCTTTTCATCAATTTCATCCATCACGGGCACTTGCCTGTCAATTTCCTGCACAAAGTACAGCCAGAATGATGAAAATCAACAGTTGATTCCACTATTTTTATAACACAAGAAATGGGAGAAAGGTACATTAGCAAACCTCATTCATATCATGAGCCATGTTCTTCAATGTGTCCAAACCTTCCGCTATAACATCTAAACCTTGATCCTGAAAAAAGTGTCAAATAGGTATAAAATTGCAACATTTTCAACTCATGATATCTAAACATAAATAATGTTCAAACTGCGTTGTAAATTATACTACTACTTAACATATTCTAGCTCCATAAAGTCACAAATACAAAAAACTTGCCTGTTTCATTCTCCGCATCTCATACTCTTGCCTAAACCCACTCGACTCTTCAGTTTCTTGGAAATATTCATCATCAAATTTCCCACCTAATAAATTAGAAAAGGAATATCAGAAAAAAAAAAGAAAGAAAGAAAAGAAAACCACTAAGTACTAGTGTTTTTTTCTTTACTTCTCTATAACTTAAGACCAATAGGTACCTGAATAAGAGTCAATTTTGATTCCTGTGTATGAAACCGAAGTTGTCCCGCCACCAGTTTGTTTTGCTGCAGTTGTTGATCCATCAGGTATCCCTTCAATTCTATCTTTGAGAGCAGCAACTAAATCACTTCGAGCCTCAAGCTCCTCTTTTGAAAGCCCTTTTACCTGATTCAAGTGACAATGCAATTATACAAGATTAATCTATCACAATTCACTGAGTGACATAAAATTAATTTTTTTTAAAAAAAATATTGACCTTTTTAAAAGCAAGTCTTTGTAATTTAGGCACTTCTTCAAGCAACCTAGCTTTTGTTCTTCGAATCTCCGCGTTCATCGCAACTGCCGTCGCACGATTTTTCTCTGTTGCTGCCGCCTCCGATTTCTAAAAAATTCCGATTTTTGAGAGTTGTAGAGTTAAACACACAAAAAAAAAAAAAGAACAGTTCTTAAAGTTAAAATCAAAGAAGATAAAGTTACCTGGAGAGCAGCGTCGAGGTCGGCCTGAACGACGCCGTATAAGCGAGCGAAAGCGTCGTCGCCGGAGACGTTGAGCTCTTTTTGTTTATCGACATCGTACTTGTCATATTTCTTGCAAATCGCGTCGACTCTTGTGATCAAATCTATCACACTCATTTTCTCCTTTGGTTTTCTCTGTACGGGTTTCGAATTCAGTTTAAAATAAAGACAATAAACGACGACGTCGTCGAAGCAGACCAGAGTCCGGACTGGGACCGCAGTAAGTCAAACCAGGGAGCGGTTATGCTGTGTTTGATGATATCTGCTTCCGTCAGATTCTTGCCACGTGGATCTTAAAACCATCACGGGGCCCGGGACCCATTGCATCTGGGGTAGACATTATTGTACGTATCGTCAGACATGCGATTTGACTTTGGCTTTTTAGTTTTTACTCGCGATGAGTCCTTTGCAAGGCTTTTCTAAAGTTAGTAGAATTAAGTGAATCAGTGAATAAATTTCATCTGATTTAGCTTAAGGAAACACTTTTACAAACTCATGGATTTATAAATTTCATCTGATTCTAATAGACATGGCCTCATACTATAATAAATTTAGAAATTATAGCATGAGGCCATGTCTATGTTACCCATGGGTAACATGTGAAGGGATTGATTGACCAAAGTGAAATGATATCAAGTGGCCATAAAATTGGCAATTGCGAGTTAATCTCAACTGATGAGATCGGTAAATATTCGGTTAAAGAATTTGGAACAAGACAATCATTAGATAGTATAACAATATTTACAGAGCAAGTTTGTGGCTTATGCAATTAATCGTGCGAAAAATTTAATTATTGTCTGAGAGCAAATGTAAAAACAAAGACAAAGCTCTTTCTCCGGGCTAGTTTTTGTAATCGATGCAATCCGGCCACTGGTAATTAATGATAATGCTTGCGCTTGGACAGCTGTGGGCTTTTTATATTTAAGCTTCCTCGTTGTCTCCAAGTTTTTTTTTTTTTTTTGTTTGCGGTTAACGAAGATCTTATTCTGTTAGTTGTTAGTTGTGATGGTGCGTGTCGGAGTTTAACTAGATTGAGCACATTCGATACGATACTTTCTGTGTATTTTCAGTTCCAGCTACTTCCTGCAAGCAACAACCACTTCATATTTTTCGAGGAGTCATTCTTCGATTAAATATAAAAATTGTTCATTAAAGCCTGATAATTAATCTTTCACCTTATATGTTTAACCATGGATAATTTCTCGGCTTTCGATCTTTTCACCCTCTTCGTAAATTTATCACTATCTTCATCAACCGAACAGACTCAGAAGGTAGCACATTTCTACTGAGTGTATCGCGTTTAAAACTGTAGACTTTAGATTATATAAGCTGAAATCTAACCGCAGCTTTAAATGAGGACGAAAAACTGGGTATCTCACCACAAGGGTTATAGTATAATTCATCTTCTTGTTCTCATAAACTAATAATAATACTATTATTATTAAAATAATTCATCTTCTTGTTCGTTGAACAACGTATATTGTACGTGGCTGCAACTATGCGTTCTGGGCAAATTACCCCATGCTTTTCCATTGGCTAAAGCACTGTTGGATTTTCAATTACTGGAATCCTACGAAGCCACAAGCAGCTACTTTATAGATTTCTTTGACCAGTGTAGTTGGTGATTAGCAGGTGAACTCTGGGTAAACAATTGTGAGAACAAATAGAACTACGTACTAAGGTTAATTCTTGGTAATAACTAGAGAAGCCTAGATTTAACATTGCCACGATGTCACCATAATGAGCGATTGTTTAAGCCGGCAAATCTAATAGTCGAAGATTAGATACACTAAGGCTATTCAAGTGGAAATTAATTATTTCCTTCAAAAAAATGTTCCTATATAAATGTTTAACATATTAGAATAAAAAGGGAGATATTCTTTCACACATATTTGTTCTCAAATTCTCTCTCTCATTCACGCATGAACAAAATGATACATCAACTAATTTTTTTTTTTTTCAAGGAACAATCTAACTCCTCCATAGTTGTTAGATGACAGACGTGGCGATTAGAATAAACTAGATGAAAAGAATGGAGCAATTAGAAGTACCTCCCATTCTCCTTACAATTCATGTACTACAAATCTTGTAATTTATTCTGTAATAGTCTTCGAAGACTGAGAATTGAATGAAAAACTATTTGCTTAGAAACAAATTTGCTGAGTTTTTCCTGAAACTAAAGCAGTGAAAATCAAGAACCACCAAGTGGTAGCATTCTGTCGAACAACTGCGGGGCAAATTATTTTGCACTTCTTTGTGACGTAATTCTTTCCAAGTTTAGCCCAAAAGCACAACAACAAACTTTCTTTTCTCAATTTCGATCAACAAATGTATAATTTAATTGATCTGATCTACCATAACCGTGTTGATACCTATGCATGGCCCGATCGTGAATCTTTCTTTAACAATGTTGCTGTTGCATGCCTATGATTCCTGCTATCGATTGTACTCTAAGCTGTCAATATTCGTGCTTGTGCATTTACATCCGTTGGATTGTGGTAATTCTAATCTGACGGTAAAATCCAGACAATTACAAAATAAAGTAAGATCTTGCCACGTGGCCAAGATAGCTGGCCCATTTTACGTACAGATGTTAACTTTATTCTTTGTTTTAGTATATCTCAAAAAATTCATTTAAAAAGGACTTTTTTTTTTTTAATCAAAAGGACATTCGACGAGTAACAATAATAATATTGTGATAAAGTGCAATAATACAATCACAATGTATTTCATACAAATAACGTTGTATAAAATCTGACATGACATATCATAATCAGTTAAACTGCAAACATAGTATTATTACCTACGTGACCAGTAAATTTCCATTTAATCCTTGTGCTTAGGCTTTGAACAAATGAATTATGTATTCCTCATGGTACAAATAAAAAAAAAAAAACCAAAATATAAACGGTAGTTAACCCAAAAAAGAAAAATTATCAATAAAAAAAATTCCCAGGACATCTATTATCTAAACTTCCAAATAATATCATTACAGAGTGATTGAATACAGGATTTATGTTTTTGAAGATGGCCTAAAGAGCAATGTAAATTGAATCATCTTAAATCTTAGATTTTTGTGCATCTTGCATACCTTCAGGGCCCTCCGATTATGAAAACGGTTATACTTATATAATGAACTTGAAGCTTCTATCGGATCTTCCCTTATATTATATTAGGTAATTTTTCTAACAAACATATATGAATTTTTGTCTTTATAACTGTAAGGTCAGAAATTCGAGTTGGCATGGACTCAACTTTCATCAATTAAGTATAATTGTATAGAGTTAATTTATAAATTTTTCTTACTTACGAAATGTGAATGGAAGTCATCCCTCCTCCATGAAAGGTATTTATATTTCATAAAAAATTTAATATAATATTGTAAGTTACAGTTATATATCTGATTATAAATATTAATATATTTATTTATTATAATAATAATTATAAATATTTATTATAATAACAGTAATCTCATATATAAGCATAAAAAAAAAAAAGATACGAAGATTATACGCAATTTTATATCCTTTTTCTCAATCACAAAAATGCATTAAGTTTATTCTAAAAAAAAAATACAAAAAAGAAAATACATTAAGATTGGTTTGTGCAGAAAAGTCTGCTGTTACTTTAATTCACACCGTCGAGAAAAATAAATGCAAAACACGCGCCCTCCATTTTAACCCCGTTCGAGCGAGTGCTGAACGTTGGCCTTCCTTTGCGCGTGATTATAACGTAGTTGCATCATCTTCGACAACTAGCTTGACTGACACAAGTCAACCGAACACGCCATAAAAAAGTAAAACTTAATAAGATTAAACAAGAATAAAAAATCCCTCGATTAATCCACTGACTTAAACAAAACCTTTTAACAATATTCACTTTACTTTAAAAATCTCGCTTGTTCACGAAGAATCAACTCAGAAAAGAGAGAAAAGAAATGGTAGAGAATTTGATTCCATGCTATCGGTTTAATCTGATTATTCTCAGTGTTTTATTGTCATGTTTCTTTATCCGCTCTTATTCACTCGGAGAAGTGGATGCCTACGGCACTTTCTCTATCTCGAGTTTTAGATATCCCGAAACTCGGCTAAGGCCATTTGATTCGCGTTATTTCAGAGGTAACGGATCAGCATATATCGGTTTTTTTTTTCTTTGAAAATTAATTTTTTTACAAGAGTAATACTCATATTTGAGCAAATGGCTTGTGATCAAGTGGCTGCTTACCCTTTTTGTCTTCAGTATGTGTTGGCTGAATAAATTATTTCATTTTTTTTTTTACATTTTTAATTATTAATTCTGATGTTTCACTTGTTAAGACGTTGTTTCTTGCTCCAGTTGATTTGCCACCGTGGTTCTCTTCATTGTCGATAGTGCTGGAGTCAGACGTTGACCTGGTAAGCGTGCTTGTTTAATTTGGGAGGTTTTTTATAATACAAAATATTGCTGATGTCTAATAACTTAACATGTTGTTTTTGTGTATAGCCTGTTTGGCTAATTGTAAGATTGTTTTAAAGTTTATTTTTCCTACAATCATGACTTGAAGAGATGTTAAAGTTCTGCTACAAAATTTGCGTGCAATCATCAAGGCAATTCCATGACATTACTTCTTCAATTCTATCGTAATTTCTTTCTTTCTTTCTTTTGTGTGCAATTATCAAGGCAATTCCATGACATTACTTCTTCAATTCTATCGTAATTTCTTTCTTTCGTTCTTTATTTATTTTTTTCTATCTGCTTATAGTTCAAACCCTTAACAGGACGTCAGAAGCATAGCAAAAGTTCCGAAAAGTGCTCTGCCCTTGATTTGCTTGAGAGATGGCAGTCTCCCTCTGCCAGAAGTCACAAATACTTTTGTAAAAGGTTTAGGTATGATGTGCTAAACTTGGATCTCCTGGCTTGCTGGCTCCTCTCATCTTTTCTATATTATAGTTTTTAATATGTTCCCTGTATTATTCCACTCTATTTAGGGATTTATACTCTGCAGCTCTTATACATCTGAATGCATATGTGAAAAGATGTTGATCAATCTCTTAGGTAGCTTAAGGATGAATGTCAGAGCTTTCAGTTTCTTTTTGGGCCCGAGTTATGTTCCCATGCTTCAATATAGTTTTTGGCATTAGTAACCATATAAGATTCCGGTTGCTTAGTTATTCTTAACAGCACTATTTTCTGATTCTAACACAACATGCTTTGGTTAGGCCCAAATTCTGCCTGTTTTTGTTCTCTTAGGTTCATTCTTTGTGTTATAAATCTAACATACTAGCGATTCAAAATTTTACCTTTGAAAATTTTCTTTATCGCAGCGTTAGGTTCTTTCGCAAATGGATCTTCAAACGAATTAGATGATATTCAGAATGAGGAACAGTGCTATCCGATGCGGAAAAATATATCAGTGAAGTTGACAAATGAGCAGGTCTATATCTTTACTTGTATGCAAAAAACCTAAAGGTCTTGCTCCGTGCCTTCTCTCAACAAGTTTTCATTCTGTCCTCATATTCCCCCTACTTGTCCTTATTCTTTTCTGGGAGCTTTGACGCTGCCACATATATGTCTATTGTACAAACATTTTCTTAGTTTGTTTACAAAATTTATTGTCAGTTAGAAACTGTTGTCAGCTTTAACTTATAAGTCTTCGCTCAGATATCGCCAGGAGCTTGGTATCTTGGATTTTTCAATGGCATTGGAGCAATAAGGACACAATCAAAGATGGTATAGCTCATTAGCATTAGTATTAGATTCTTCATTATTCAGTTTCATGATATATTAGTAATTCTATTTGCATCTTCTGATTGTTCACTTATTTACTTTACATCTCTATCTATATATTATTGATGACTGCAACCGTGAAATACTTACAAGCTCTGTGAGAAACACAACATTAATGCAGCAATAAGCTCTGTGAGAAACACAACATTAATGCAGCAATCTTTGGTTAGAAACAATATCATTATGATGATAGCTGACAGAGTGCTTGGGGACTTTTCTTTTTCCTTTCTCTTGATATCATGTAGTTGTTTATTCTAGTGCACAGAGGAAAAAAAATAATTTCAAACGAACAGCAGTTATATGCTTTTTCCTTCCAAAATTAGGAACTTTTATCAGAAATTTTAAAAGAAAGGAGCAAAGATTGATTCCTAGCTAATATATGCTTTGTTATTCAAACTGTGGAGAAGAGTAGAGGTTTTTCTTTGTTGGCACCAATGGAAGTCGAAATGGTTATGACAGGAATCTGCAACCTTAGAGTGGCTACATATTCCAAAAGCCCTCCAATTCTGGCTTTAAGATTCTATGTCAGTCATTTACTTAAGATTATGACTGTCATCACTTGTAGAAAACTTAAGTGCTACTGGTTTTGTTTCCTGAAATCTTTCCATTCAACGTTTTCTTCCTCTTTATTAAAGCGCTTTTTGATACATTGATGTCACCAATGCCTCAATGTTGCAAATATTTTGAGAAATGAGCTTGCATCTAATTCTCTGGTTCTGCAGATTATTCGAGGCCCATCTTACTCCTTTACTGCCAACATTAGTGTGGAAGGATGTACAACCTCAACAATGTGGGGCCCGTACTGCAATCAGTCAGTTGACCCGCTATCATGTGTTCGATCTGACAGTTACAATCTTACTGAACAGTTTCCTGATAGTAAGCCGAACAACAAGACTACTCAAAATGGGGTTTTTTGCAGGAATTCTTTTGACTCACCTTGCCATGGAAATGGTGAAATTAAAATCTTCTTCTTGGATGTGTTGGCAATAGCAGAACAATTAAGCATTATGGCTACGAATCTTACATTCAGTATGACACCATCAAATAATACTCTAAATGCCAGTGGAGCTAACATAATGTGTTTTGCTCGTCATGGTGCACTGCCTTCAGAAATTCTGCATGATTATTCAGGTGACATATCCAACGGCCCTCTGATTGTTGACTCACCTAAGGTTGGTCGATGGTATATCACTATTATACCTGTTAATCTTTCAAAAGAACTTGGAGAGACTCGGAATGCTAGTATGCAGGTTTGCTATTCCTTGGAATGGCAAGCACTTGAATGCCCCATGGGGAAGGCCGGAATAAATTGCAAGTGGGAAAGATATATACTTCAGGTGAGACTATGTCCTCTGCATCCTCAAAAAAACTGTTTTAAATGTTTTTCTTCTTAGTATTTTGCTGTGCCATTTGGTTTCCACATTATAACTGTTGTCTTAATATTTATCAATTTTTTATTTGACATGCAAATCTAAGATTATCTATGAACTTAAAAATTCTCTGGATTGAATCGTGCATGCATTCTTAAACTGGAAATGCAATAAAATTGAAAGTTTATGATGAATAAATTGGTAACTTGCATTTTGATGGTGACATTGAACTATAGGTGAAGCTTAAGGTAACAAGATATCATATAATATATACTTTCAAATGGTGACAGATTAAGATTTTAAGCTTATAATGAACGAACTATTACATGCTTACATCAGCAAATTGATCCACAGGGTTTGTGAATGCGTTGTTTCCCCATGATCCTATCCTGATAGCTTTTGCTGGATGATTATGGAATGCACCTTTTGGATGTTTGGATTTAAAGTATGCTTTGGCTTATAATGCAGAAAAATAATGATTAAAGAAGAGGCTTCAGCATATTAGATGAATATTTTGCATGCAAGTTTTTGTTGTAACATTCATTTCACCTGCTGAATGATGTAACAGATTATTCATATGATTCCTGTTACTTTTTTTCCCCCACTCACTTTAAATAAAGATTATAAGCAGATTATATTTCTTAGGCATATTCTTGTAAAGAAACTTACCCCACAGCAATACTTATTGAGGATGGTTCTCTGCAGACAGTTATCAGGAAAGAGACCCTGTTTGAGTCCTATTATATACCAGTCAGTGAAAAAGTACCCTCAGATTCTGCCGATTTTCCTCTTGAACCCCTTTTAAGCAACTCCTCTTACGATGGAGGACAAGATAATACTTGGACTTATTTTCTTTTGAACATTCCTCGGGGTGCCGCTGGAGGAAGTATCCATATCCAACTGACATCAGATACAAAGATAAAATATGAAATATATGCTAAATCTGGAGGATTGCCATCTCTTCAGACCTGGGACTATTACTATGCAAACAGGACAAATAACAGTGTCGGCTCTATGTTCTTTAAGTTGTATAATTCAAGTGAAGAAAAGGTTGATTTTTATATCTTATATGTTAGAGAAGGAACTTGGGGATTTGGTATAAGGCATGTAAATACCTCCAAAAGTGAGACTGTCATGTCTGTTTCGCTTGAAAGATGCCCAAAAAGATGCTCGTCACCACATGGGCAATGCAGAAATGCTTTCGATGCTAGTGGATTGACATTATACAGGTTTTTATTTTCAGTTTTCCCCTTGGTTTAACTCTTTCAAGTTTATTATATTTCCTAGATCTGATGCTTTTTACTTTTGTTTTACAACAGTACGTAGAGCCATTGTAGGCGAAACTTGGATACCCACATTTGGAAATTTGAACTCCAGTTCTTTTTTTCCTTCCTTGACCCTTTTAATGGTGTCATCTTTCTGTTTTCAGCTTCTGCGCCTGTGATAGAGACCATGGAGGCTTTGACTGCAGTGTTGAACTTGTATCACATCGAGGTAAATATTATGATGAAGCCAAATTTAGAGACATTTGCCTGTGGTCCACATGCTTTTTTTTTCCTGTATATAAAATAAAATAGTTATGCATACATGAACGTACACACGCACATATGCATGTAGGAAGTATGTGTCGATGAACTTCTGCTACTCAAGGGGTCTATTGTTTATGAAGACAATTACTTGCATCTGAAGTGAATGTTAGGACCCAGCATTATGGTAATAAATGGTTTTCTACCTTATCCATCAACTTGAAAACTTCATGCAGGACATGTGCGGCAATCCATTGCTCTCATTGCATCCAATGCTGCAGCTCTACTTCCTGCCTATCAAGCCCTTCGACAGAAGGTAAAGCTCTATACCTGCTTTTCTTGAAATGGATTGATAGTATTATGAAACTTTTTGGATCAACAGATTTTTGAGGTAAACACCATAAATCTTTCCTAAGATGACAGTGTCATTGATCTTCTTAAAAGTTATGATGATCACATCTGTTAACCCTACACCCAACCTCTCTAGTAGTTGGGTTTGTTGTGCCTTTGTCATTGCCTTTGTCATTAAATGTTAAATATTTCCTGGAGGGGTTACTTCTATAGTACAAATCCCACAAAGGTCAGTGATATTGTCATTAATACCAGGGAATATCGATCATATTTATACTAACTTTTAAGAATCTAGACACGGAACATTTGTAAGCTATACCAAATCAGCATAAAATATGCCTTTTTGTCTGATCATTTAGTTTTCCCTTCAACAGAAGGACAATAATTTTCTGCATGCAGGCATTTGCAGAATGGGTACTCTTCACGGCAAGTGGTATCTCTAGTGGATTATATCATGCTTGTGATGTTGGCACCTGGTGTGCATTATCCTTTAATGTCTTACAGGTATGACTTGTTCCTCTTAAGAATGTCTTATTTTGTATTTGTTTTATTTGAAACCATTGGTCTTTTATAGCTCTAGGAATGTGATTAACTCATAAGTGCTTCTATTAACTCAAAACAAACATCATGGATTGAGTGCACGTTGAAATTTATACACCTCTTGTCGTGAAAACACCAATGACGTAAAAAATAAGCCGGCCAATTGAAAGACTGCGTTGAGACTTGTCCAATTATGTAGCATGCAGTAATTCTAGTATTCCTTTGTTTTCCACGAGTAACCTCTTTCTATCAAGAGTGTTTGCTGTTAAGGTCATTGGATTGAGATACTATTAATTAGGCAACTGGAAAATGTTTCAGTTCATGGACTTCTGGCTCTCTTTCATGGCCGTGGTGAGCACTTTCATATACCTAACTACAATTGATGAAGCATTGAAAAGGACAATTCACACAGTTGTAGCCATCCTTACAGCCATGATGGCCATAACTAAGGCAACCAGGTATCCAGCAACAGTGGATAGAATTCAATTTTGTATAATGTTCATTTTTTAGCATTATGGCATCTAACCATGCTTAAACTATTCTGCAGGTCTTCCAATATTATTCTTGTAATATCAATTGGAGCAGCAGGTCTTCTTATTGGATGGCTGGTGGAGCTCTCCACTAAGTTTAGATCATTTTCCTTTCGATTCAGTTTTTGTATGAACATGATAGACAGGTAACCTCTTTCTCTCTTTTTTTTTCCCTAATTTTGTGGCCGGGGGGGGGGGGGGGGGGGGGGGGGGGGGAGTGGGTGGGTGTGGTTTCACATCTTGAATTTTTAGTTACTTTACTTTGCTCAAAGTGCAGTTAGAAGTAAAAGAATGCATGTGGGTAGTAGTATAAATATGTTTGATGTCTTTTAGTATATTAATTGCAGTTGAAATTATGCAAATATAATTCCTTTCTTAAAATTCATTGGTTCCTAATGGCAATCATTGACTTATTGAGGCAATGTGTCTGCTTCAGTCATTGGGCACTGAGATTTGAGCTAATGATCTAACATAAGCTTCTACAATTCCATGATTGGGATATACCGGAGATCGGGCCTAATAATTTCTACTGTAAATTAGTACTTGGGTATGCAAGATACAAAAGGATAAGAGATACAACCTTTCCACCTCATTAATATCGTACCTGATTGCATGAGTATATGCTGAATGAATTTTATTTCACTTTATTTCACAACTGCAGACAGCAAACTATTATTGAATGGCTGCGGAATTTCATGAAGACAATTCTGCGACGATTTCACTGGGTTTTTGTACTAGTGGGTTTTGCTGCATTAGCAATGGCAGCAATAAGCTGGAAATTAGAGACTAGCGAAAGTTACTGGATTTGGCACAGGTATTATGAGTTTATTAGTTTCTCCTCTCTCTGTCTCGTTCTGTGTCTGTTTCGCTGATGTTTGCTGTGTTAAATGGTTTTGCAGTATTTGGCATGTGACCATATATACATCTTCCTTCTTCTTCCTTTGTTCAAAAGTTTCTAGCTTAAATAGTGAGAATCAGAGACCCGTAGATGGAAACTATGAGCTAACTCGGCAGGATTCAATGCCCAGAGGTGATTCTGAGGGGAGGGAGAGACCGGAGATTTTGACATTCTAGCTCCAAGAAAAAGGCTATTCATTTTTTCTAGGCATGGAGAACAAGTTCTCCTGCCTAGCTAGACCAAAAGGGTCTTATTATTGCATGATTCGATGCAGAATAGAATGGTAAAGGAAGACATTTTATACTCCTCAACAGAAGCAGTTTGTAGTAGATTTTTTTCCCATTATTCAGGTTCCTCCTCTGTAAATATATATATATATATATACAAGTACCCAACCTTGGTATGAGGAAGAACAGAGGCAATATAGAAAGGATGCTGACTAGCGGTTAGTGGCAGAGCAGGACACAGGGACAACGACGTGGTCTTTCATTAAAGTTGAGTAGGTATCTTGTATTTACAACATCCATGGTGTTTAATGGAAACAGTACAGATTGTACTGTTGTTTTGGTTTTTGTTCTGACGTCAGTGTTGGAGAGGGAGGGTAAATAGTCATGCATGGCTTTTCGGAAAGAGATTTGAGTGGTAATGAAAAATTAGTCAGGAGGAATCAATCTGTCTTTCAATAGCTATAGAACATTGGATATTCTCCATAAAGCTTAAGGGACCGAATCAAATTGCCCATTGCTCTTAAGGTAAAAAATTGTTCAAAGATTTGAATGTCTGGAGAAAGCGGCTTTCCCGTTAAAGAATTTTAAACAGGAATCAGAGGAAGAATGGTCCTCATGATCGAAGAGACGAATAAATATTCATTAATTTCTTTTTCATGCATGAACTTTTTAATGTGCTTTTTCCTTTTTCAGCGTCACGCAAATGATTTCCTCTCAAATCTTGAGGACAAAAAAGTTACGCCATTGCGCTAGTGAAGGATAAAATCTATGTTAAGTGGAATTCATGACTAAAACACTTTCCCTTGGCTATTTCATAAACACGATACCTATTAGTAGATAAAATACAAATGAGCGTATAAACTATTAACAAATTACCAAAGCAAATCAATAAGAATCAATAATCAAGTAAGGCTGCAACAATTCCTTGCAAAATGAGTGTATTACTGTACAAGCAAAACCTCATGAACAGATGCTTCTCCATACGCGTGCGGCAACTAGACTTCTTAATACTACCTTCACACCAGTTTTAATGCATTTGCAAAAGTAGATGCAAGCTTAACTCCATCAAAATGTCAACTTACACCTTGAATGTCATTTGGCCATTTGAAGATGTTATTGTTCCCTTGTCGAATTGCTCCTCTGGGAATAAGAGGCTTTCAAAAGGACATCTGAAGGTGCTAGCTCTCTGTAATCCTTACGTACACTCCAAAGGATCTCTGCACATCTCCTCATGCTTGGCCGATTTTGTCTGTGTGGAGCCAAGCATTGCAAGGCTAGTTCAAGTATCTTTTCAAGAGCCAAGTTATTAGCTGCAGTTTTCTCTAGCCTTGGGTCCAAGATTGAAATGGCATCTCCATCAGAAAATTTCTTCATTGCCTGCACTCAACAACTTAAGTCACAATAGAGACTATAACCATCTTTGTAGACAATATTGCCCTATGAATTCAACAAGACTTCATGTTCTAACCTAAATAGCTTTTGTAATTGCATTAAAGGATCGAGGTGTTGACAATGTATTAACAAACAAAGAACTGAGGGTGAGGGGAAGAAACACACCCATTTTACAGTTATCCGCTCTTTAAGTTCCCTTTTTGGTTCAATTGGGCGCCTTCCAGTGATGAGTTCAACCAGCAACACACCAAATGAATAGACATCGCTCTTCTCAGTAAGTTGATAGGTTCTCAGGTATTCCGGATCCAAGTAGCCAGCAGTTCCTTTAACTTGGGTTGACACATGGGTGGCACCTGACTCAGTATCAGCTCCTAATCTAGCAAAACCAAAGTCCGCTACCTTGGCTCGAAAGTTTTCAGTGAGGAGAATGTTGGAGGACTTGATGTCTCTATGAATGATTGGGTGGTCTACAGGGAAGGCCAAATAGGACCAATTTGGATCATCAACAGAGTCTCTTAGTTTCAGGGGATATAAGAAGCATCAATATCTTGATAAAACTCAAATGAGTCCAGCAGTACAGCAAAAACAAACCTGTATACATATGAAGATAGGTGATAGCATGGGCCACATCGATGGTGATATCTAGCCTGGCAGCAAGGTCAAGAATGTTGCCATGCAGACCTGAATTTATGCTTCTCATATTTCAGGTGACAGGATATATATCCAGCAGGTACCCTCAAAACAAATGTACAAAAGAGTGGACAGAGAGAAAAAAAAACTCACAATCCAAGTGTTCCCTGAGAGTTCCGTTTGGAACATGCTCCACAATTACAATTCTTTCATCTTCAAACTCTAAATACCCATGGAACTTGACCAAATTCAAATGTTCCACCCGTGCCAGCGTTCGAATCTCACTTTGAAATTCCGCACCCAAATGCTTATCATATACACTCTGCAAAGAAGGACAACTAAGTGAAACTGAAACCCCATATCATTGACATAAAGTATAACCTCAACAAGGCCATAAAGGCCGGGAAAGTATGATTTTATTAAACCTTCTTAGCACGTTTAATTGCAACAATTGTTCCATCTTCGAGTCTGCCCTTATAGACAGTTCCAAATCCTCCTTGTCCAATCTTGAAAGAAGGGGAGAAGTTCCTGGTTGCCTTGTAGATTTCCTCCATGGTGATCTGCACATTGCCAGACTGACCTCCTCCTCGTGTTGAATTGATTGAACTCACATACACACCTCGATCTGAACTTCGCCTTCTCTCACTGCTAGCTCTTGATCTTGAACCATCCGATTTTACTGAAAATTAACCAATCAATCATATATCTTATAATATTCTAATTAACTCGATCAGCTAATACATTTCAATATTACAGTTCACAAAGAAAATCATTTAAATAAAAATACATCCATGAAATGTAGGTAACTAATTAAAAAGCAATCACTGCGTATGCCTGTACCAACTACCAAGTATCAAACAACATGTCACGTGTTGCATATATAAATGCGAAGCCAAGATCAGCTGATTAATAATGAAAGATACCACTAGAGCGGGATCTCGAAGGTATCATACCTGGAGAAGGCTTGAACTCATTAGAGTTGACAAAATCCTTAGAGCTATTGGTTTCGGGGGGAGTGAAGCAGGCAACAAAGAGTCCGGCGACGGCTTTGGCGGCCATTGCCAGAGAGTTCTTGCCAGTCTTGCGGACGGTAGAGGCCTCTGAGTAATGAGAGCTTGAAGAGTAGAATAACCTGTCCGGCGTTGACCGCATGCCGGTGCTAGGGCTACGTCCTTTGCAGAGAGGATTTGGGCTTTTCTTCATTATTAGTCTTACTATGACTTTTTCATCGAGGAAAAAGAAAGAAAGACAAGTGGCTCTGGGTGGGTTGACGTCGAAATGGCCGGTGGTTGCGTGAGAGGGAGAGACTGTTATTAGTAATGACTTTGATTTTTCAAACGCGGTTCTCACTAACATGCGCCATCTGTGATCTGTCTCTTTTTTTTTTAATGTTTTGACTAACAGCAAAAGATTTAGAAGAAACTTTTATCACATATCTTTTTTTTTCCCCTCATTTGCTGTGCTTAACTATTGGCACTGTTCTTAAATATTTTTATATTTTAACGTTGTCATCAAAATGTAAAAAGAAATAAAGAATTTTTGGCAATAATTAAGTAAAAAAATAATTATTGGGACTAGTCTTGAATAATTTTATTGGACTAAATTATATAAATTCAATAAATTAAGATTCAAATGTGTGAAATTTTAAAACCTATTAGAGGTACTATGTCAATTACACAATAAATAAATAATGCTATAATTTTAGTTATATTAAATTTAATTATTCATATCATATCATATCATATATATATATATATATATATATATATGCATTAGTTGGTCGTTGCTTCTAGGATTTCTCTTCATATGTCAACCGTTAGAGACAAGAACTGGCTCTTAGCTAGCCGATTGGCCCGCGTAGACCAAAGAGGAAAACGACTAGCCGTATGACGAGGGAGCAACAGTTAGTTTGCAATTAAAAAGCAGCTGCGGTAATATTAGATGTAATCGACACGTGTCAGTTTTCCATTGCAATAGAAGCTTAAGTTTCAATATTTTTCTCGCCAAATCGCAGTAAGTTTGCCACCAGAAAAATGAAATGGAAATATGTAACGGTTGGTTGAGCAAGAACGATCAGAATCCTTGCAAATTACTACTTCTTCATAGCGGAAATGGGAAGGCTTTATCAAATAAATCAATTGGTGATGATTTGATAATTTCTAGAGTCGCGAGGTAATATGTAATTATATAGTATTTATATTACTTACTAAACAACAAAGGGAAGTGAAACTTATTCCACGTCTCCAGGAAGAAGAGGAGTAAGGAAATAATTCACCCTTTGATTAGAAGTCAATTCAAATGTGGTTTTAGTTGGAATGGAGATTGTCAAGGGTTCAACACAACTCATAATGTTACAATTGGAGAGGAAATTGACAAGATCCTGCAGTTAGTGAGGATTTTTTGCTACAACTTGAAGGGAATCCTTCCAATCGGGATCTGTTTCAGGATAGATCAATTTCATGATGGTGAAAGGGCCTGTCATTGGTTTCTGTACTGACATGTAGTACGAACCAAGGCAATAAATTAAGAAAATGATGTATGGATCATACTTCTGGGTACGTGTTATGCTATTTTATTAGCTTGGAACGTTGTAAAATGAATGAGAAGCTTCCACCTTTTCATATTTCCATTAAAAGATCATCTTCAAACTTATGGCGGAGAAAAATGAACTGAACCGAAAATATCATGCTTCAAAGTGAAAGCACTGGGTCAGCCAGGAAACCAGGGTGTAAATTCATCCATTTCTTTGTCAAGCACATTGGCGGGACCAGAAACGTTATCCTCCTCCATAAGATCAAAAACTGCACCTAGCATAGCATACATGTCTACTGATTGAGCGTGGGATCTGTCACTTGATACAAATGTGTGAATGTTACCAGCAATTTCTATCCAGCTACAACCGGGAACTTTATGATCACAATTTTCCCTCATCATTTTGCGTAATCTAGCAACATCAAACCAACATCTTTCAGAAGCATACATGTTAGACACAAGAGCGTAATTCACTGCCTTGCTAGGCTCCAACTCAAGCAGCTTTTCTGCAGCCCACTTTGCTAATCCCATGCTTCCATGAACTTTACATGCCCCAATCAAAGCTCCAAGAGTATCCGATCTAGGTTCAATTGGCATTGATGCCAGTAGATCATAAGCCTCAACCAGAAGACCCATTCGACCAAGAAGGTCAGTAAGACACGTATAGTGCTCTGAATCTGGTATAATACGGTAGTCACTGATCATCAAATTAAAGTAATGGAGCCCCTCACTGACTAGCCCACCATGGCTACAGGCAGAAAGAACCTCAAGAAAAGCAATACTATCTGGCCTTACACCTTGAGACAACATCCTTTCAAAAACCTCAATACTTTCTTTTGGAAGGCCATGAAATGCGTACGCACCAATTATTGAAGTCCATGTCACAAGGTCAGGCTCTTTGACAGAACCAAAACACTGTAAAGCACCAGCAATGCTGCCGCACTTGGAGTATGCATTTATCAAAGCATTTTCAATTGATAGAAAAGCTTGAACTCCATTTTTAATCACGTAAGCATGAACTTGCATGGTTTCACAACTGATGGATGAACTCCCACATGAGCTAAGAATGCTAGCCAGGGTCACTTCATCTGGACAAAAGCTTCCTCGAAGCATATCTCTAAGAAGTTTAACAGCCTCCCTTCCATCTCCATTCTGCCCAAAACCTACAACCATTGTATTCCAGGAAACAACATTTTTAGCAGTCATCCCATCAAAAACCCCACGAGCATCGTTTATATTTCCATTCTTCGCATACATATCTACAAGTGAAGTAGCCACTAAAACATCTAAATCGAAAGACTGTTTAATTACAAGGCCATGAATCTGCCTCCCCAATTTAGAAGATCCCAAAGGTCCACATGAATTCGCTAATCTAGAAAATGTGAAATAATCACCCTTCATACCTTCCAAACGCATCAGGTTAAACACCACAATAGCATCGTATCCCAGGCAATTCAAGGCATAGCAAGACATCATCACATTCCACAACACCAAATCTCTGCACAAAACTTCATCGAAAACCCTCCTTGCATCTTCAACAAAACCACATTTCCCGTACAAATCAACAAGGGCACTACTTACAAAACAATTTAGACCAAACCCAACTTTCAATATAAAACTATGCAATCGCCTGCCCACCTCAATATCATCTACCTGAACACACGCGCGGAGCAAACTATTAAACGTTATGTGGTCTAATCTTACATTGTCTGATAACATTCTCCTGAAATAAGGCGTAAAGTTACCACCACAATTAATAATACCACTTATCAACGTATTCCAAGTCACAATATTTCTCACTCGCATTTCATCAAACAGTTTCTCCATATCATCTAACGCTTTGCATTTCACATAAACATGCAACACTTGGTTTTGCAAAGACAGTTTATTACATAATCCTAACTTAATTATGTGCGAGTGCAATTGTTTTCCTTGTTGAAGGAAACCAAATTTGGCTGAAACTTTGAGGGCTTGAGAGTAAAAAGAATGGTCCGAATGAGTTGACTCGGGAATTGTCACCGAGTTTGTGAGTTGACTCGAGAGGACCGAACGGTCGTGTTTTTGGGCATTTGTACCTGTGGTGGTTTGATTTTGATAGAGGGCTGGCCATAGGTACGATAACGGTCGTTTGAAATGGACGGTGAAGATTGAAGGAGCGCGGCGGCTTGAGAGCATAAAGATTAGAAGTTAGAAAAGACCGTTGAAAATATGAAACGACGACGCAGTTGGAGTAAAAGTGAGAAAAATAACAGGTGGTAAGAAGACCTGATAGTTTTTAAGAGGATCTTGTACCATTTGGATGAAAAACTTTAGTAATGATCAAATCTCAACAAGAAGTAATAATGAAACCTCTCCTGCTTAATTTATGGCCATTTTATAACCACCAAAGCATCATTAGGGGATAAGACACTTAAAGTTCAGCCATTATGAATTTTTTATTGTTTCTTTTTGTATTCTTTTAAAGAATAAATCTCCAAAATTTGATAAGCATCATTGCAATATTTTGGGTTTTTTTTTTCCTTCTTAACGTTATTTAGACTTCATTTGATTAACTGAAATTATTATCATAATTAAATTAATTTTTAAACATTAATAAATTTATTATATGGATTAATCTTACCTAAATAAGTGACTTTGAAATAAAAAATTAAAAAAGGCTTTATTTTAACTTTTTATTTTGTGAAAGTTTTTTAAACAGTTGATAAGTAAAAAAAATAAAAAAAAAATGTTAATGTAAAATAATTATTAATTAAGCATTGGCGTTCAATGAGTCGCTTAATAATAATAATAATTAAAGGTTGTGGAGCCATGACGATGTGAATTGTGAGGGGAGCGTGTACTGTACAAGAAAGCACATAACAAACAACAAAAGAATTAAAAATAAAAATAAAAGTAGTGAAACTGAAACCACCTCTTTTCTCTTTTGTGTACCTTCTTTTCACCGACTGTCTTCTTCTTCTTCTTCTCTCTCTGTGTTTCCCAAGAGGTGAAGCTTTTTCAGCTTATCGTATCTTCAATGGAATCTCTCGAGATTAATTATATACTTATTAATTAATCTCACGTCATAATCTCTCCAATTTTGCCTGATTAGAGCCTAGGGTTTTTTTTTTTTGTTGTTGCATGAATTGTAGTTCTTCAGCTCTCAGTTTTGGCGTTGCTGGACTATATTATGAATTCTGTTTCATTGTTTTTGTTATTTTAGTTTTTGTTTATTATTTATAGTTTAGCTGAGGATTCAAAGTTTAGTATGTCTAGGGTATAAATTGAGTGACTTTGCTCTGTTCATGTTTGTCAAAGAATGATTTTTTTTCCCTCGATGTCAAATAACAGGAAATAATGCACCAACTGCTGCTTTGTTTTCGGTGGATAACAGAATAAAGTGCGGGGAATGGGAGGCTGTTGTTGTTCTTCCAGGAAGGCTCATCTGCATGGAACGCCTGTTTACTATTATGTTAGTAACATCATCATTCTTATTATGCTTTTGTTTCATTCTGTTTGAATTGCAACAGGCTATGTTGCTTGGTTGCGGTGTGCTGTCTGGCTTGGATTTTTGATATGGGATCAGGGGAAGGCTATCTGCCTCACCTAAGAAATTGTTTTGTTTTTTCGAATGGTTGTGATTGGACAAATGAGGTTTGTGCTTTGGACCAGCAGAATGAGCGATTTGACCGGGTGACAAGTGGTCAATTGTGCCTTGCGTAATGAGTTTATATGAAAAAGTTGGGTTGGTGTTTTGTTTTCCTGATATCAAGTGCTTACTTGGAAGGATTTATGATCTGGCCTGTCGGAAAACACTGCTGCAAGTTCTGTATCAAGGCATACAAACTTTACACCCTTTTCTGCCCTGTTGGACATGCTGGCCTTTGTGACAAGTGATGTTAGTTAGATGGAAATATGTTAATTGTTTAATATTGTCTAAACAGGCCTGGGTGATTTTTTTTTTTTTTTTAAATAAATCTTTATAGAATTCTTTTTTGGCAGTGCCCACCAGCTCTGGAAGAGCGGGAGTTGTTAACATCTCACAATGGCACAACCTCTACATTCACAACAGGACTCCTGGTTGATTTCCATCTGGAAGCATCTACACCTGATACTTTCCGGGCCCCACCCCTACCTTTGCCGTACAATGTTGTTTTTGGTTGCCCACCCTCAACAGACTCAGAATCCGTTGGAGAAACTATCAGTGGTGGTAGTTTTGAAACAGTAGGTACATGTGAAGATGTTGAGGATGCAGACTGCAAAACTCAAGCTAGTTCTTTGATTGCTTCACCAAGGAAGTCTGAAGTTTCACAGTTGAATGTATTTGCAGCATCAGAAGAGGAGGACACTTGTCCCATTTGCCTTGAAGGTGTGGTTCATTAGTGTCTCACGTGCTTTAATTCTATTATCTACTACATGACAATTTGCTGGTGAATGGGCAGTGAAGTCCAGCAGCTGATAATTAATGCTTAAAATAATGGGTTCTTCTGCTTGCAGAGTATGATACCGAGAATCCAAAACTTATCACAAAATGTGAACATCATTTCCACTTATCTTGCATTTTGGAGTGGAATGAAAGAAGTGAATCCTGCCCTATATGTGATCAGGTTTGCCTCTTGCAATTACTTGTATGTGCAATAACTAGGTGTTTTTTCATTTCTTTTGTTTAATTGCCATATAATTAAGAGCCTGGTTCCTTCTTTTTCTCTTTACTCCGTAAAATCATGCACATTCTGCATCATTTAATGGGAATCTTTTACCTGTGAAGTTAGAATTTTAAAATGATTGAATTACTGAGATACATGTACTTTCAAATGTAATGACTTTTAAGCTAATTAGATGTGTATTGTTGATGCTTGTAGATTGCTTGAACCTGAGTTCTTAATTGTTGAGGATTCAATTGAATTTGTAGGTTTGTGTTGGTGTGTTGTGCACAGCATGTTCTTATGAACTAACGAAAGTTTTTTAATCTTTATTTTCTCAGGAAATGATATTTGATCACACCTTTAATTAGTAGCAAGTCTACTTAAAGATGGAAGTTTCTGTGCTATTTGAAATGAATGCTTGCCGGTTTAGTAGATTGCAGATGCATGTCAGTTTTGTTCCACAGAAGATCAACAGATGGTGTTGACAGATCCATTTTCATTTAGGTTCTAATTATTTTGAAGGATGCAGTGTTTCATTATGTTATTGTTGCCGTGGGTCATTCAAAAGTGTAAGGGACGAAGTTTTCACGCAGCATGGTGGCTTTTTATTGAACCCTTCGAATTATTGGCGGTGTAGCTGCTGTTTTGCCCCAGAAAATCGTACAACACCATATGCTAAGTATGAAAATTTGAAAACAGTAGTTTTGCCTTGTATTGTGTTGTCAAAATATGTTTTGTACAGTTTTTGTATTTTGAACCTTTTTTAATGACGTTGTTTGCTGCATATTCTTGGTTTTTGTTTTGTTTTGTCTCTCTCTCTCTTTTTTTTTTTGGGGGGGTTTTACGAGTTTCTGTAATCGTCACAAACGGGATCTTTGAGTTTGGAATTTTTTTTTTTGAATCACTAATATTGTATTATCCAATTAAAAATCTACCCATGTTTATACGAGACATCTGCTGAACTACTTAGATCAAGTTCTATTATGACATAGCTTAAATTTCTCTATTATGGCATAGTTTAGAGTTTTACTTTCACAAGTATTGGATGGATATTTGTCTCACCTACAAGTTAGTGAGAGATACGCTTACCTCTACTTTATTTTTAATTAGAAGAGGAATGCAAAGTCTCTTCGAAGAGGCTTGAAGAGACTATATGTGTACAATATTTAATAAATTTTGGGTATATAAGCCGTGGAAATTATGAGCTCAAACCAATATGGAACACCAAAGAAAATGAACTCTCGCAACCAAATTACGTAAACTTAATAAACCTAATTTTCTAACTTAATTGATGTAAATTGTATGCTCATAATCGATAATCTTAGAATTGATAGGTACAATTGCTGTGGAGCATCAGTAACAAATCTTTATAATTAGAAACCGCAATCCTAATTCTACTTTTTTTTTAATGTATTATCCCATTCATTTCCCTTAAATTCTTTAGGTATGGTTGAATATTATTCACGGATCAGTAGAAAATCAAAATTAATTTTTTCTTATTCAATCTATTGCCAAATAGATTCTTTTGTTCCATGCCTGGTACATCCTAAGCAATCAAATCACTTACATTATTGTTTAGATTGAAATTCAGTGAAACTGGTATCGAGTTGGTTAATGATGCTCGACAAAGCACAGACAGGATTTGGCTTAGATTACTCATCAAATCATTTTTAATTGAAATTATGAAAATGATAAAAGATAACTTAATTCATTTCTTATTTTTAATGAAAATTCAATCAACGGTTAAATAATTTATTTTTTTAACAAATTTTTTACATCACCCCACTTCACTATATTTTTGTATTTTAATTTTTAATTGAAAAATATTTTTCTTTTTACAAAATTATGTGAGTTTAGAGTTATGGAGATAGCAACTATATAATTAGAATAAAATTATTTAAGATTTTAGGATTTGTATGTATTTTATAAATAAAAACTTGAAGAAATATCTATTTTTGGGTGAAAATTTACGAGATGATGATTTTTTAATATATTAATTTTTATTTTATAAAAATTAGATATTTTAGGAAAAAAAAAATCAAAATAGATGATATATTGATATAAGGATTTTAGTAGCGTTAAAATTAAAAGCTCCACACTTTGGCTTAATACCAAAGCACACCACTTCCAGGCCAACCCAAGTCGAACATAGTCGCTATCAAGTAACATGCCAATTTATTCCCATTTCTTATACACCTTGATTAGTTTATATGTTACACCTTAATTAAAAGCATGCTCACGCATGCTTTTACACTATCATGTAGATATTTAATGACGAAACGGAAACAATGAGATTGAAAAAATAGAACACAAATTTTCTACATAATTGGAATATTATTGAATAAGTTTGAGTGGTGGCAATTTGGGTCAGGATTTGTTTATTCGATTTGATTCGATTCGATTCGATTCGAATTAAGTGAATTTAGGTTTGAAAAAATTGATTCGTTTAATAAATGGGTGAATTCGTTTCGATTCGCTAATTAAACGAATTGAATGCGGGTTTGAGAACATTGATTCGTTTATTAATTTATGATTCATTTAATAAATAGGTCATAAAAGAATTGAATATGATCTATTCGTTTAAAATTCATTTATTATTCGTTTAATTAAAGTACTTATTTATCCTTAAATATGATTCATTTAATAAATAGGTCATTTATGATTCATTTAATAAATAGGTCATAAAAGAATTGAATATGATCTATTCGTTTAAAATTCATTTATTATTCGTTTAATTAAATTACTTATTTATCCTTAAATATGTATAAAAAATTTAAATTTTGAAGGCTAATATAGTAATTATAAATGATAATAAGTTTGTATTTTATAGGATGTTAAATTTGTGGTCTTTTTATATTTTATTTTGCTTAATTTTTGTTTATTAATTATATTTTTGTAAACGAATTCATATTTAATTCGATTCGTTATGGATTCGTTGTAGGATAAATGAATAGTAAAGAATCCACATTCAATTCGATTTGTTTATTAATTTTACTAAACGAATTAAACGAATCGAACTGAATATTCCTTTAAAAAAAAGGATTGAATCTGAATTCTGAGATTTTAATTCATTTAATAAACGAATCGAATTCGAATCATCATAATTTTGACCCAGTTCATGTACGATTCAATTTTAATACGATTCGTTTATTCGTTTTGTCACCCGTAAAATTGAATAATAAAATTAAGATTTTTAGGCTCTTTTACACTAACACTAAATGTTGCAAATACACCAAAAAAAACAAACCTGTAATATTATTATATAATAAAATTTTCTAACTACAAATAAGAAAAATAAAACAAATGGTACCTAAATATGATATTTAGAAAAAAAAAAAGATAAAAATCCTTAGAGCAATAGGAAACATAGAAAAATATCTTAAAATTACAAAATGAACACGAACATAAAAAAACATATTCCCAAAGTTCAGTTTACCACCTCCGTTTATCCATCTATTTAGGGATGGAAGGGGCTACTAAATTACAACTCTATGGAACTAGGAAACCATATTGCCGCAAGTCGAGTTTGCTTATAACAGAATGATGAATCAATCTGGTAGGAAAGTACCTTTTGAGATTCTTTATACCTGTACCTCATGCCATGTTTTTGATCTGGTTGTATTGTCAACTATAGCTAGAGGAAGCAAAGCAGTGGATAATATGGCAGAGCTCAGACCTTTGCAGATTCATGCTAAAGTAAGAGCTTACTTGGAAGCCGCTATTGTTGTGTACAAGGCTAATATAGACAAGCACCGATGCAGGAAAGTGTTTCAGGAGGGCGATTTGGTTGTGATGGAGTTGTTGGACAATTAGAATATTTGTCACACTTTCGATGTGGTTGATATGTTCGAGTACCGCCGTCCACTGACAAGGAGTTATATCAAAATAACTTGAGAGTGAGTTCTTTTTCAAGTGAGGGGAACTGATGTAAGATGGCTACATAAGATGAGCAAAGTACATTCCTGGGTTCATAACTTGAGTTACAAATATCTGTTTAGGGCATATAATATATTATTTTTAAACTTGCATTGAGATAAACCAATTCTATTTCGACGATGGGGCAAAACAGCTATAGCAGTTTTAGATTTAGTTCATCATAAGCTTTGAAGTGATATTTTATATACCCAACCGAACACCTGTAACTTAAGTTATAGCTCTAGAAAGATACCCGATTAATCCCACGTAACCATCCTACATCATTTAAAAGCTAGAGTTCTTGGAATTTTTATAAAGAATTGACCGTCCGCTGAATTATAAATAGATAATTTCAAGAATAAAATTGCTCTTTGGAAATTTAAATTGTATTTTTCATCCCCTTCTTATTCAGGTTTTAACATGCTTGCCACTTGTTCTATAGTTTGTTTCCTAACATGATTTTGTAGGTGGCTTCGTGCCCTCACACGGTTACAAAGAATCATTTTGAGACATCTTCAGTTGGAGAACGAGAGAGTTTTGATGAGATTGAGAAGGCACTTATTAAAAAGGAAATCATGAGTTGCTGGAAAGCTAATGAACTTGGGAGTACGTACGGGTGGTAAGATTAAATTTAAAAATTTAAATAGCTTCTGTTTTGCCAGGGCCAGCAGTGCAAATTAATCACCCATGCATGCTTTAACTAAAAATTATTCTTGATTCAGGTGACAATTTTGGTGGTTGCTGGACGTAAAAGTGACAGTATGTTTTGGCAGCAAGACCACCATTGACAACAAGAAAGACTCGAGAAGGACCTTGGAGCATCCTCAGTACATCTCTGGTAATGCAAATTAAGATACATGTATTTATAGTCTTCCGTCACAAGATTAGGCCTCAATGTCTCGTTCATTAATTAATTGTGGTAATTGATCTTATATGCTTCAATTGATATTAGAATTTGCATGTTCGGTATTTTTCTTAATTATTACATGCAGGGATCAGTGCTTTTTGGTCGAATGAAGATGCCATCATGTCCGCAGAGGAATTGAAAACAAAGATCAAAAGTTCAAAACCTATGTAAAGGGCTGAATCCTTCACAAGAGCGGGGAGGAGCAGCAGCAGAGCAATGCAGAAGTAAACTCAAAGAAGAAAGAAGAACAGCAAGAAAGGAAGAAGAGTACAAAGACAAAAAGGAACAAGAAAAAGCATAAAAAGGAGAGCATAAAGAAGCAACAGTCAGCATTCAAGACAAATCGAAGACCATAAATTGTAAAGCTAGCAGAGCATATCCAAGATCTTAAACTGTAAAGCAAGCTTCACAATTTTAATTCAATACAGTTCTTCTTCAATCCGCATAAAGTAAACAATGTCAAAACCAATAGTATATACGTTTATTGCTCAAATTTTCCCATACTTGACACATAATATGGTCGCAACTTGCTATATATATGGGCATATATAACTTCTTTAGTAGCCATTTTTTCTTTTTTCTTTTTTTTTTTTCTCAAATTTGAATGTTAGGACTTAAAAGAATGAGAATTACCCAAAATATTTATACAGTGTTTAAGCATTTTGGGCCTGTGCGTGTTGCTCATTTGCATTCGAGGATTGCCAGTAAACAAAACAACGATTTGTGTCCATAAACCATAATAATGCTTACAACTCGCTCATCTGTAAAGTTCTATCAAGAATAAATAATAATGCTTTCCCATTTTTCCAATTTAATATATCATACTTCACGTGGGAAAGACTGAAAAAATCAAGAGGAGTCAAAGGATAGGTTGAGTACATTGACCTTTTAGGCCATGGGCCAATGAGAAATGGACACGAGTTACCAGACATCGTGTCCTCGAGACGTTACAATCTCACATAATCCAAAAAGCCGACTACGGTCGCGGTGTATCTTTTTGCTTTGTTGTTCTTAATATAATTAAATAATACATCAAATTTTAAAATTAATTTTCATCTCTTTTTACAATTTTTTTTTTTGGATCTCATTTAATAATCCTTTTGTTGAAAAGAGATGGACCCCGTGAGTGGACTTCGCACATTTGTCTGCCACCAAACAAAATCTCCCCCTACGCTTCCATCCGCCATCACTCTTTACTGCTTTTTACCTATTTACCCTCGACTCATTTTTCTTGCCCCCTAATTTCTTTTCAGTCCTGGTAAGTCCGGCTGATGTGAATCACGAAATGAGTTTAGTAAGAGAATTTTTAATAAAATTTGCAAGTTTCCTTTTATAAGAGCTTGTAAATTTGGTTCAATTCATTAAAATGAAAATTTATAAATTATACATAAAAATCTTATCATAAAAATTATTGAAAATTTAGTTTTTGAAAAAAATAAGTAAATTAAGTTAAATTAAAAAAAATACTCCCAAAAATTATGGTTAATACACAAAATTAAATATAAAAAAACCTATTATCTTACGAATTGATATGTAAATATTTTAATATTAGTAAGGTTATTTTTATTTAAAATTTTGAATTTTGAAGACTTGTGTTGCACAAACATAATTTTTGAGTCAAGAAAATAAAGAGCACGACCCTATGATTAATTCTCTTTTTAATAACATCTAACGGCAAATCCGATTAATTTAGGACAAAATCAAAGGAGAAAGATTTGTTAACAAACTACTTGAATTAATGACATTATGGTTTGAAGTTAGAAGGCTAATTTTGTAATTACAGTATTAATTCTGAAAACTTTTGGCTGAGTGGCAGTTTTTGCACGATATCTGTAAAAATCAACTGTCTCATTCCTTTTTTCTCTCTCTATTCAGAATTAAGTATTGACTACTGAATACAAAAGCGAGTAAGTGCTTTCATCATCAAACATCCCAAGATTCCACGTCACTTTGCGGGAAAAACTTTCACTTTCTTGCTAGCCAAACAAGAAACTGAATGCCTTTTCCTTCAAATTAAAAGAAAAAAAAATAGAAAAAGAAAAAAAACTGAATGAAATTAATTTCGGCACCCACCTCCACTTCATCATCTTCTTCTTCTTTGATGTCCCCCACATTTCTTGTCCTCCTTATTCTCCTTATTACAGCCGTTCGTGTTACCCAAGTTGAATCAAAAATTAAAATTAATCCTGGTTCTGAATTTGCTGTTTCGGAAAAGGAGACAGCAGCAGCTGAAATGAGAGGAAGCAACAGGAGATTGGAGGAAAAGGGCAGAGTTATTATCAAAGGAAACTCAACAATTTCAAGCCAAAAACAGACATTCAGGCTGGGGTTCTTTGCAACAAATGGGGAGTCCAGCTGGTACTTGGGGATTTGGTACGCTTCAATTCCTACGCCTACTTATGTTTGGGTTGCTAATCGTGAAAAATCTGTCGCTGATCTAACACAATCTACATTACTAATCACTGAAAAGGGTAAATTGGCTATTAAAGATTCACAAAACTCCATCATTTGGCAAAGTTCAAACACTGAGAAAGCAACTGATATGTATCTTTTAGAGACTGGTAATTTAGTTTTGCTGTCGTCAGAGGGTTCACTTGTGTGGCAAAGCTTTGATCACCCAACTGACACGTGGCTTCCTGGTATGAATATCTCAGTTGGTGGATCTATAACTTCTTGGAAAAGTTCATTTGATCCATCTCCTGGTTTTTACTCACTCAGGCTAAGTCCAAGAGGGTATAATCAGATTGAGCTTGTGTATAACGGTACTATTGTCTATTGGTCCACTGGGAATTGGACTGGTAATGCATTTGTTAATGTACCTGAAATGACGATCCCTTATATATACAAGTTCCATTTCTTGAATCCGTATATGTCCAAGGCATCGTTTGGGTACACTGAAAAGCCCCTCGATAACGGGCAAAAGCCACCGTTGACAAGGTTTCACATCGATCCAAGTGGGCAGCTTAAGCAATATACTTGGTCACAGCAGACTGACTATTGGAACATGTTTTGGTCACAGCCTGAGGACATTTGCAGAGTTCATGGCTTATGTGGTAATTTTGGTTTTTGTACGAGCTCTTTGTTAAGGCCTTGTATGTGTTTTGATGGGTTTAGGCCTGTTGATAGTTATGGCTGGAATTCTGGTGATTACTCTGGTGGGTGTAGCCGTGAAAGTATGGGTTTGTGTGATCAGAGTGACCGGTTCGAGGAGGCTGGTGTTGTGGAGTTTATTGGAGCTGTTACTGAGTCATTTTCAGCTAGTAGGAGCATTTGTGAGAGGTCTTGTTTAGCTAATTGCTCTTGCATTGGGTTATACCATAATGTGAGGACTAATCTGTGCAAGAATTTATATGGGGAACTCTTAAATTTGAGGAATTTGACCTTTGATAGCACGAATGAAGACATTTTGCATGTTAGGGCACCAAGGGGAGGAACAGTGAGGAAAAATATATCAACATCAATGGTTTTGATTGCTAGCATTGTTGGTTCGATTGCAGCTTTGGTATTAACAGCAGTGATGCTACTGATTTTGCGCAAGAAAAGAAAGAAGAGGAAGGATGTGGATGAAGATGATGTATTTCCAGTGCTGAATTTGAAGGTTTTTTCTTACAAAGAGCTTCATACAGTGACAAGGGGCTTCTCAGAGAAACTTGGACACGGTGGATTTGGGGCAGTTTTTCAAGGAGAGTTATCAGATTCCACTCTTGTTGCAGTCAAACGCCTTGAAAGGCCTGGAAGTGGAGAGAGGGAATTTAGGGCAGAAGTATGCACAATTGGGAACATTCAACATGTCAATCTGGTGAGACTTAGAGGTTTTTGCTCGGAAAATTCTCACAGACTTTTGGTCTATGATTATATGCCTAATGGTGCTTTGAGTTTGTATTTACGCAAAGATGGTCTTAATCTCAACTGGGATGTCAGATTTCGGATAGCTGTTGGTACAGCTAGGGGCATTGCATACTTACATGAGGAATGCAGAGATTGCATTATCCATTGTGATATCAAACCAGAAAACATTCTTTTGGATAGTGATTACACAGCCAAGGTATCAGATTTTGGACTAGCCAAGCTCATTGGTCGAGACTTTAGTCGAGTGTTGGCCACAATGAGGGGTACATGGGGCTATGTAGCCCCTGAATGGATATCCGGATTGGCAATTACCACAAAGGCTGATGTGTATAGCTATGGAATGACATTGTTAGAGTTAATTGGTGGCCGCAGAAATGTGGAGGCACCAGCTTCTGGACGCAATGCAAATGTCGGTGGTGGAGGTGAGCACGGGGACAAGTGGTTTTTCCCTCCATGGGCAGCACGACAAATAATTGAGGGCAATGTGGCAGCAGTTGTGGATGATAGACTTGGTGGTGCATATAAGGTTGAGGAGGCAGAGCGTGTTGCATTGGTGGCAATTTGGTGCATACAAGATAATGAGGAAATGAGGCCAACAATGGGAACGGTTGTGAAGATGTTGGAGGGAGTATTGGATGGTGACAGCACCTCCACCACCTAGACTGATTCAAGCACTTGTTTCTGGGGAGTCTTATCATGGGGTCAGGAAGGATTCCAGCAATGGTGTAGGCACTGGTGGTGATGGTTCTGGTGATATTGGAGCATCAGGGGATGGTTCACACTCATCTTTTGGTAATGTCTCTTCCCCATTGACTGAGAATGCGAATGTTTTAATTGAAAAGTTTGCTGAAGAGACCAAGAAAGGTAATTTCAGCTCAAGTCAGTAGTGTTCTTTTGGCGTGCTTTTCCCCACGTTGAAACTTTACTGGAAATAGATCTGTTGTAGATTATCACGATGTAAAAAGACTGGCGCTCATTTTGAAGTTTTGCCTCTCTGGAACTTCAAATGGTTCCCAATTCTACAAGATTCAAAGGCACAATCTTACGTGCATACTAATTTACGAGTATTTATATCCCATTTATCTTTTAATTCCAATTAAGACCTGTCAAGTTTTATAAGATAATTATTTTGTGCGTATGTGCATACTAATTAAAATTAAAATCACAAACTAAAATAGTATGATCACTGATAGCGAATGGCGCACATGGGCAATATCAATCAAAGCACTTAAGGTCCACAGCTCCAAAATCATGTGTGAAGCTTAATTTATTCATCTTTGTTAATAGGTTCCTAATATTTATGAGAATAATAGAAATACCCTTTCGTGTTTAGCCATGTACTGTATTTTCAACATTGTAAGCCGAGGTCAACTTAGGCAGGGATCTGCTTAATATAAATGTAAGACATCAGGGATCCAGATGTTATTGCTGCATTTCTTAGCAAGCAGGTTTCGAAACTGGTATCATCAAATCACAACCTTGATATTTTCTGAATCCCAAAGATAAACAACACAGCGGTGCGGCATTACTTCTCAATTGTGTAATACGAGACCCAGTCAACTCACCGTCCCTCCCCTCGTTTTAAACAGATGTGTTTCAACGGACGCCCTCAATCATAGCTAGACATATAAATGGCTAAACGTTTACTCCTCCCACACAAAAACGTTTCATGTAAAATAAAATAAGAACAGACGTACTAAAGAGAAGAAAAAAAAATTCTTGTTGATTCAATCTACAATCTTAAAACTTCAAAGATCAAAAGTTAATTAAAAAGGGTGCCATAAAAAAACTGCAAAAATTGCGACCCATTCAGAAACTGAGGCACTTACAGCAGGGGATGAACGTTCATCCTCTGCTTCAGAATCACCAACATCAAAAAGCAAGCCAGCGTTGATCGATGGCGTCTCCATTTTGGAGACTGCTGAATTACATCATGCTCCCACCACATTAATTGAGTCCCGCGAAGAGGATTATCCCGCAATACATAATTTTCGTGACGCAACGTACATTTGCTGTGTTGAGTCCAGCAAGGTTTGGGGCATTGCCGGTCCTATTGCCTTCAACATCTTGTGCAATTATGGGATTAATTCATTTACCAATATCTTTGTTGGTCATATTGGAGATATTGAGCTATCTGCTGTCGCAATTTCGCTCTCTGTCATCGCAAACTTCTCATTTGGCTTCTTGGTTAGCTTCCCTTCATCCTTTTTTTTTTCATCCTTTGAATACTTTCAATATCAGCCAGTTTCAGGCTCTTTTTCTTTTACATTTTTATCTACAGGTTTTGAAACAAGAAATTAAATAATGTACAAATTGGTAATGCACAAATTCCTCTTCAACGTCATGGATGTCACAAACATTTTAAAGGATGTCTGCCAAGCATTTATTTTATATACGCTTACTATCTGAAAATGAGCCATTAATCCTGGCATGTTTGACAAAATTGCAGCTTGGCATGGCTAGTGCACTTGAGACTCTATGTGGACAGGCATTTGGAGCTGGGCAAGTAGAATTACTCGGCGTGTATATGCAACGCTCAATTTTAATCCTTTTTGTTGCCTGCATCTTCTTGCTACCACTTTACATATTCGCAATGCCAATATTGAAGCTCCTTGGCCAGAGAGATGATATTGCAGAATTTGCTGGGACATTTGCTATCCAAGTGATTCCTCAAATGTTTTCACTAGCCTTTAATTTCCCATCACAAAAGTTCTTACAGGCTCAAAGTAAGGTTGGTGTTCTAGCTTGGATTGGTCTCGCAGCTTTTATTGCACACATTGGGACGCTTTATTTCTTTATTCATATGCTCAATTGGGGTACTGCTGGTGCTGCCGCAGCTTATAACATCTCAGCTTGGGGAGTATCTATTGGTCAGATGATTTATGTGGTTCGTTATTGCAAAGATGGCTGGAAGGGATTATCTTGGTTGGCCTTTAAGGACATATGGGGCTTTGTCAGATTGTCTATAGCTTCAGCTATTATGCTTTGCTTGGAGATTTGGTATTTTATGACCATTATTGTTCTCACAGGACATCTTGAGGATCCGGTTATAGCAGTTGGTTCCCTTTCTATATGGTGAGAGCATAATTACTTTGTACAAGTGAAACTTGAGGTTCAGTTCTGACGATCTTGTAAGTTCACTTTTGTTTGATATTTCCTATTTCAGCATGAACATCAATGGCTGGGAAGGCATGTTATTTCTTGGAATCAATGCAGCTATTAGGTAACAAAAATTTTAATATTTCCTTCCCTGGGAATATTTCAATATTGGTCATGGTCAATGGGAAAATAATGCTGTCTCTGTTTGCTTCAGCGTACGAGTGTCTAATGAGCTAGGATCAGCACATCCCAGAGCTGCAAAATACTCGGTCATTATAACAACCACTCAGTCACTCTTTATAGGGATATTTTGTGCAATTGTTATCTTGGTAACGAAAGATGACTTCTCAATTATATTCACAGACAGCGAAGAGATGAGAAAAGCTGTGGCTAACTTAGCCTCCCTTCTTGGCATAACCATGTTGCTAAACAGCGTTCAGCCAGTTATATCTGGTGAGATTTTAACAGCAGAAAATGTGCAAAACTAATAATGTCACAAGAATCCTGAAATAATTATTTTATAATCATTGCAGGAGTTGCTGTGGGAGGAGGTTGGCAAGCCTTGGTTGCTTATATAAACTTGTTCTGTTATTATGTTGTTGGTCTCCCTTTAGGGTTTCTTCTTGGTTACAAGTTGAAGTTTGGAGTGCAGGTAAATATTTTAATCCACTTATTTCCATCTGATCGCTTAATTTGATCTCCAGTCTAGTAGCTTGCATTGCAAGAACCATGACATTTCATTCTTGTCGCAGGGAATTTGGATTGGAATGATTTGTGGGACTTTACTGCAGACATTAATCCTTTTGTATATAGTTTATAAAACAAATTGGAACAAGGAGGTGCGTACTTGCAGCATATTACTATTAGAATATATATTATAACTCCACGGTCTTTCCTTTTAAAACGATTAAACTTTATTTTATTTTACCACTAAAATCAAAATTTCCAGGTTGAACAAGCATCTGAACGGATGCGGAAGTGGGGAGCTGGGCAAGACAGAAGATCTGAATCTGATACAACATAACACTTGCTCATCTCGAAAAATTTTCACTTGGAAAGCAAATTAAATGCGCAGTAGTTAGTTCACTCTTGAGGCTACCTAGAAGTACCGAACCCAATAATAGTGAATTCAATCAGAATATACGCTGTTTAATTTGCGTATCAAAATCACATTCTTGTCTTGTCCAGAATTGATGATAAAATGTTTCTGGGAGGACATGCAAGCAACAACCATTTGGGTCTAGTTTAACACAAAGGACAATAACACAAAGGTCATTATGGCTTATCTGTTCGATTGTTTTGGGCCAAAAAAATAAAAAACAGAATTGCACCACCACCAACCAGCGATATCTATTTTATAATTGCCAAAGATTACAGCAGCTTACTGCCCATGTCTACTTTTTCCAATTAAAATGAATCACGAGGCTAAAATCTCGTTCATCAGTTCGTGGCTGTCAACTTTAAAGGAGGTTTCTCTGTTATACGCACTTATTGACTAGTACTTGCTCTCCAGCCCTCCCTTGTCGACACGGGTGATGGGCTCTCATACTTTTCCTTTTTAAACGTTACATTAAAAAATATCGCATTCTTGTTAAATTATTTATTAATTAAGAGCACGGCAATATAATAAGAGAACGAGAAAATGTATATAATAAGAGAACGAGAAAATGTATATATGAGATATGATATTTATAGAGAAATTTTATTTAATTTTAAGCATGTATAAATAACGAGATGAATCCTCTTTTTATAGTCTCATAACTATATAAATAAAGTAAATAATTAGTAAATAAATACATAATTAGTGATCAATTCTTGTAAGATCGCGAGAGTAATAAGAGATTAAGAGTTGTTTAATAGGGGAGATAAAATGTTGTTTTAATAAACATCCACATAATAATTGCAATTATTTGATAAGGTTTCTAACATTTATCCAACTTTAGCATTTCAAAGTTGCTTTCCCTATCTAGTTTTATCATAATTACAACATTGCCCCATAAATTGCATTATTTTGAAATTCCATCTAATATTTGGCATGTAATTTTCTTTTATCGGTTCTTGTGTATTGTTTACGTCCAAAATAATAATAATCTCGTACTCCACCACAGATCAGGGTTTGGATGGAGAAAAACTATAATCACATATTAAGGAGAAAATTTTAAAACAAAGCCACTATTTTCCGCTGAATAAAGAAATTACGTCAAGTGTTTTTATTAAAATATTATATATGTATCTAATAATATAATAATATCTTTTTATTTTGTTTTGGTATGATCTACACAGCCAAGGTAAATAATTTCGCTTAATTAATTTGTGTAGAAAACAAATATTATTATAAAAAATATAAAAAAAAGTTTATAAATGTTCTAGAATGAATATATAATTTATGGTTAAAACTAATTCAATAGTTAGCATTTACTTTTCGAATTGAATTAAAAATTCTGATGAATGATAATCTTGGGATTATGAGTGTGGAGTGGGACTGAGAGCATGTTATTTTAATTATATTGAAATGAGAGTATGGAATAGGAATCAAAATCTTATTTATGTGTTTACATTATCTTGAATTCTGAGTGAAATATTTCAAATTACAGTTTTAGCCTTATATAAATTATTGTAGTTTTTAATTACAAAGTGAATAAAAAATATATTTGCAAAATAAACTATTTATTTTATTATTAATTTTAATTTTATAAGTTACTAATTATTATTAATATTCTTAATCGTGTAATTTTTTATTAATTTTAATTTTAATTATTTAAATTAAAAAATTATTTATAGGTGCAAACAAATGAAACATTATTATTATTAATATAGTACAAAATTAATATTTTTATTTATAATAAATTATTTATTATTATTAACATTAATATTAAATAAATATAATGCTATTGAAATTAAATAAATATAAACAATATTATATTTTTAAATACAGATAGTTATATTAATATTATCAATTCTCTATGAATATGATAACACCATTTTTAAATAATTTTAACTTAGATTACATAAATTATTATTTTTAACTAAACATAATAATATTATTTTTAATAAATGCAATATTATTAAATAATATTATATTATTATTTAAATAAATATAATATTATTATATCTAAGTAAATGTAACCTTATATTATTTTAATAAATATAAATTATATTATATTTAATAAATGAAGGGTAAAAAAGGAAGAGATTGGAATGTATTCTCACTTCCATCTCCTCACTCAAAAAATGTGTGGGATTCATATAATAGAACTTTTACTCTTCTCCTTAAATGAACAAGTAAACATTAGACTGAGAGGAATCTATACTTCAAAATCTCACTCCAGCTAATAAACACTACAAAAAACTTATTCCACTTATTTTCAGCACAATTTTTTTTTTTGTTTTCAATTATTGAATAATTTTTCCTTTATTTAATTAAAGTAAATGAATAAAATAATTTTCACTTAAATTATGTAGAAACCATATTGAATGTTTAATAATTAATAGTCTTATATTAATTTACTTATTTTACCTTCTAAGTAATTTACAACTTTTATGTTTATTATGGCATTGATGTAATAATTTTAGTTACGACATTATAGAATTTTCCTTAAAATAAAATAACAATACGACTCAATTACAAAAATTAAATAAGAAAAAAATTATGTTGCTGCATGGTAAACTTGTTATACCTCCTTAGTTTGTATAAATAATTTTAATTTTTTTTTAAAACCATTTGTTCTTATATATCAGATATTAGAACACGGGGAAAGGAAAAATCTCTGGTGGGGTGAGTGGGCTTATGATTCTCAAAAAACAAAAAGTATATCAGTATAAATATATTAAATTCTAAAAATACCTTTTTTACACAATTGGAGAAAATCCATAATCCAAACCCAAACCCAAACCCATAGTCAATAATTAACCAAGGTTAGCTAATCATGAAGAGATGTATATATAAATAAATAAAGAGGAGTGTTGAAGAGAATAGAGCCACTCCCACAAACAAAACCCTAGCATAAGTTTCACCCAAATCTCCACTTGGTTTTTTATTACCCTTGGCTTGAAGGGGGAGGGGGGGCTTAAAAAGACAAGTGGAGAAATTTGTGGGGAAAGGAAAGAGAAAAAGCCAAAGTCCAAGGAGGTCACTGAACATTGAACAAGGTGTGTCATTCATCGATTCAAAATTAATACTGCCTTGATACGATCTGGTGATGCTTCTATTTTCTCTTTTTCTATTTTTCACTTGCAAAATTCAAACAATGGCAACAAACAAATACGCAAAATCAAAATAATATCATCTGAATCTGTTTAAAACAATTTGAAATATAGAGTCGAGTCGAGTCGAGTCGTGTCCTCCCTCTTTCTCTCTCTAAAAGTAACTGAGCAAGAGAGAGAGAGCGGGACCTAATAAAACTTTCATGGGTTCTTCAACTTCAAAACCCTAGATCAATTTTTTCCCGCCAAAACATCGCCATTAATTGGTACTTATTCTTGACCTGAAGTAATGCTTAAATCTCTGCAATACCACTTCTTTTTTTTTTTTAATTGGATATATAAAATGTTATTATTATTTTTATTATTATTGGTTTCTTTGATATTTTAGTTATTTGATGTGAATCGATAAGGTTACGAACTAGATTCATTTCTTTTTTCTTAGGGTTTTGACCTCGAAATCCAAAATCCATGGCAGGGTGGTCGATGGTAGCTGATGGGTCTGTCGTAGATTGCGTCAAAACAACTTCAAAACAGAAGAATATCGAATCGAACGGGCTTCGGGTCGATCTTGAACCACCTTTAAAAGAATCTGGACCAAAATCTGACAAGTTTCGATGCTGCTTCGACCAATTTCTTCAAGTTTTTCTGCAAGAGATCTGTCCCCAAGGCATCTGTCGGCTTCTACCTCCAATGCTTGGAGATGGGCAACCTGTTGACTTGTTTAACCTGTTTTTAGTTGTGAGAGAGAAAGGCGGATATGGCAGTGTTACAAAAAATGGGCTGTGGGATTTAGTGGCTAAAGAGTCTGGCCTGGATTCAAGTGTTTCGTCATCTGTAAAATTAGTTTACGTCAAGTATTTGGATGCTTTAGAGAGATGGTTAGAGAGAGTTGTTGCTGACGATAAAAAGGGCACCAAGAGTAAATTGAGTGATAGTGGCTTAAGTTTGACTGGGCGTTTGATGGAGCTAGGAGCAGAGCTTAAATTTTTTTTGACAGATTCAAAAAACAGAAATGGGGCTTACCCACATTTTGAAAATGTGAATTCTGAGTTGAATTTTGTAAATGATGTCAATGTCTGTAAAAATGATGTTATTGTGGTGGAGTCTAGTGGGAGTGAGAAAAGCGTTAATGGTGATAAATCTATGCACGCTGATTCAACAGTGAGGTTTTCAGAAATTGCAAAATGCTGTGATGATGGGGAGGTGAAGAGTGCAGTTGTACACTTAGAAGTGGACAAGAATGGCTCTGATGCTGAGGTTGATTCACGTTCAGATGATGTTGATGTCTCAAAATGTGATGCAAATTCACTGGATCTCAAAGGAGTGTGTCAAGATGAGGAGCTGAAGAATGCATGGGCAGTGGAAACAAATGGAGGCGAAAAACCCGCAGAATATGATATGATAGTGGATTTGAGTGGTCAGGAAAAGAAAGGGAGTTTAAGTCATGAAGATAAAAAGGCAGAGAGCTCTAGCCGTAAGAGGAAGCAGGACTCTACATGGAAAATGTTGACTTGGGTTACTGGGATTGCCAAAGATCCATGTGATTCTGTGGTTGGATCATTACCTGATAAATCAAAATGGAAGTCTTATGGAAATGACGAGTTATGGAAGCAGGTTTTATCTTATCGAGAATCAGTTTTCTTAAAAAGACATGTTGATTCAGGCAGTGAACAATCTATTGGGCAGGTACTTTTCTGCCAAAAAATTTTGCTTAATATTAATGATGAAGTCAATTGACAGCTATTATAGGGTTATACTCTCATGTGTGTGCAGACACACACCCTACGTTTCGTTGATTTACTATTTCTGCTGGACTGTTTGCACTATGCATGCTACATCATCTCCTCATGTTACATAATAAACTGGACCTTAGAAAAGAAAATCTTGGTCATTATGCATGAAAATTGGATAAATTTGCCATTTCTTTTTGGTTACCAACTGAAGTGTGGATAATACAAAATGATATGTACAGATAAGTCGAGATACAGATTCTGCTTTGTGCTATAAAACTGTAAACAGTATGTATGTTGTGGTTCACATAATGATGTTTTTGACTCAATTATTTTGGCCATTAATTCATGTTTATCTCAAATATTTCTCCCAACAATGGTCTCATTTGTCATTGTGAATTGTGTTATGTATTTCGGATAAATTTAGGCCAACATGTTGAATGAATATATTGCCGTTTGTAGACATGAGTTAAATGAGATTTCCATGTTTTAGAAAAATCAGAAGATGCACCCATGCATGTATGATGATCATATTGGAACCAGTTATAATCTTAGAGAGAGGTTAAGCTGTGGCAAGAAGACATATCAAGCAGGGGCTAGTTCAAATTTATCATCTGTTGGTGCCCAAAATGACTCGTGCAAGGGAGGGACGGAAAACCTTGATGACAAAGAATTGCTTGAAACCACTCATTCCACAACTCCAAATTCAGTGTTTGACTATGTTGTCAAAAAGCAAATTCCTGTTGGGCCAGCCTTTCAGGCTGAAGTACCAGGATGGACTGGTGTGCCTTCTGAAAGTGACTTTAAGTGGTTGGGGACCCAAATTTGGCCACTGCAAAATGTAGAGCGCAAATTTTTCATTGAAAGAGATCCTATTGGAAAGGGAAGACAAGATTCATGTGGTTGCCAGGTCCGAGGTTCTGTTGAATGTGTTAGATTTCATATTGCCGAGAAAAGGTACAGGCTCAAACTTGAAGTGGGTTCAGCCTTCCACAACTGGAAATTTGATAAGATGGGTGAAGAGGTCATGCTTTCTTGGACTGATGAAGACCAGAAGAATTTCAAGAATATAGTGAGATCCAATCCTCCATCTCTTGAGAAGCGATTCTGGGACCAGATATTCAAGTTTTTTCCATCCAAAAGCAGGGAGGAACTGGTGAGCTACTACTTTAATGTTTTCCTTTTGCAGCGCAGAGCACACCAGAATAGGTATTTTCCATGTAACGTCGACAGTGATGATGATTGTGAATCAGAATTTGGATCTGTAGCTCACAGTTATGGTTATGAAACTATGAAGTCAGTGGGTTCCATCTTTCATTCCCCAAACAAGAAGCATAAAATGTCCAGATAGTACTTGAGTGCTGGAGAAAATGAAAGCATTTTGATAAGAAATGTAAAGTGTTTCAGATTTTGTTCATTTTTGCTGTTTCAGACAGTTAAATGTTGGTAATATCAGCAGACGGTTCTGTGGGTTGGGGAGATAAGTGCGAGTTGAAAGTGATTAAATTTTGTCAACTAGAGTAATATTGAAGGCTTTAAACTCGACAACTACGATGGTAGCAGCAGCTAATTGTAAGCTCAAACAAATTACGTACTGTTGGAGTGCTGTTGGCGGATAGGTCTTCAGTTTTCAGATACAGATCTTGTTCATTAATTGTACCTTCTCTCTGCATACTCGAGTCCCTTGTCTGTTTTCCTCAAAAGGGTCATTAAAATGAAAATACTGAGAGGCCAAATAGGTATAGTAGTGGTATTCTAGAATTCAAATGTTGTACATCGAAATGACTTGCTATTGTGAAAGTTTTGACTTCTGATCAAGGAAGGGAAACTGTTGCTTTACCTTCTCAAAAGTAGTGTGTCCAATGGTCAGCTGTCTGCTTACTGTTTTGCAAGCAATTAAAACTTTTGAGTATAATGATTTCTTATGATAATATGAGAATGACTAATGCCTTTTACAACCATTTAATATCCTTATAAAATCTCATTTTTGTTACCATCGTTGTATGGTTAGAATAAATGACAAAAAAAGGATTAACATGAATTTAATTAAACACTTATTACATAAAAATCACGAACCCTAACTATCTTTAAATTCATCATATAATTGATTTCTTTTTTTTTTTTGGTTGGGGACAAAATCAAAATAATTTTGAATCAATAAGGAAATAAATCACCTAATAATAAGAAATGCGTTTATGATTTAGTTACTTTGTTCTAGATAATAATAAAATTAATTAAAACTTTATTGTAATTTTTTTATTCCTTTTTGTAATTTCTGTCAAAGAAAGAATTACAAATATCAAAAAGTGGGTTTCGTAAAAGTGTGTTGGAAGCGCAACCCTATGAAAATCTATACATTCATTTTGTGAACATGTATTTTGGGCCTGAGATGGAGCACCAAAAAGACCCCCGAAGTAACAAAGGCATCTTATCTGAGATTTGGGATTTCATATTTCACTATAAATAGTATCTTTACAGTGTCAAATGTACTTGGATCATGCCATTGCCATTATTCTTCTGAAGAAAGGCAGGCGGGGTAAAGAAAAACTTGCCCTTTTCTCTTTTCTTTTCCTTTCTTTTCTTTTCAGCGGTTGAAAATGCATTCGGCCTCTGATTGACAGATTAGAGGAAAAAGAACTGGTCAATTTCTCCTCTATTGAAAGATCCATTATCTATGACAAAGTAAAGAATGTGCTAAATTGTACCATTTAGTTGCACATACGGATACCACACACGCTTTGCCAAGGGCAATTGTCAATTACCCATTAAATGTTTGGTTGCAAATTTCAATTAGGACAAGTTAGACATAGAATGGTCTATGTATCTAATTAGGAAAATCATTAGATTAGAGGAATCTTGGGATGAATAATTCGTTGGAGGATCATGTTGAAAATTGAAATATTTAGTAATATAAAAGCGAGGGAATCTTGCAAATGGAGAAGCCTGGAAGGCATGCAACTGATAATATTAAATTATTCAGGACCCTAGTTGAAATTGTACCCCACTGTTATTGCAATAGTATTTTTTAGTTGTTATCATTATCTCCGTGTTCCACTCATTCATGTCTCAAAACAATTTTCGCTTCAAGCAAGCTGACTCTTCTTTATCTCAGACTGAGTATCTCTCTCCAGTAATAAAGAAGAAGATAAGAGCCCAGGAAAACCTAAGGGGGGAAAAAATGTCTTCACCAAGCAAACGTCGAGAGATGGACTTGATGAAACTGTTAGTAATCATTTATTAATCTTTTTCAATTATATTCATTTTCTTGGTTGAAAGCTTTCCTGATTTATTTTTTTAACTTCTTTTTTTTATTTTCCTTTGGTGGGGATTGTTTGAATAGGATGATGAGTGATTACAAAGTGGAGATGATCAATGATGGCATGCAGGAGTTCTACGTACATTTTCAAGGACCTAATGGAAGTAAATTCTTTAATACCCACTTCTTTATCTTTATTTTGTAATTTTTCCACTTTTTTTAGTTGTTTTTTCGTATTTTCTTGAGCTAGTTATGGAATTAACTTCATTGAGTTTGCGACGAATTTCGGCTTTCTTTCTTGATTTAGCCATGTTGACCATCTGTTGATATAATTAGAGAATAGAGATGCTTTTTAATAACTTGATTCCATAGTCTTATGCAATTTTTTTTTTTAAAATTTTTTTACTTTCCAATTGGCATATTGTTTGAGTTTGTTCTTGATTACCAATTTTTAATTTCCTGCAGTCTCAACCATTTCTGCCCTGCAAGTATGATTGAGTAATTGGCTACCCGATTGCTTAGGAAAAATGTAGATTTGCTGTTTTTGATAGTTCTCAATGGTTATAATATTAATCTTGTTATTGCTTTCTAATAGATTTTTTATTATTAATTTTTGAGAAAATGGCAGGCCCTTATCACGGAGGTGTTTGGAGGATAAGAGTTGAGCTGCCAGATGCTTATCCATATAAATCTCCGTCGATAGGCTTTGTCAATAAGATCTACCATCCTAACATTGATGAGATGTGAGTAATTGAATACTTAAAATTCTGTCATTTTCCATATCCGTAGTTCACTACATTTATTTGCTTTGTGAGGATTGTTTGCGTTTCAAGCATCTTATTGTTTATTAATTTCAGGTCAGGCTCAGTTTGTTTAGATGTTATTAATCAGACCTGGAGCCCCATGTTTGGTAATGATGTTTATTAGTTGAGATAATAGGAAAGCAGCTTTCCAATTGTGTTTAGAGCCATTTCTTAAAAAAAAAACACCTTTTTGTTTCAGACCTAGTGAATGTGTTTGAAGTATTCCTGCCACAGCTTCTTCTTTATCCCAACCCATCAGACCCATTGAATGGTGAAGCTGCAGCACTGCTGATGCGTGATCGAGCTGCTTATGAACAAAGAGCTAAAGGTATTGAACACTTTCTTTATCATTCCCTGCAATGGCAATTAGCATGCACCTTAACTTAAAATTTGTTCCCAATTGCTACTTTTTCAATCTTTTTGCTGGTCTAATTTTTTTTTCCCCTCTTTGGTGGGATCTCATGTGCTGTAAATTTGATGCAAAATTTTCTTTCAATCATTATGTTTCTCGAGAACAGTGGAAGTTTGACCTGGAACAGCTAATCTGCTTGAGATGATACTTTTGAGTTCTGTGTTTTGTTCTCTGAATTAGTTGTGTGCTATGAAGGAACTAAGGGACTACTTGCATTTATGAAGAATGAAATACCATTGGACTTCCCAAAGCTTTTTGGCCATCTGTGATTGTTATACATGGATGAAGCTTCTTTATTATGGATAATTTCTTCAATCAATTTCTATTTGTTGTGGATCCAGCTGTGTCATCTGTTTTCTCCACTAGATGAAAACTCCTCCAGCATGAAGGTGGTATAGTTTATTAATGCCCCATTCATACATTGTTTTGTTGTTGCAATTGTTTCTTCCAGAGTGTAGTGAGAAATATGCCAAGCCAGAAGACATGGAAGCTGCCCCAGATGAAAACTCTAGCGACGAGGAGATGAGTGAAGATGAATACAATTCTAGTGATGATGCAGTGGCTGGGAAAGCTGACCCATAGCTGTTCATCTTGGGTTCGTAACAATTATTATGTTGTATATCATGTTGTTAATTTCGTTTGCAATCTCAACTTGCATAAAAAAATAAAATTGATTGAACGGATTGAAACTCCCAACTCGCTGCTGTAGATGGTTGCTGGTGATGTTAAATTTCTCACCTTTACCGTTGTAAATACTAATAAATAATTCACGATTACGTTTTAGGTATAAATATGGGTTTGCAAAGCAAAATTATATATTTTGTTAGAAAAGCTATTAACCACCAACGTAAAATAGAAAAGCAACACAAGATAAAGAGTAAGATGAGGGAGTAATATATTATAGAGTAATTTTATTCATTCCAAGTGTATGTACAAAATAAGGAGATGATCTTTCTTTTTATAGTTACATAATCACTACATGAAATTAATAAAAATATTATGGATTATAATTTCTTATGAGATATTAGGAGTTATGGAGAAGTCAAAGATTGTTAATAGGAGATAGTGGGGAGACTAATAGATGTATGTTATGAACATCCACATTTATTTTAATAAATTCATAACATATTTTAAATTTTAAAAGTGCGTTTGTTAAGTAAATGGATTTAATGTGTAGTTTAGTGGATTCAAGTAGTTCTATCTCTCTCATATATGGAACAGCTCCCTTAATAGTTCTGAATGACCAAAATATCCCTTTAGCAATATAAGGGTATTTTGATCATTTCGATACAAGTTGTGGACCTATTTGGTACACATGAAAAACTATGCCCTTAACTAAGAAATTATAAAATTAGGGACCCAAATGTTACTTGCTGCAATCTCTAAAATGTTGGAAACCTTTTTATGGAAGCAGGTTCCACTTAACGTCTTGAAAGCCGAAAAAGGACTCACAGTTGTTGTAAGCACATATCAATTGATTAAACATCAAAAATCAATCCAAGAATGATTTACGAATTCTAATTCCAGTACCATAGGCCTGTCTGTCAGAGTTTTCACCACAGAAATTACCAAAAATTTACTTAGAAATTTAAGTAAATCACAGCATGGAAGGAATTCTAACAAGCTAACAATTACAAAATATTGATAGGTGGCGGCAGGCAAAAATCCGGAGAGCTATATAGACCTTGTATTACATTGTCATTGTTTGGTTTAAACCATTGGACTGATCAAATTCAAATGTGATGGCAATGGCTATAATCTACTCTTACTATTCGGATGCTATGTCAGCAGAGGCTCAAAGAAATAATGACGTTAAAGCTCAGTAGATGAATCTTGAAATACCACTATTGAGGGGGCCGGGCAACTTAACCTGCAAGATGCAGGTATTAAACTACTGGATTCCAATAATGGATAAGCAGGTTTACAATGGCGAATCAAAGACCTACACTATGTTAACAGTATGAGCTAACTGCACTTGTACAGGCCTGCCTGCAAGGGCTGGCTGCTTATACATTGCATTTTGTACTCAACAGCAACAATTTTCCCCCCCCTAATTACAAAGACATTATCTATCCTCCAGAGCAATTCATAATTGGCTTGGCCTCCTTTTGCCAGCATCTGTTCTCAACCTCTTAACAGGATTTGCCCAACCAACAGTCCCGCTACCACCATTTGCTGGTTGAGCAGGCTGGTTAGCCCACCCATGCTGGTGGGTAGTTTGCTGAGTATGACGCATATCCTTAGGTACTGAACCTAGACCTGGACTTTTGATATTACGACCCAAGCTAGGTGGCGAGACGGGACCAGATATAGATCTTGGCTTCACTACTGACTTTTCCCTGTCTTTTCTCTTCTTCTTGCAGATAACCAGCTCCCCTGGATGTGGAGAATCATCCGGCTGAGATTGCTCTCGACTACTGCCACTTCCACTTCCAAGCCTTGATTCCTTCTGTGGTATTTGGACTCTAATCCTAGTGTCTTCACTAACAGGAACAGATCCACGTTGCAGTGGCTTCTGGGGAGGGCTAGGACCAGGTTCCATATCGTTTATTATCTTGTGCCTCTTACTTTGGCCAACGGTGGTTTGTCTTGGAGACGGAGTAGAGATAGAGGCAGACAGTGGGCCAGCGAAAGAGAGTGCACTTCTGGCTTCTCGAAAATCTGTATCCGGAAATGCAATCTTCAATAAATCGAAAAACAGATCATGAACTTTCCTTGCTTCTGATCTAACCTGTAGAATATAGTCATATGTTAATATAAAACTAAGAGCATAGAAATATATGCCCAATAACACCATGCATTTATCTGAAGATACTATTAAAATGCATCAGTATGACAATAGTCATATGTTAATATACAACTAAGAGGACAGAAATACTTGCCCAATAACATCAGGCATTCATCTGAAAATGCCCAATAACATCAGGCATTCATCTGAAAATACTATTAAAATGCATCAGCAGGCATATAGATGCGCAAGCTAAGCTGACCAACCATACCTCATGTGAAAAGCCATAAAACTGCATTGCACCCTTCAACATCAACTGCACATCAGACACCAGCTCCATCACTCCATTATACTCTAACCTGTCAACACGCTGATCAATCTTCCGTAAATCCAAAATATTATTTCCAGCTCCACTCATGTAACCAGACGTTTCAATTCTCTTCCACAAATCAGTTAGCAGGGGTACAATTTGATGCCCTTCTTTATCGATTCTCCTTTGGAGCTTGCTAATTACATTCTTGCACTGTTGACATGAGAACTTTCAAGTCATTTCGCAATATGTAAAACATGTAAAGTAATGAACAAGTAAAGAAGATGAGGGGAAAAGAGAAGGTTAAAGGGCAATGGGATATAAACAGTTAAGTTATTCTCTTGTGCACAGATTTGAAATTATACAACCATATCCTGACTCTTCTCTCTCACCCTCACCGGAAAAATACCTCTACTGTACCCAAAGAAAAAAAAATTACAACAATTGCTGCGAAAAGGGAAATGCTTAAAACCAGTATATCAGCCAATAATTTGCCCGCATGCTAGAACTTAGCAGTCATTCATCAAGTAGCTGATAGATTTCACAAGTTCCAAGTGAATTAATTATTATATCACATCATCCACTTGATGAATACTACATCATTTGAGATAATTTTGGGATGTCTAGCACTACTCATCAAATAATGTGGTCGTACAAACATCTCTCTACAAGTAACTGATTTAACATTCTTCACATACCAGATTCAATATATTCTTCTACGTAATATGAACGAAAACAGATAATCAGGATAATGTAGTATTGTAGGGAGAGAAACTATAGCTACCACAAAAGATGGCCCGAAGCAACGCACTATCAAACATTCATCATTATATGCACATAATATTGTACTATAGAAAAAGGCCACAAGCTTCTTTAATGCATACCATGAAATCCTAGTTTTCTCTTCGACCAAATTGGATTCACATATCAATACATCAGAACTGAATACAAAAAGTATGTTATATGTACTCTAGCGATCAAGATACCAAAGAACAAATTCAAAACGGAATACTTGTGAGAAAAAATCCTAATTTGCAGATTAACAAGGTGAAAGCATTGCCACAGATTCACAGAAAGACAACAAAGCTCCAGGTTAATTAAATCTACATTACTAACATAGAGAAGGAAGATTGGTAGAGAAATGACTGAAACAAAGACCAACACGGAAGAAAATCATAAACATTTAAAGAACTATAAAGTAGCAGAGATACAGTACATACCCTCCTCTGGATGACATCAGACATCTTAGCACTAAAATTTGAGGAACCACTAGTATTTGCAATTTTCCCATCCCAACTTTCTTTGCAGTGATCAGCAGCATCTTCTGTAGGACCAGGAATGCAATTCAATCGACCAGTTTTCACTGAAGCACGCGACTTTGGGGCATTAGCTATTTTCCGTGAAGGTAAGTTCCGCCTACTTTTCAAAGATGACTCACTTTGATCATGCCTGAGAGAATTGGATTCCCCATGTGCTTTCATTTCATTATCAGTCCTTAACTGTCCTTGATATTTGTTGTCCATTTGGAAGGGCAAGAGAGATGAATCACCACGATGGAGAGGTGTGTCGGTGCAAGACCTCTCCTCTGGCCTTTCAACAGTATGACGGGGTCGAACTCGAATGCTACGCTTTCGTTTGATCTTAGGCTGCAAAACCTGTTCATCTTCACCTTCGTCACGATCATGAGTCCAACTTCCAGACTGCTGGTGGTCCATGTGAGAATCTCCAGATACTGCAATCTCCCCTTCTTCTAATTCATCTGGCTGGAGAAATGAACAAGACCAAAATTAACAGATACACTACACAATATAATGAAAACAATAGTTAACAAAGAGTGGGACATACCATCCTCTTTGAAAGAGAACCTGGCCTAGCTTCTAATGCAGACAGAGACCCAAATTTCTGAGGAGAAACAGGAGATACTATCTGTGTCAATCTTCTACTGTCTGAAGATGATCCTGAAGAACCAGCTTCCTCAACTACATGATTGCTTCTGGTGTTTTCTGAAGGCCGGAGATAGCCATAACTACCTTCGCAAACTGGACCATCATCTTCCGATTGGTCTTTGTTACTAGGTGGTGCCCCAACAGCACCACTGTATTCATCATCTTCAAACTCTCCAATTTCTCCCTCTTCTTCCTGCACAGGATATCCATTCCTCTCATCAGAGCTTGCTTCAGAATATTCTCCATTATCATCATCTACTTCCTTGTAATTAGGATACTTTTTCCCCTTGGGTCCCCTTTTTCTTTCTGTTTCAATTTCACCAGAATCCATGCCAATATTGCTACCAAACAAAATATTCTTTGATGGCTTTTTGGATAAATTAGCTATGGTAGCATTCACTTCCTTTGTACTGGCTCGAAGCCACTTCGGTACCTGGTCATATCTTGTCATCTCCTCAATCCAACCACACTCTTCATCCATTTGATCAAACAATTCCACTTCATCTTCACTTCTAGCAATCATCCGATTTACCTCCTGCAGTGATGGAACATCATGCACAGTTTCTTGATACCTTTCCTCATCATGTAATAATGTCTCCAAAGTCATACGCCTCTCTTCATGGGTTGTTCTCTGGTCAAATCGTCCAGCATTGATGACCTCATCAGCCATGTCAATCTTATACTGCTGAATGTTATTCCTTATGAGGCCCTCAATAGATCCAATATATCGGTCCTTCCCTGCAAGATCATCCTCCAAATCAACTGTACCTCCACTTCTTAGTTCATCCTCTTTTTGGTGACTCGAAATTTTGTCAACAACTGCTTCCATATAAATGACCTTAACTTCTCTTTTCTGTCCAATGCGGTGGGCTCTAGCAACTGCCTGTTCCTCATTTTTTGGGTTAGGATCGGGATCATAAATGATGACTGTGTCAGCAGACTGAAGATTAAGACCACGTCCAGCAGCTCGAATACTAAGCAGGAATATAAAGCAGTCTGAATCATGGCTATTAAAGTCCACAATAGCTGATTCACGATCTTCTAAACTAGTAGTTCCATCAATTCGCCTGTACACAAGTTGCCGCCATTGTAGGTATTCCTCCAGGATATCAAGAAGCTTGGTCATGGTGCTAAACAGCAGTACTCTATGCCCCGTTCTCTGAAGTTTTATAAGGATCCTATCCAGGATCCATAATTTCCCACATGATTTTACAAGAAAATCTTTGGATAAGTCACTGAAATATGGATAGTTTAGCAAAGGATGATTGCAAGTTTTACGAAGCTCCATACATCTGTTATTAAGAGTTCTATACACCTTGGCCTGATATATGGGATTTTTTTGAACCCTTCTCTTCTCATCTTCAGGATCAACCCGAAGAGTACCGGTGGATTTGATCCAATCATAAATAGCACTCTGAATAGCTGACATTCTACATCTTATAACTATTGAGACCTGCAATCCAGAAATGGTATTAGATGTCAGAAATTTAAAGGATGGGATCAACAGGGGTAGAACAACATTAGAGCCCATTAGTTCAGCCATTTAATCGCAATTTTTATGTTTTCTCTTTTGACATCTTAACCCCAATTTGAACAATTGGCTCTACAACTATTATTTCTTGTTTCTGACATTTTGTCTCCGGCTGTTATGTTTGACCATTTTATTTCTTACATTTTTAAAATTTTCCTACAACCACACCCCAAAAAGGAAAAAAAGATAAAAAGGTGAAAAAATTCTGGTTCCTCCCCTTATGAGCCACTGGGGTTGCAAATATAGCTTACCTTGGGTGGAAGCGAACCTTCGACATCTTCAACACGGCGTCTGAGCATAAAAGGCTCCAATATTTGATGAAGTCGGTGGATAATGATAACTTTCTTTTCAGTCTCAAGCCAGTCATCGTCTGCATTATGTGTAGGACCCTCCTTTTGAAACGGCTGTGAAAACCAATCATGGAATGCTTTCCGATTATCAAACACTTCAGGAAGAAGTAGATTTAAGAGTGACCAAAGTTCCTTTAAATCATTCTGCATAATAGCAAGCCCTCGGCACTCAGTTCAACATGTTGAGTATCTTTAAGCACCAATCACAAATAAACATTAATTGAGAGCTATCTTAACAGACCTGTAAAGGCGTCCCTGTAAGAAGCAAGCGCCTCTGGCAACGGTATCTATCAAGGTCACGGGCCAAAACTGATTCTCTGTCTTTCATTCGTTGTGCTTCATCAATTATGATATACTTCCAATCAACTTTTGACAGTTTTGAGCGGTCATACATGATGAACTCATAAGTTGTCACAAGGACATTAAATTTCAGGGCAGAGACCTCCTATAGAAAGCACCGTAGAGTAAAATTCAGCAACTTCACAATCCGGTATCGAGAAAAAATGCAAATATGTGCCACTAACCTGAGAAAACAACCTTGACCGTTGATCCTTTGCACCGACATAATAAATGCATGATACAGATGGCAGCCAATTATGCAACTCACTCTGCCACACGAACGTAGTTAGCACTTTTGGAAGTACTGGAAATAGACATACTATGCAACGAAAAGAAACTAACCTTCCAATTCACCAATACAGCATTAGGGACAATTATAAGATGAGGGCCATAGTTCCCTTTAAATTCCATCAAATAAGCTATCAGTGCCATTACCTGCAGAGGAATAAAAATTATTAGAAATACCAACTAAGATTCAATATGCTGCCTTAATATATTATAGTTAATTCTCCTTATAACAAAAGCAAAGCACTTATTTATAAATTTACTCTAGTATCTGTCACTATTTAAAAAGAAAAAGCTCTGTATCCTCAGAAGAATCTCCCATATATGAACTAATAGATCCTGACGGAAGCGCGCACTCAAGACTAGAAATACAAGAGATTTCCTTTGTCTCCTTTAAGGAGGATTTCAACCTCAGATCCTAACAAAAAATCACCTGCACGGTCTTCCCAAGCCCCATCTCGTCTGCCAATATTCCATTTAATTTGTTGTTATACAAAGAAAGCATCCACTGTAATCCAACCTGCCAAATAAGACACAATAACAGCTTGAAAAACTAGATGGCAACAAAAGATAATACAACAGAAAGCAAACGCCTGAAAAACAAATAAAATATCAAACAGCAACCTACAATCTGATAATCTCGTAAGGTGCCGGCTCGTAACATTGAGGGTTGCCTCATGACCCTTTCATTCACAGCATGAGCAAGACTGTAATACCTGTTGACAGCCACAATGAAAACATAAGGAATAGCTAAATATGAAACTATTATAAGCGGCATACGATCTTTATGTACAATAACATAGCCGACTGTGCAGATAAAAGATAAACCAATGTAGAGTGCATTTATGACAAGTTGACAACTATCAAACTGGCGAGTAGAGAGAGGATAATTGCATAAATTTCATGGGTACAAAATGTCCATTGAATGAAGCCAACAGCTCTATGGCATTTCACAATAAATAAGCCCATTTCTTTTCCTCCGTTCTGAATGTATCTTTTATATAAACTTACATTTATAAGCGTATTATCCAATTATAACTTACTTGTTAACGGATGAACTATCCCTGGGGGCGTTCATTTCCAGAAATCTATTTCTGATCATCACTTCCTCACCAGCACAGGCTGCTGCTGCCCTAATCTCTTCTTCAGAAAGACCCTATTTTGAGCAGATAGAAACAAGCTGAGCATTGCTAATATATAGGAAACAAATTAAAATCTTCCCTTCTGTGAAGATCTCTAAAAACTATAGAAAATTCTGTATAAAGTGTACCCCTAAACATGAGCCAGGACAAGAAAGAAAAATGCCCCAAACCAACAAAATTACCTGACTCTATCCCAATCAAGCTGGACGAAAAATAATGAATAAACTAAGTGAAATAACGTTAATAAAACCCAATACAAAGGTAGCATGCATTGTGTGTATACAAGAGAGAGAGAGAGAGAGAGAGAGAGAGAGAGAGTGTGTGTGTGTGTGTGTGCGCATTCATTTTGTTCCCAATTTCAAGGCTTCGAAGCTTAAAAATTTTGGAGAAGCAGGGGATGAGTGGAAAGGGTGACTTTGGGGTGGGGGAACACATGCCTGCAATCTTGCAGCAGCAGCAGCAGCATTTGCTGCCTCTTCAACTTCCTGCTGATTCTTGGCGGCAGTTATTTTACTTCCCAGTTTATAAAGATATTCTTCAGTCTGAGTCAAGAATGACGACAAGACTGCATACCTTTCCGCAGCATCACCTGGGATACTAGTCTGCTGCTCTAGCAACATCTCCCTATACCTCTCAACATCATTATTTTTCAAGGCTTCCATCCTTTTGTTCCGATCATCATCCTTTCTCTTTGAGAACTCCCTCAAAATTCTCTCGTGGTATTTGGCGACTCCCCGATTCCGGGCAGTCCGTGCATCACGGATGGCCCAATGAGCCTCAAGAAGCTTTTTACGCCACTGTGAGATGGATTTTAATTGCTTCTCTCTCATGGCCTTCTGAGATGTTTGTACTTGTCTCATCAGTTCAACACGCTGACGCTCACACAGCCGGACAAACTTCCTATATGGTCTGTCGGGCATTGCCATAATCTCCTGCTGTTGTTGGTCAACTTCATCCCTTAAACGTGACTGTAGATCTAAAAGTCGAAGCTTTTTTTGTTCAATCTGTAACCGCAGAACAAGGTCTGGCCTAATTCGTTTTCTCTCTAAATTAACCGCCAATAAACTACTAATCTTCTTCAAATTTTCTGACCTTTTCTTGTGGAGAACTTCCAAGCCTTCCTCAAAAAGTAGATCTTTGACATCATATGCCAATGTTAGGTTATTATTACTATTAACCATTGCTGTCGACCCAACAGAGTCATGTTTTCTAGTGAAAAAGGGAAAATCAAACAACGGTCCATGATACTTTCTGGCAGAGCCAACATCTTTTGGCTGGGGGGCAGTAGTTGCTTGTACTGGCTTCTTAACTTGAACTGCATCACATGCAGAAACCTGAGGTGCAACAGACTTTCCCCTATCTGCTGGGAAATCAATTTGTTGAGGAGTTCTCAGAAGACCACGTTCTACTTCCTGGTCTGACTTAACGGAAAATACAGGGGCCTGCTGCTCTTCTTTTCCCGGTACTACCACTGGTGCAGGTTCCTTCGTCACTGCCGACATACCCTGCCCAACTGGTGACACAGCTGCTTTATCATCTCCACCATAAGCTTCTTCCTTTGATAAACTTTGACCATTTGATGATGACACAGCTTGTGGATCCTTTCCATTAGATTCCAAATGTCTCAACTGGTCTTCTGCAATCTTCCCAGAAGCTCTATCCTGATTATTTACTGCTGCAGGAAGAAATTGCTGCTGCTGCAACTCAAGAGGTGGTGGAACAATAGCTCGAAGAAGCTCTTGCGGAAGAGTACCTTCTCCTTTCTGTAAAGACAGCAGAAATTAAATACTCCATTAAACCAAAAGCTGTATGGGATACTTAGAAAGCAGACACATATGTGAGGGGGGGAGAGAGAGAGAGAGTTTTGCACACCTTCAGCCTCCTAAATGCTAGAATTTGTGCCTTTAGAACATGAAGTTGATGTTTTGTGAACCCCAAACGCTGCTGTGGCATCTGGGTGGCTAGCCCACCCTGTGATGAAAAGTTGTTAGCTGAGCCTCCATCACTGGAAGGAATTGCAGATTGTGGTGAAGATCGATTCAACTGCCTGAGGTAATGCATTTGTGAATTTTCTGGGCCACCTGAATTTTTTACAGGCAAAGGCTGATCCACACCCGGTGCCATGTTCAAAGATGTCTGTGGAGGATGTATCGGAGGCAATCCATTTCCAATTGCAACAGGCTGTCTAGGAGGAACCTGGTTATCTCTGCCATGAACAGAAAACTGCTGCAATGAAATGTTGTTTGCATTATTGACGACAGCCGCATTGGTAGTTGAGCCAAGAGGACTAGGGGAAACTATAGGTCTTGCCTTCACGGTACCAGATTGCCCAGATACATCAGTGGATGAATTAGCATGTGGAGAGTTCTCACCAGCAATGGTTGGAGATGTCACCTGTTGCTTTGATACCGGGACAGGTGATGACGGCACACCCATGTTGCTTTCATTTGCTTTGTGATTAGCAACAATTCTAGACTGCATGATTGGTATAAGCTGTGATATTAAGCTGGCATTTGCAGGTTGTGAGAGATCAATATTGCGCTCAAGTGCCCATGCCTGCAACTGAGCAGCCATTGCAAGTTGGTTACTGGCTGCATTTTGAATGCTTTGCTGATGCTGTGCTGCCTGCATGGGCCCTATAATATTAGCAGCTATTACTTGCCCACCAAGGGTCTGCTGACTAGGAGGTTTTGGTTCACCCCTCTGGTCAGAGACCTGCTGCTGAGGTTGTTCCATCTGCTTTTCACCACGAGCAAACTGTTCAGATGAATTTTTGGACGATGATGCCTGAGCCTGATTAGCTGATTGCATGGAGATCAATTCCTGCATTTTCAAATTTCCCATCCTCACGTCGTGATCTTTCCCAGATGCAGGACCCAACATTCCCAATTTAGCTTGCTGCTGAGACCGCAAAATTGAAGCAGTCTTTTGTTGGGCCTGCAAAGCATACTGCATATAAGCTTGATGAACAGGATTTAGCACTTGTTGCTCCACACCTTGACTTCTATTCTGACTCTCCTGGGATATAGCATGTTGTTGAGCAAAATCAAAGAATTTCCTAGATTGCTGAGGAGGTTGCATGGAGCCGGGCGGTGAAGCGAAGTTCCCCCCTCCCATTAATCCAGGGAGACTTCCAACTTGATATGCTAGAATAGCTTCATTTCCATCAGGTTTTCTTAGTATTTGTTGTTGCAAAGACTGTTGAAATTGTTATAAGAAAATTATAATTCAAACACGTATCATATGGGAACCAGGATACACTAATGGTAGGGCATATGATTGATAAAAAATTACAGGAAATCACCAAACACATTCAAAAAGGGATTTCTATTCTGCTAATAAAAGGCAAAGTAGCATGTTAAGGAAATATTCATCAGTATATTGAGGAATTCAAAAGACATGTCACAGTACAGGCACAGTAGCAGATTCAGATTGCTAATGAGAACCATAGCAATTACAGGCATCAGCAGAAAAAAAGGAAACAAATGAAATTGTCCAAGTTGGATCAATGATATCACTAGCAATTCAAAGTGCAATTGAGCTAAACAAATCATAAAAACAATCCACAAAACCATAACAATCAAGTTGAAGGAGATGCAAATTTACATCATGACAAGAACCAAGCAGTAAGTATAGTCAAAAAAGACAATAGTCCAAGCCAATAGGCACATAGTACGTAGAAATAGGTCAACCAAATAAAACAAGAGCCATTAACTGTGAATTCACATGATTCCACTAGAAACAATACAAATAAGACAAAAAAACGTAACTCAAGGTCATTCTTGCTTGAGCAAAGAAAAGAGCAGCTTAGAGCAACATTGATCTTTTATGATCTTTACCTGCAAGCAAGCTTTGACACTGAAATTACTGTAGTATCTTTCAACCATATACCAACTTTCAATTCTTCAACTTTGTATCCAGAAAACCCATATACATGGACACTCCAAAACCAACCGAAGCAAACCCCTTGTTTCATTTCTACTAACCTCTACACATGTTCCAAATCAGTGTCCAAAATTTTTAGACAAAATATGCACCAAATATAATCTAAGATCAAATGTAATTATGCTCTCAGTATAACTTGAGAATAAGAACCTCTTTCCAGCTAAACAGCTCTCAGCATTAAATTCTACAGTCAGTTCCCATTTCTACTAAAGACAGACATGCCCACTTCAACTCCAAAAATTAAAATAATAATAATAATCCAAATCCAAGTGATCAACAAGTTCTACACTAATCACAGAGTCAGTCCATTTATTTCAAAAATTGACTACCACCCAATTGCCAAAACCCTCTAAATTACGGAACAAAACCCTAACCATTTGGAAAACCACAGTCAATTACAAACTCACATGCCAATTCAACCAGTTTTTCACAAAGACCTAATTAAACAACATAAACTTCACCTGTCTCTGCTGCTGTTGTTGTTGTTGCTGTTGCTGCAACGAATCAAAACCCAAGTGGGGCGTCGAAACAGCAGACGATGACGAAGACGGCGACGCCGCTGACGACGTAGATGCCGCCCGGTTCCGGCTGGGCCCACCGCCCGATTGCATGCAATTTTACAAATTTGACCCTAATTTACAAGAAACTACAACAAATTTCAATAATTTAAACAAAACGCCCCACCAACAACATGCAACAAAATAATCCCTCCAAATTTTAAAATAAAAAACCCCTTGTTTTTTCTTTTTTTTCTTTTTACCCTCCGATCCCAACGTTCAAAAAAATAAAACGACCCCACTTTCTCTCTCCAGATTGTTGTGCCCCATTTTCCCAAAAAAGCGAAATTTGCGGATGGATCTTTACGAGTTTGAAGAAGCCAAGAGTGTAGCGAACTCGGAGGAATCGCTGATTCGACTCACTAGTAACTCTTTTCCGGGCTTCACACGATTTTGCAAGCAATTTTTTTCCAGTCAAGCCCTAAGATTTTTTTAAAATATATATATATATGTTTTTTTTTTTTTGGTTAAATGGTTTTTTGATGTTAATTTCCCTCAGGCTGGTAACAAGAACCCTGTGGCTTTATGCATCAGAGGTGGGGCCCATATCTTTTGAAATTACAAAAACGGTACGCTTGGAATTGACCCTAAAATTTACCGTAATTACGGGAGAATCCTTTGCTGATGCTCCCTGAGCAAGTAATTCTGCTGCGTGTCAAGTCAATACTTAACTATAGAACTGACAAAATAAGTCACCGAGTGGTATCCGTGTGGTCCGAGTGCTATCCGTGTGGTCTGAGTCTCGTATTAAATTTAAATCGATTCAAATATGATTCATTTAATAATTGTATCAAAATATTAAAATTTAAATTTAATATAAAAAATAAATAAATTATTCAATAATTCATTTGCTATCTATATATTTAATAAATATTACATAATTCTCTCAAATTATTATACATTTATACTATTTAAAGTTTAAATTATATATATAAATAATATTATATATCGATATCATCAAATATACATGTGTATCAATATTTTATACACTTATATTATTAAAATTCTAAATTTATATAAAATTTTATAAATAAAATACTTGTATATATCCGTCTTCCAAAAAAAATTAAAAAGAGAGAATCATGTCTAATATTTGAGTTATAATAACAAAAACTTAAAAATTCATTTAAAATATAAAATATAATCATGTCATTATTCGAATAAATGGGTCGAGAACTTTAATCCTTACTCGATACGGAAAAAAATCGTGTCAATCTGAACCCAACCCATTTAATAATTATGTCTAATTTAACGACTTATATCCATTTATTCGTGTCGTGTTTATGCCGGATAATCAAATCGTGTTAAATTTTACCAACTATACTTAACCAGTGACTTAGAATTTGGCATGATACAACTAAACTAACTAATATTATGGCAAAAGATGAAAAATCATTTATACGAATTTTTATTAAAGTAATTTTCATTTTGACCCTTGTTTCTTTTTCTTTTCTTTTCTCTTTTTTTTTTTTGGATTAGCTAGCCTGTTTTGTTATATTCCGTTAATTAAAAATAATTCAAAAAAATTTAAATGCAAACGAATGTGTTTATAAGAAATCTTATCACGTGTCAACGATAAGATAAATGATAAAATTTCAGCAAAGCATATTTATGCTATGATTTTTAATTGTAGGTCATATTTAGTATTGAGATTTGATACTTATAACTTAAGATACAGTACTAAAATGTTTAGTGAACAGTTGCTGCTGTGATTTAGAAGTTAAGATCTGTTTGAGATTATGATGAAATAAGCTGTTAATTAAAAAAATTGTTTAGTAATTAGTAGACTATGTTGTTACAGTTACTGTGAATTTGAAAAAGAGTACATATGTTTGATCGATTTTATTACAAAAGTATTATTTTATTGTACAATAAATAAAATAAACATAAATTTAAATGATCTTTTATTTATATTATGGTTTTTGGAAAAACAAGATATAATTTTTTTTTCAAATATTAAGGTTAAAATATAAACTTTAAAAAGGTGAGTGACTATTTAATAAACTAATTATAAAGAACAACCTCTTTTAAAAATTAAGGTCAAATAAGAGAAAAATGAACAATTTTTAAAAAATTTACCAAATAACATTTTTGATAAAACGTATGAAATAAGCTACTTATGGCATTTCAATCTCAATTTCGAACGCAGCAAATTAATTTGATTTACCACTTATATAATGAAAAGCTCATATATATCTACTATTACTATCAAAATAGTTATTTAAAAATCATATTTACTAGATATTTTAACATTTATTTCATAATACGATTTTTTTTATAGCAATTGTAACTAGAAGCATACAATATATCAATATCAAATAGGACCATAATACTTCCATATGAGATGAATGTTAAAATTATAGATTAATTTTGTTTATTTGGATGTATCATACTCTCGTATGTATTTCCCTCTATGTTTCACATATGGGCATATGCGCTACAGAAAAAATGAGTTAATAGACAGACACATATAACTTTTGTATATGGATTTGAATACGACATAGGTATTTGTTTTATCAATTATAATTTTATGGATTAGTAAGTAAATTGTAACTTTTGAAAGGGACTAAAATGGAGTTCAAATTTACGGGCAAGACCTGTAGTTTCAAAGGAAATGGAGGTCACTTTTTCAATATTTTGATTTTATTAATTTTATATTTTTTAGTATCCAAATGAAAATCAACAACTTTTTAATTGTGTTGTTCAGCCCTCATCTCTTATTCAAGGCTGATGAATTCCAGTCACCTGTAGGAATGAGGGTTTATTATTTATTTATTCTCTTTAGTTTAGCATCGGAAGGAATATTGAGTTGTATTTATTCGTATTTATATTTTATTCTATAGCGTAATATTTTTTTTAAAAAAAAAAAACTGTTTGGAAGGACGGAGAGGGGCAATTGCGTAAAAATAGCTTTATGATTTCTTTAAAGTTTAAAAGTTAATGCCCAGCCAATCCCGTTCTTTCATGGATTGCAGCGTTACACAAGCGTAATAGCGAGAGATTTGCATATCTCACAAAATAATCTCCCGCTAAACTTATTGCGTTTGCCGGTGTTTATTAACCATAAAAGTAAAAAAAAAAAAATCGAAATTTACAGTTTTTGATTTAAATATATTAAAAATCTTTTTGAAGGAATCAGGCATTTAGAGGTTATATCCTATATTTCTACCCAATTAAAGAAGAAAACCTTAAATTCCGTTGACATTAAACAAGAATAGTGCCTACTTTTTATTGAAAATATAATTTCATTTTACAACGGGAATATATACTAAAACGGCGTCGTTTGCGCCTGATACAAGTTGCAAAACAAATCCGACCTGCCGGATTCGAACCAGCGACCTAAGGATGACAGCTTATTACCACTACAGTCCTCCGCTCTACCAACTGAGCTAAGGTCGGATGTTGACGAGCGACTCAACTGAAAATAATTATTACATATGTAGTGTGATTGCAAAACCAAAACACACTTTTGTTGGGCCTGACTTCCATATATTCCGACCCTCCTGGGATGAAACATGTTGTTGAGCAAAATCAAAAGAACGTCCTCAGATCGATGAGGCACTTGCATGGAGGCCAGAGATGAAGCCACGTTCCCCTCCCAATAATCCATTGAAACTTCCAACCTGATGTATATAGAATGGCTTCATTTCCAGCATATGATTTATAAAAAATACAGTAAATCACTAAACACACTGAGCAGACGAAGAGTAGTGTAATGTAACGTGCACACAAGTAGCACATAACACTAAGATATTAAAAAGAAAAATAGAAGAAAAAAACATTTTACTATAAGATTACTCTATATATATATATAGAGAGAGAGAGAGAGATATCAGTTGGATTTGGATGCATGCTACCACTAGCTAGCAATTCAATGTGCAAGTGAGCTAAACAAATCAAAAACACAGTCCACGAAAAGGAGAACAATCAAGTTTAGGGACGTGTAAATTTACCCCAGGAGGAGAACCAAGCTGTTAATATAATCAAAAAGACAAAAGTCGATCAATAAGTATAAAGTGATTATATAATAAGCAGGATCTCACTTCTAATTATAATTGTTCAAAATTTAAGTATTCTATACATAAGGTGCTTTTAACCTATTCTACTTTAAGATGGTGTTTGGTTGGAAGGAGAGGATGTGGGAGAGGTAAGTAATTTGAGTTCCTTTCTCATTTCTAGTGTTTGGTTGACCCGTAATTTATAGAATGTAATTTACATTAGAATTTAATATGCATCATAAGGTGGAATTTACCCCTTCTATTGGAAGCCATAACATTCAAAATTGCCCCTTCAAACTTTTATTAACTTGTTTAATGTTATCAAATAATTATTATTTACAATTCTATTTTATCAAATTAATTTTGTAGAAAATTAATTCCATATTAATAAAAGTTAAAAGTAATGATTTGAATAATATAATAAAATCACTTTATTTGTTTAATTAATTTGTAAAAATAGAAAATATAAATTTAACAATCATCGAAAAGTCACTGCCACTGTCGCAACCTGCATGTAGGACGTTACTGCCAATAGCATTGGACTCGCCAGCTAACAAGCAATGTCGTTACAATGTTACAGAGGTCAAAAAAAGAAATTTATTTTCTTCAGATCCAATTAAAAAAAAAGTTTGAAAATTTTCTTCGGTTAAAAAAAAGAGTTTGAAAATTTTCTACTTTTCCATATCTGAATAATTATCAAGTATTTTGATCAAATAGGTTGCTTCAACCTATAGCTCGTCAATTTCTAATAATTTTCATATAATTCTCTAGTTGAAATGAGATGGTGTAGTAGTGGTGGCCTAAGATAAGAGGAGACTAAATATATGTCCATTTTATTTTGAGCCTTTCGTATGATGAAGAACAAGTTTTTAAGAAATAAGAATTTAACTAGGCTAGGGTCCTTTTATAGTTAGTCGTAGCATATAATTTAGACTTGAATTCCCACTATTAAATAAGTGAGGAATTCCATCAAGGAAAAGTGAATAAATTACACACTTTAATTTTTTACTTAATATGTTTATCCACTTTATTCAATTAACTAGTCAACATCATGAACCATATACTGTCTTTCTTTACAATAAACGCATAATACGTAGAAATAGGCCAATCAAATAAAACAAGAGCGATTAACTTTGAATTCACACGACTCCGCTAGAAACAACAAAAATAAGACAAGAAAACGTAGATCAAGTTCACACTTGCCTGAGCAAATAAAAGAGCAGCTCAGAGCAACATTGACCTTGTATGATCTTTTCAATCAAGTGAAGCAAGTTTCAATTTTTTAATCTTTGTACCCGAAAACCCATGTACATAAACACAGCAAAAGCAAGTGAAGCAAACCTCTAGTTTCATTTCCGCCAATTTCTCCACATTTTCCAATTCAATGTCTACACATTTCAGACAATATGCTTCAAACATAGTTAAGATCAAATGTAATTATGCTTTCGGAATGACTTGAGAATAAGAATCTCTCTCCAGCTAAGCAGATCTCAACATTAAATGCTAGAGTCAGTTCCCACTTTCTACCAAAGCCAGACGTCACCTCTTGACCTCCCCAAAAAAGGAACAATCCGAACTTGAAAGTGATCATCTAGCTCTACACTAATCGCTCGGTCGGTGCAGCTTACATTGCTGGGCCGGGCTTTTAGCCCCAATTGCCATCCCTAAGCCATGAACTTTCTCGATGGGTTCATGGGAACATCGTTCCATTATCGTCAACCCCAGCTTTGCCCCCTTTTATTTGCCTTTTTTGGTCGTATTAAAATAACTGAGCTAACTCTATATTACTATATGTGCAATTCAGCAAACCAAATCCAGACAGAGTAACAAAGTGAAACAACAGAAGGGTAAATACGACATTTTAAACTGGAAAAGTAGTCTTTTGTAAGACCCAACAAGCATTGCTAAAAGCAAATGATCATTATATTAAGAGCTTAAACCATCTGATGAAGGGATCAAATTTCATACAAATAGAGTTCAACAAGCAAATTTGATACAAGTTCACGACAAGTGCTTTCTGATAAGCAAGCCTCATATACAAGCATTAGTCAACAGAAACTGGTTGCATGTTCTCAGCTTCTTGCCTGAGCTCTTGAAACAGAGCAGATGACAAGTATCGCTCCCCAAAGCTTGCATGAACAGTCTGAATTCAAACCAATAACAGTACTTACTAAATGGAACACTCAATGTATTGATAATTTATTTATTTGAAGGCAGAATGTATCGTACCACAATAAGTTTGCCTCTGTTCTCTGGCATGCTAGCGAGTCTTAGGGCTGCCACTGTATTGGCACCGGATGATATCCCAACCTACATAAACCAGAACATTGACATTAAGTTGAAAAGAACTTGAAATAGTATGATTAGGCAGCCGAGTAAAAGTATCATATTACCATAAGCCCTTCCTTCAATGCCAGTTCCCTAGCCATTTTTACTGCATCGTCACTGCTAACCTGCCATATGAATATTTTATCAGCATCAAAGACAATTCCTTTCTTTAAGGGAAGTGTATTTGTTTGAGCATTAGCAATAGACCTTACCTCGAGAACCTTTTCCATCACATCCATGTCTAGTATATCCGGTTTGAATCCAACTCCATTGCCGGTAATGAGATGAGGACCTATTTCAATTGAAAAATATTGTCAAACTTGCAGCTTCATTATCTGCAACAGAGGATTCAACAGAGGCTAAAGTAACCGAAAATCCAACAAAGGTTTAACACAATGCTTACCTGGTTTGCCCCCATTCAATACATTACTTTCAGCTGGTTCCACTCCATAGATCTATGATATTGAAAACAAAAATATTAATGAGTAACAAGGAAACAAAACCAAAATTTACAGCACTTTTGGCCTTGTAGCAGATTGAGTCTTTGTCAATATTCCGATTTATTATTACATATAATTATATTGAAAATTATGACCTTAACATTAGGATTTTGAGATTTAAGATACTGCCCAACACCGGAGACAGTTCCTCCACTGCCGATTCCCATTACAAAGATGTCTACTTGTCCCATCGTGTCCTCCCATATCTCAGGACCAGTTGTCTCAAAATGCACCTATTATCATCCATCAGAGGGCAGAGTCTAATTATAAACTTACTCTTGTGCAAGTAAACAAATAAATAAATAAATAAATAAATAAAAAGGGTTCAGTACCCGGGTATTGGCAGGATTTGAAAATTGTTGAAGCATGAAAGCATTTGGTGTGGATTCCAAAAGTTCGGAAGCCTTCTTAACAGTTCCTTCCATGCCCTTGGTTGGATCGGTGAGGATTAAATCAGCTCCAAATGCTCTCATTGTCACTCTCCTCTCCAAGCTTGTATAAGAGGGCATAGTTAGAACCATCTTATACCCTTTCATCGCTGCCATAAACGCCATGCTTATTCCCATGTTCCCTGATGTGGGCTCTATCAGAGTGGTCTAATGATTCAATAGCACAGGTTAGATAAAACTGTAAAGCAGCAGTCCGATAGTTCAAAGACAAACACATAAAACAACTTATTGCAATTCTCTGTTTTATCGGCTAACCTTTCCGGGAGAAATTAAGTTTTTATTTTCTGCATCTTCGAGCATGGCCGCTGCCGGTCTGGTGATAGAGTTCAAATAAGTAATCTATCCTATAGAAATTTTATGATGGTACTAAAAAAGTCAGAATTTAGCTGTGGCAACAAAGAATAAAAAGATTAAAAAATACCTGTCCTTGATGCTAGAAGTGGGTTGGAACATTTCTTGCTTGACAGCTATATAAGCTCCACATCCTTCGCTGACTTTGTTAAGAAACACAAGGGGGGTTCTTCCAATGAGCTGAAAGTGGAGCAATGAAAGCAAATTTAATCAGTTAAAGACATTAGTGTGAGGGCCAAAAACAAAACAAATTCGACGTCAATATTTTTTCTACTGAGGAAAAATTCAAAAAACTCAAAGAGTCAGTAAGCCAATCGAAATCAAATTTCTTATGGCAAAAGATTCATATAATTAATTTCTAAAAGCTGACCACATACTGCTAAAATGAGCAAGATCCTATCGTTCCCTTTAAATTAAATGGCTAGTATTTCTAGGGCGCCCGCCATGATGGCACTTGCGAGAACATCATTACAGATGCATGCACACTACGATTTCATTTTTTTTTCTTTTTAAATCAAATATTTAGAAAAATAATATTTTGTGTGTTTATTTATTTATTTTTTAATTATTTGAATGCTAACTCAAAAGACACTCCATCTCCAAACACGGCTCGCGCCAATAAGTATCCAAAATTAAAAATTAACAATGGTGACGCAGAATTATTCAGACTCTTAACTTCTAAGCAAAAATAAATCTGGTTAGTAATTTATATTATTAGAGTAGATAATTGACCAAAACGAAATTGATTGAATATATACTCGAATAACGTTCGGTTTATACGTGTCAGCAGCAGATGTGGCTGTGTCTGTGCTGTGTGCTGTGTGCTGTGCTGTCCATGTCGGAGAGCAGACTCAGTCCCGTACCCCGGCTTGAGCATTAGATAATATTAAAAATAAATAAACTTTTATTTATTAAAGAATTATTATGGCATAAAAGAAAAAAAATGGGGAAAAAGGGCGAATTGAAAATGAAAAATAAATTTTGAAAAGGCAGAAAACGGAAGTAAAGAAAGAAAGAAAGAGGGGGAGATACATAATTAAATTAAAATTACTTGAGAAACATCTTTCTTGATGTTGGTGGCAGGAAGATCCTTGGGCAAATCTCTGAGCCTTTGAGCAAAAGATGAAGAATCAATGGCCGCCGGCTGCGAGGAGACCAGTCTTCTCATCAGCATGGGTAGTTCGTAGCACGTTAAGGATCTTTTCTTCAAGAAACTCCTCGAAGCAGCGGCCATTTTTAATAATAACGGAGATTGGATGAGAGAACTTTAAATTTAAACAAAAATAATAATTCGCTCTTTACAAGAACCACTTCCACTCGCACTTGCAATGGATAACGAATTAAGGCTCAGAGTCTGGTGACGGGTAGTGAGTAGAGGGTGCGTGGTGGTCACTGAATCCGGAGTCCCCCTTTTATAACAATTTCTCTGTTTTTTTTAGCAGGGATCGGGGTTGGTGGTGGGACATGCACGAAGGAATCATCATGACGTTCATTCATTTATTTTTATTACTATGTATGTATAGGGATCTTTGATCTATTTGTCACATGTAATACTGTTAGTGAATGTCATGCAAATAGCAACTTCCTAACTTATATACTAATTGGGCTGTATAACTATTATACACGATAAGTAATGAATGATTACCGAGATAATGTTCCAAAAACACTCGAAGACTTTTCCATTTCGGGAGCGGTGGCTGCTGATAGAATGTAGAGCTGCCTCCTGGCTACAAAGAAGGGTCAAATTTCATCAAAAAGCAAATGAATGCATGTAAAATTTTGAAACGCAAGTGAAAACAGCACGGCCACCAGGCACCCACTAACAACAAAAACCCAAAGATTTGACCCACTAAAGTATTAGCATCGATTTAATTTAATTTAATTTTACCACATTTTGTTAGCTAGTCCACAGTAGAGGTGAGTGTGTGATAGTCACTACAACTAGGCATTTTGTAAATTTAACAGTAACAGAGCCTCCACAGTCCGTCGGTCCATACGTAAAGGGTAAAAAAAAAGTTAATAAAGAATTTCAATATTATTATTAATAATATTTATACACGATGCGGGTACGCAAATGGAATGGGCCAGGTGAAAATTGCAGATTTTTCGTAAGCTTCTAAAACCACAAGTGGGCCCAAAAATGCATTTGTCAAGTGGCTGCCCACACTGGAGTCTTGATGAAATAGTAGCGGTCGGAGATAAACTCAATATTCGTACACGGATCCTTCTAATTTTCTGTGGCTTTGGCGGATTAATCACCAAAACGACGTGACGTGACGTGATATGACGCCGTGTGTTCATGATAAAGGTGGAGCCATAAATTAAAGCCTGCTCCATCCATTGCATCTAATCGAATCGATTTGATTTGTCATGTGTCGTTGTGATGCAATTGCTTACGACTTTAATTACTTATGGTAGCATCATATCAGAAATTTAAAGTGAAGAAAGGCATTTTTATTGGAATGGACCCTCAAACTTGGAATTTCATTCACCGTCTAGTTCGTGGGCTTCATTTTTCATAAGTAAGTGACAATGTTTACGTGTTCCTAAATTGACATTTAAAGTTCTAAACTGGCCGGCCACAAGGCAGGGAAACTATAGATCGATTCCACGAGATTGGTTCTAGTTATTTTTTAGTTTCTGCAGACTGCAGGTGATTTTCTCTGTTTCTAAATATTTTGGTACCGAAAGAGACCTTATTACAAGTTAATTAAAATTCTTGAATATTGATTCTTCGCAGTACATTTCTCTCTAAAAATTCCAAAAAACGTAAAGAGTCCAACAACTTAATCACAGAAGATAAATGATCTTCATTTTCCAATAAGTTGAAGCTTTCATCAGGACGACGCAATGATGACGGCGAGACAAAGATGGCAACAACAAAGCCAAAGGCACGCGGCGGTTCAGTACAAGCCACGAAATGAAAATGCAGGCGGCTTTCATTTTTCCAATTCTATCTTTTGTGCTCACGGCACTCTTTCTTCCAAACACCGTAACCCCGCAGTTTCCCCTGCAGATGAAGTAAGTATTGAGCACGTTGCCACTCTGTGTGTGGGTGTGTGTGCTTGTGTTGAATTAATGAGATACGCATGTTGATATTTTTTTTTTTTCAAATTGTTGGAAATTTGTCTTTAAATTTGGTAGAAACTTAAGCTATGGAAGAGTTAACGGATGAAGTTTTTTTCTTTTCATAGTTCCTGATAAAGCAAATTTGTTTTGCTAGGTGGACTGAAGAGTATATTAGATGATTCAATTGTAAAGTATGATTGAAATTGAATGCAGGCTCTAGAAGCGGGTAAAGTTTACTCAATTACAAAGATTACAGAATAAACTGAAACCGTGAAGAAGCCCGTGAATACTGGTTATTTGTTAGATTTAGTCATTTAGCAAACTTATTGTCTTTGTTCACTGGCTCTGTTGGTTTCATATTTTTGTATGTGATAGGAGACGAAAATAGAGCATAATATTTATTTTCTGATAGAGGTTGGTCTTATTTAAAATTAAGATATTGTAGGTTTTAAGTGACAGCTGTTGTAGAAAAAAGATATAATTATGAAATAAAAGTTAATATTGTATAATAATTATAATTTTTAAATAATAATTTTAATAAAATTAGTAAAGATATAATAGATCTTTCATCATATAAGTGCAAAATCAAATCAACATAACTTCCAAACTACAACAGCTAGTATTTACTAAATACTTTAATACTGTATCTTTTAAGCTATAGCTGTTCAATCTCAATCTTAAACAAACCTATAATTTTGGATGTACACCACAATGCCTAGTCCGAGATCATTTCATTGAGGCCCAACCCAAGTTTGATTATCTATTAATTTAGTTTCTCCTATCAGATTTCTTTATTTGACTAAGTTTGGCACGCAAAATTAAAATAGTTTAACTATTAAAAATAGATTGAATTGTATTATGACTAGTCTGGTAGTGTTGTAATTTTTAAAATAATTGTTGCTAATTTTGTTATAAAAATAATTAACTATAAAGATAATCAGTTAAATATTTAGTAAAATTTATTTAAAAGTATTATGAGTTTTAAAAATAGTTATATGTGTTTAGTAAATCTTACTTTTAAAATATTATAAGAACATAAATGACTAATTAGACATAATGTTAAATAAAATTTATTTAAACATTTATAAATATGTATCTAAAATAAATTTTTGTAGTGTACATATAATAATTGATAACTAAGACAGATATTTTATGTTGATGTTGAAAAACAACTCCAACAACTGAATTTATTTGATGGGGATAACATCCATCTGATTGTAACTTTCTACATCTGTCAACTACAAAACATGATTAGGACGTGTCGATAGGGGTTCCAGTGTAGTCTCTGATACTTAAGTCAAATGTTTTGTGTATAAGGAAAAAAAAAATGAAAAGAATGAACTAGAGATAAATTAAAATCAAAGAATTTCTTAGTGGTGGTCTCCTAACTCCTGTAAAAAGTAGAAAAAGTTTTAAGATTGGTAATTTGTAAAGTTTTTTAGTTAATTTTGCTCACTCCTTCACCTGATGCTCTCTTCATTTAAAATGGGCCCCCTGGTTGTGGACAGTTACCATGATTTCAGCTCATTCACTAGTAGTTGCCGGTGGTTATCTATTAGTTATGAGTAGTTGAGAAGGTAACGACACACAACTCCCCTAAAATATAGACCGCATTTATCAAACAGATTCTCAGGTCAAACTACTTGAGGTTGTACTTATAAATCAGATTGTCCACATAAGATTCAGGTTGTACTTATAAACCAGGTCGTACGTCTTAACTTTTGATTATGTCACCTATATAGGTTTTAAGTTGTACATCAATAAAATCCAACTTAAACACCTATCCTCTAGTTTTCAATATCGAGAAGTTATTACCAATGTTGGAAACTAATTGTTAGAAAATAACAAAAAAATTTCGCAAACCCAACATTTTATATTATAAATTTTATTTTTATTTTATTATCTCAATAGAATTAGTAATAATAATAATTTCTTTAAAGTTGATGATTTTATTTTCTAAAGATAATTTTTGATTTTTACAACATATATAAGGATATATATAAAATTATATTAAGTATAAAAGTAATTTTCAAAATAATATTTTAAAAAGTTACTCCTTCATTACTTTTTAAATTTCCTATAGGATGAGTGACTTTGCCGAAAATGATTTTTTAAAAAATATACTAGACAACAAAATTAACTTATAGTTTTTTTCAAAATCACTACTGAACCTCTGAAAAATAATTCCAAACGAGCTCTTAAACTGCATTATATATAGTGCCGTCATATATTTGGTACGATACTAAATTAGACTGTATTAAATTAAATATGAGTGAAGTAAAATAGTAATTTCAAGAAAATTAAATTTGTTTAAATTATATGTTTTTATATATGATGTATATTAATGTCTATTAAATAAAATACTATTAAAATAATTAAATATAAAACTAATTATTTATCAAATATTTTAAAAATATATTACGTAATAATCAAAAGACAAATGGCATGTTTTTTAATAACAATTTTGTTAATATGGATAATATACTATTAACTAATTATTTTAACATTGAATATTAATACAAATAAATAATTGAAAGAAGACGTTGTAGAAAAAAAAATTACTTAATTTTTATGGAATCATGAATAAAAATAAATAAATAAATAAATAATAACAATAAATAAATAAATAAATAAGAAGAAATCATAAAACAACAAACATTACTTAGTCTAATCTTCCTTTAATTTATGTAAAAATTAGAATAATTAATTTTATAATTTTAAAACTAAATTTAAATTCAATCCACTTAACTCAATCCAAGTTACCATACCAGAAATAAGATAAATAGTTTACCCAAAAAGTTAGTCCAACGAAAATTGTTGAAATGATCATAGGCTCATTTGTAAATACAACAATTTTTTAAATGCCCACCTTTTATCTCCTCTCTCAAATTTTCTGAATTTGACCCCCTCCGATTTTCCCTGCTTGGTAAGTTCACTAAACCCTTAATCAATTCATAATTTCAAGTGTCTTCTCCTCTCTCTCTTTCCATATTCCAGTTTGTTTCTTCAGTGATGGGTTCTTTTTTTTCTTGAATTTTTATTTCATTATTTCTCAAATTTTTTTTTAAGATAAAGTTTCAGTATTCGGAGTCCCGGGTATCTTAGGGCTTTTCTTTTTTCGAAATAATCTTTTAGCACTAATATGTTGGTGTTTTGTTCATCTTAATTTACTGGCGAGTAAGTGTATGTGCGTTATTGTGTTGGTGAGAATTATATGGCATTTCAGTAGATAATGTTTAGCTTTAAGCTATCTGTGCTCAGTTGTGTATAATTAATTTTTTAGGTTTGAATTGAAGTAAATTGACACGTATAATACTAGGTTTAGCTTTAAAGATAACATGCGTTATTATCATCATCATCGTCATCAGTATTTGTTTTCTGATTTTCTGTATGTCTGAACAAATGAAGCTTAAATTACAACTAAAACGGTTGGGAAAAAAATGAAATCCAAATTTTGATTCATTTTGGGATGCTCATAAACTGGCTGGTTTTGGCTAGAGGATCCCAAACCAGAATATATATTCCTATAATCCAAGTACCCAGACCTTTGGTTTGATCCCATCAATACCCTTGATTAATAGATTGATACATTTCGAATTAGTAGCTTTAAATTTTTAAATTGATGGTGTTAGATTTATTAGTGAAAAATTATTACTATGTCTTTTAGATGCTTAGAAATAACTGTGGAATGCTTGCTATTTTCAGCATTTGAAACAAGTCCTCATAAAAAAATTTATCTTTTTTTTTCCTCAGTTAATGAAGGTCCATGAATAAGGATACTGATGAGCCAGGTACTCCTCTTGATGAGGATACGGATGGTAGACTTCAAACATCAAATGAATTGGACTTGAATGTGGAGCAAGATAGTCGCAGTCCAAAAGTAATTCATGCGACTTTGTCTACTCTTTCCTCAAAAGAAGATGCTAATACAGATGGGATACTAAAAATTGGCACAGAGTTTGAATCAGACGAACATGCTTATAGATTTTATAACAAATATGCCAGATTGCTTGGTTTTAGTGTTCGAAAAGATTGGGCAAATAGGAGTAAGATACATGGTCAGGTGGTATCTAGAAAGTTTACTTGCTCTAGAGAAGGATATCGGCGGAAGGATAGAAGAGACTTGAATGTGAAGAAGCATCGCAAGGAAACACGAACTGGTTGCTTGGCACATATGATTATCACTCGTCAACCTGATGGTAAATACCGGGTTACGCATTTTGAAGCAAATCACAATCATGACAATATAGACCCAAATAATGATCAAATAGTACAACTGCAGAAAGAATTATCCAGTGCTCAAGCTGCTGAAGCTGACTTGCCTGATAATTTGGACTTGCAGTCACACGCAGATTTTGAACTGATGAGTGGAAGATTTGAAGTACGAGATGCTCTTGAACATCTTGCCATGGCTTATGACTTTTACCTTCGGTCTGAAAGGGTGAGGGAGATGAAGGAGGGAGAGGCAGGACGTCTTTTGCATTATTTCCAGAGGCAGCACTTTCAAAATCCACCATTCTTTTACTCGGTGCATCTTGATATTGACGATAAAGTAAGCAACATATTTTGGGCCGATGACAATATGGTTGCAGCCTATGATCATTTTGGTGACGTGGTCTGTTTGGATACAACCTGCCGGACAAACAGAGATTTTCAGCCATTTGTGCAGTTTGTAGGTGTGAATCATCACAATCAAGCTGTGACATTTGCTGCTGCGTTTTTGTTTGATGACACCACCGAATCGCTCAATTGGCTACTTCATGCATTCTTAGAGGCAATGTCTGGAAAGAAGCCAAAGGTGATTCTCACAGATCAAGATGCAGCCATTGTTGAGGCAATCAGTTCTGTCTTACCAGAAACAGATCATCGTATATGTCTATGGCAGATGTACCAAAATACACTCAGGCACCTTAGTCATTTAGTGAAGGATATTAAAGCATTTGCCACTGATTTTAGAAGTTGTATCTATGATCAAAAGGATGAGGAGGTTTTTATTCAAGAATGGGAGGCTTTACTTGGCAGTTATGGCCTTCAGCAAAATGACTGGTTGAAATGGATATTTAGAGAAAGAGAGAAGTGGGCCGTTGTATATGGAAGGAACACATATTTTCTTGACATGAAATGTTCCCACGTGGTCGAGAGTTTATCTAATAATTTAAAAAGTTGTCTAAGTTCTGACCAAGATATGCTTCATGCTTTCAAGCATTTGGAGAGGGTGGTTGGTGAGCAGCGCTATAAAGAATTTATAGCCACTGATGAAATGGGTAGAAGCATGCCAAGGATAATGGCAAATGTGATTATGTTAAAGCATGCAAGTGAAGTTTACACAATGAGGGCATTTGAACTATTTCAGCGAGAATATGAAAAGTGTTTAAATGTGATTGTTAACCAGTGCAGTCAGAATGGATCATTGTCCGAATACAAAGTTAGCACATTTGGGCAGTCTAGAGAGTACAGAGTTACCTTCAATTCTTCAGATAATGCAGTTTTTTGTGATTGTATGAAGTTCGAGTATGTTGGGTTTCTTTGTAGTCATGCACTAAAAGTGCTTGATCAAAGAAATATAAAGGTGGTTCCATCTCAGTATTTTTTAAAGCGATGGACAAAGGAGGCAAGGATTGGTTGTACGAGAGATACTAGTCAGTTCATTGAACATGAAAACTCCAAGCTGGTTGCAGCAAGACGTTACAAAGATTTGTGTTCCCGCATGCTAAATATATCAGGCAGGGCAGCTGATTCTGAAGAGGCATTTTTGTTTGCTTCTAGGAAACTTGAGGAAGTAATTGAAGGGGTTGAAAAGATCTTGACCTCAAAACCTGAGGAAGTTCAAGGTATCACGTCAAGTAGCACTGGTGTGACTGCTTCTGAAAGTGAAAATGCTGAGGCATGTTTGGACGAAAATACAGTTGAGGATCAGAATGAGGGCAGCACAGCCACAGGAACGAAGGAAAACAAGAGTTGTCCCCCTGATAGACGAAAACTGAAAAACATACGCGGAAGAAGCTCCAAATCAAGAAGAGTTCCGAACATACAAGCACAATCACCAAATACTGTGAACTGCATTTCGAGCCCCCCACCGGCATTTGTCTCACCTCAAGCTCCAACTATGGAGGTAATACTTGGCTTACTTCATTGAAATGATTCCGGATAACGATCAAATTCAGCTATTGATCCTGGAGTTTCAAATATATAAAATTTTATTGCAGAGTTTGTACAATTTCGAAGCTAATCAGGTGGTTCAGTGCATGTATGAGCAGCCCGATCTGCTCATAGACCAACAGCCCAATACGGACTTGTATCAGCAACCAAACTTCTTCTCTGACCGGCATGACTCACCTGGCCAAACTCAGTTACTCGAGGTAAAGGTGATAGTTTAGAAACATTTTACATTCTGATTAGATTGAAGTATTATTATCTTGTGTGAATTAGCTGGGCACTGTCATACTTATGCAGGAACCATTGATCCGAAGTACATATCATGATTCTGTCCCAAATAGCACCCATTTGAGGCAGGTAAATTACCAATCAAAATTAGAGGTTCAAAGTATTGAAAAGAAAAAAAATTTGTCTGACGGTATTATGGTTTGATGCTGATCTATTAACTTGCTTCAGGATTTATCATATTGTAGGCAATGGAACTTGATATGCAGCATCAGCAGTCATCCTCTTTTTTGCTCTATGATCACAGTCGCAGATACAGAGCGTCTGACCCCTCCTATCTCGAACCCAAATAACAAAGAAGAATTTTGTTTATATTTTGCTTTGTATGGTTCCCAATTTTTTGAATCTAAATGGAATGACCACGAGGAGGCAATCTACCCGATTTTTGTGTAAAACTACATAAAACTGTTAACGAATTATACAGGGTCACTGGTGCGTTTGTGTGCGTGCTTGTCTCTGCGTGCGTGTGTATGATATATACATACATGTATGTGCATATATGTATGTATATGTGTGTATGTATGTATGTATGTGTGTATATATATGTGTATATACGTGTGTGTGTACATATCTGTATGTGTGTATTTATGTATGTATGTATGTGTGTGTGTTTGTGCATGCATGTATGTGTTATATATGTTGTGTGTGTGGGGTACCTTGCAACAGTAACGCCAATTTTGTCTTTTATGTCGTTAAATTTCATTTGCTCCCTTACTTTTTTTTTATTTACAATTTATTTATAAGTTCATGTGTTTTGGCTGGTATTTTTTAAAACGTAATTTTATTTTATTTAATATTATTTAATAAATATAGGAAAGATCCATGACAAAATAGTATTAAATAAAATAAAGTAAATAATATTAAATAATTTAAATAAGATAAATAATATTAAAATTTTATTCTTTTAAATAAAATATATAATATAAAAAATAATATTTATTTTTTAAAACTCACTGTTGATTAAACAATGTAAATTTGAAACAAGGTTAATTTCTTCCCAATTACATTGGTTTTGACATTTACCACGTAGATGACATTTTGAAAATACTTTTATAGGTGACAATTTATTAATTTTTACCGTTAACTCTAACGGAAGTATTCACTAATGTGTGATTTAACCATTTTACCTATACTAGCTGATTTAATTTTTTTACCTAAAAAAAAAAGGCCACCAGCCACCAAAGTCATCCAGAATTATCCAATTTCCATTCAATTTTATATAGCTTTATCTTCTCTCTCCGATTCTTTTTTCTTTTTTCCCTTGTTATCTTCTCATTAAAATAAATATTGGAGAAATAAAGTCAAATGTAGAGTAATTACTTTGTAGCCAATTGCGGGTTATCTATCCCACGATGTGATTGTGAGATGCTGAGGTGGATCTATGGTTTAACTAATTGATTGAAGAAGCGCAGGCGCGTTCTATCTCAATACTTAAGTTTCTATATATATATATATATATATATATATATATATATATATATATTTATTTATTTTTATACTCCTCAAAATTTTGCATGTAATAATGCTGTAAATCCCGCAAAATGCGGTATCAAAAACTAAGCCCAGGCAAAGAGTGAGATTGAACTGAACCAATAATAATAGATAACGAAACCGAAGCGAAGCGACTGAAAATTACATATCTGAAAAATGAAAATGACGAATCAATATCGAAGTCTAATTGTAATCCTGGTCGTGGTAAGCGTAGCCCAAATCTTTGATAGAAATGGCGAATTTGTCCGATCGACAGAGGCAGGGAAGAGCAAAGTCCACATCACGGATGATCTGGATGATGTGATTGATGATGAAGAAGATGATGATTGGAAGGAATGGGGCAAGCCAAAGACAACGGGTCCCGAGGAATTCGATCCGCCAAAGCTTGATTTTGACAGTATGGATATTCCCCAGATGCAGGAAGAGATGTTGAAGCGTCAATTCGGCCCCGTTTTCGGCTTCGTTAAGCTCCATCTGGGTACTCCTCGCTCTGTGGTAAATCGATTTCGCTTTCGCATCGCATCACTCACTTCTTGTTGCTTCTTCTTCGTCGTCATTCTCTCTCTCTCTCTCTCTCTCTCTCTCTCTTTTAAGCTGAACTTGTTTACCATTATTATTATTATTAATCGTAAACCATTAGTAGTGAATGGATCAGTACGAGAGTGTATTAAACATCTCCATCCCTGATAGATTTTTCATTTCATTTTTTTCCTTTTTAGGCCGAAGTAATGGAGATTGCTACGAAATGGTCAAAAGTTCTGAAAACTGGATCCATTGAAGTGAAGTTCATGGCCATTGATCATGTCACAATCATGTTCACCTTGCAAAGAGGCAAAGACGTTTTGGAGGTAAGTTATATATGTTGACTCCAGTCCCTCGTTGAAGTCTCGGCTAATCAACTTTTAATAATTCTCCGCATTGCTCCTTTTGGTAGTAGCATATATTGTTCGTCTTTGGATTCTGATTCATTTCTTTTTGGGAAATTGTTCACCCAACCCAGTTGAGGGAGTTTTTGTTGAACCAACCAGAGGCCTACGAGGTCAAGATAGGGGACCAAGTTTATCGACGACCCGGAGATCCTCCTCTTGAAAAAGTTATTCAGAAGCTACAAAATGAAAATAACAAAGATGGTGATTATGATGGACACGCCAGGGAAGAGCTCTAGCTGACAGGATTCACAAAATTAGATTCACATTAACAACACTAGGAATTCATTGCTAAGATTTCCTTTTCATTACTTTCAACTTTCATGTGGTAACTGCACTCATCCTCATTCCTCATCCCATTCCTTTAATGTTTGTGCCGGTCTGCCTGAGCAGGTAGTTTGTAGCTTTCTTAATGATGCACACTGGATTACAAATATATTCAATGCAATTTACTGAAATTGGAACTTCTTGATTTGAAGAAAAAGAATTTTAAACATGCGGAATCTTCGTCTTATTCTATATGCATGCAATACCAATGACAAGATAAGAAATACTCCGGTTCCTTCATTAGCAGTAAGCAGATGCTCGAGTAATTCTCATCTCAATAATTTACTTGGACGGTGAAAGGACACTGCTTGCATATTATTAAAGTAAGAATTGGGGTAATCTATGAATAAATATTGCACCCGACAATCATTTCAGCTTCCTACTGAAGTCTGAGAGCTGAAGAAGTTGAATCCTAGGAATGCTTGCTGCTTCTTCCCTCTCTCTCTGAGTGTTATATCCCCAGTCACCTGCTCCAATTGATCCACTTTAGCAACCAAAGCTACTACAAACAGTGGTAAAATATGACACAAAAACCAAGAAAGACAGTAGAAGGAGGAAAAGGTTATTAAAGGATATTACCAAGGTACAAATTCCACCCATCTAGCTCAGGCTCTTTAATCACATTCTTAAGAGTTGCAAGTCGATCTTCCACAAAACTGATCAAAATTTAGAAGGGTTAGTTTCAGTCTTCATTCAGCTTCAACAAACAAGGAAGTTACATCTTAAGTCATAGAAGCTAAATAGCCAGAAGAGCAAAAAATAAATAAAAAAAAAATCATCACCAAATATTTAGCAGCCTCATTTTGTTTTAGTGGACTATAGTACAAAAATATCTAATTGTAATGCGCATAGTAACTTACTGCAATGTCATCCCCTGGAGTTCTGGTTTCTTCTGGAGTCGCTTCAACACTTCCACCTTTGGACTGCAAGTAGTAATCAAAATCAAGGAGAAATTCCTTTTAGTGGGAGCAACCACAAGCAACAGTGTCAAAGAACCAGCCAGTGCAGCCACAAAAGTATTTCTCCTAGGAGCATAGACAACACTAACCCAGTTCCCAGCCCATAAATTCTGTCAGGTGGTATTGTGACTCCTGCAAGCTCTCGCAGTAAAGCATCTGCGAATCGGCTCTGAATTGGGAGAAAGAAAAGATAATTTTATGCTAAGAAAAGAAACTTATAAAGCTATTACTTTCATATCAGTCTCTTGAAACCTGCTTCGTGGTGACTATATATATCCTTGAGCTTGCAAATTTTAGAGCATCAGGGACGCCAGGATAGAATCTGCAGGAGATGCATCAGGTAATCAAATTCCAGTTCACATTTATGGAGCAATACTACAAACTTCAGTAAAATTAAAATCTACGCAAAATCAAAACCTTAAACATACTAAAATGTGGTAAATCGACGTACAGGAGCTCCTATGTCTAAAATATCTGAATGACAAATTAGGTAGCAGTCACTGTTGATGATACCGGTTGCAACGAGGACGAAAACAATAATTTTCAATAATCATAAGAACTTTGTTGGCCCAACTGCTAACTAATAATTAAGCAGATTCTCAGAGTAAGTTATCACAAAACAAGCACTACATTGATTGCTATGCAAAAGATGAAAGTAAAAGTTTTTATTTTATTTTATTTTTCCAGAGTTTTGATCATCATGTGCAAAATAGTAGTACAAATTGGTCAGTGTTATCTCAAAAAGCTCATTTAAAATACCTATTAGCTGCAATCCAAGTAGTCAAGTCGTTATCCATCCATTCATCTCTGACCTTGCCAAAAAGATCAACAAGGGCATCTCTATTCTCACTCCAATCTTCCATAATCACAGGTTTTATCTTAGACCAGTTTTCCAGTATCCCTTCCACCGTGAGTCCCTCGGAAACCTTGCAAATTGAATCACATTTGTTGTCAGTTCCAAATCAATCCGTCAAAAGGCTAAGCAAATGAATATACAATCAACACCATTCTTCTAAACACAAACAAAGTCTGGAAGTATGACAGGTTTTTTAGTCATTTAATATTCCATCAAATATAATTATATAATACCTACCGAGGATTTCCGAATAGAAGGCAATCTCATCTCAAGCAGCAACCTCACTAGTAACACATTTTCATACCCTGTTTCCACCACAGGACGCACCTACAAAAAAATGAAGTACTAATTAGCTTCAACGGAGCCTGTTTCTTCTTCTTCTTCTTCTTTTCCAATCAAACCTCCATTCTTATACATAAAATTAAAATATCAACTAAATAAACAAAGTCTAGGCTTAATACTACAGCATTTCCATTTCCAGGCAGAGGCATGTAAGAAAAGAAAATTGAAATGAAATAAAATAAGAAGAGCTTACTATGTGCATTTGATCAACAATCCAAGCCTCGATGATGGAATCGACGCCGTCAAATAAACCTGGCCATCTCACTTTCGCAGCCTAGCAATATGCACAAAGGGAAAAATGAATAATCAAATTAAAAATTGAAGGGAAAAAATCGCGCTGGCTGATATCCCAGTAGTTAAATGGACCTTGACGGCGGAGAGAGAGCTCTCCCCGCAGCTGTCACAGAGAACGCCGTCGAAGTCCAAGGCGTACAAATCCGCCATTTAGTCGCGACACCCAACCTTGTTTCTTGCTCTTACTATTGTTGACTCCCATGATATCGGTGCGCTTCGGATGGGCTTCCTCTCCAAACTCCAATGACGGCGTGACACGTTTTCCCATTTTGAACGACCTTCCTTTTTTTTTTTTTTTGGTTAATTTTAATTTATCCATGATAAGTAACATACATCAATTTATCCTCTAACTATTATTAAAAATATATTTAATTTATCCATGATAAGTATTATTTTTACAACAAAATCTTTCATTGTATAGAAACTACTTCTTTACCGCGTATCTTACAAGTTACAATGCAATAACACTTTGTCATGTAACATGTACAAATTTATTTTTCAAGATAGTCAAATAATTCGAGAAGTAAAGTAATGATACACATAGGGCAATTTTGAACTTCGGATAAATTAGATTGGGTAACAAAGAAGACGCGATTTAACTTAAATATATTAATTACTATCTTATGTTTTAAAAATAATTAAAGGAAGGATTATATTGGATTGAATTGGATTAATTATTATAATTAGATTGGATTAGACTGTATTATTTATAGTAATGTCTTTTTCTTGGTAGAATATCGAATAAGACTATGTTAACTTTCATTTAACAAAACTAAAATAGCTATTTAAATGATATAATTATTTTAAAATTATATTAGCATTTATTAACTTTAATATTATTCAATACTAGTTTAAATAAAATTGAATAGAATTTGATAGTTTATATAATATAAAAATATAGGTTAAAAAATAATGAAAGTAATTTTTTTATTTAATTTATATTAAAATATCAGATTAAATGAAAAAGAAAAGAGTAATAAAGAGGACAATTTTTTCTTCTTTTTTTTTTTCATTTAATTCTATCACACCTAAATTGACAATCAAAATACCTAAGGACTAATAGTCCCTTGACAACCAAAGTACCTGTCTATCTTATATAAGATTATTTTGTTAGTCCTAAAATCTAAACTCTATTAGTTTACACCAAACATAGAATGGAATTAAATTTTATAGAAATAATCCAATCCCTAGAACCAAATGCAACAATAGTATATCTACCATTAAACAAAAATAAAATGCCGAGAAGCAATGTAGTTTTTTTTTTTTTTTGGGGGGGGGGGGGGGGGGAGTGTTGGTGGAAAGTATCGTAGGCCTTAAACAAACTAACTTAGATTTTACGGACACAAAGATCATCGAATTAATTTATTTTGACGTTAAAATACATAGAGAAGGATGACGAATTTTCAGAATTATTAGTGTAAAAATGAATAAATGGGAGGTCCGGTTAAAAAGGAGATTGGTTTTGGTGGGCTTCTGGTTTCGGCAATCAATGGCCCAAAGGTTGTTGGTTGGGTCGTTTACGGCTTCACTGTAGTTTCAGCTTCCACTGAAATCACGCACGACGATGGCAAACAATCAAATAGCTCAGCTTAGAAAATTCCTTATAAAAATTCGAAGTAAGAAATGTAGTAGCAGTTTGCGTTACTGAAAGAATTGGTAATCAACTAATAAACACGAAAGCAGGGAAGCCAAGGACTATTTCAGCTTGGTACTGAAGTCAGAGAGCTGGAGAAGCTGAATCCTGGGCATGCTTGCTGCTTCAGCTCTCTCTCTCTGAGTGTTGTATCCCCAGTCAACTGTTTCAATTGGTTCGCCACATCCACCTTAGCAAACAATGCCACTGCATACAAACATCAGATACAACAAATAAAATACGACGTAAAAACCAAAAGAGGTTACCGAGCTACAAATTCCATCCATCTAATTCAGGCTCTTTAATCACATTCTTCAGGGTTGCAAGTCGATCTTCCACAAAGCTGGGCAAAACAGTTGTTACCATGTAATTGTATTCGTCAATTCATTGTAATGGATTCGACTTCGTATTAATCAAAATAAAAAGATTTTAATTGTGATCTAACATATGTAATATAACTCACTGAAGTCTCAGCCCCTGGTGCTCGGGTTTCTTCTGAAGTTGCTTCAAAACTTTCACCTTTGGACTGCAATTAGTAAACGAAATCAAGAGGAAAAATCGCTTTGATGTGAGCGGGCAACAACAGCCACAGGCAACAGTAAGAAAGAACCAACAGCAAGCATTCGTTGCTAATACGTACTAACCCAGTCCCCAGACCGTAAAGTCATGTCGAGTGGTACAGTAACTCCTGCAAGCTCCCGCAGCAGAGCTTCTACAAATCGGCTCTGATTTCCAGAGAAAAGAAAATCAAGATAATGACTGGTGACAAACAGGATAATATATAAGGTTGGTAACTTGGTACTTTCAAACCAGCATCTTCAGACCAGTTTTGTGGTGACTATATATATCCTTGAACTTGCAAACTTGAGAGCATCTTCTAATCAAATTCTGGGTCAAACAAACCAATTACAAGCTCAAGGTATTTGTGCGGAAAAGGAGTATCAAATGTTTCGCTGGCATCTCTACAAGCTCATCACTTTGTTAAGAGTACCTCTTGGCACCAATCCAAGTCGTGAAGTCGGTATCCATCCATTCGTCTCTGACCTTTCCGAAAAGCTCTATTAAAGCTTCCCTGTTCTCACTCCATTCTTCCATAATCACAGGTTTAATCTTAAGCCAATTCTCTAATATCTCCTCCACTGTGAGTCCTTCTGCAACCTTTAATTTGAAACACATTTTTATGTAGCCATTTAATGATATCATCCATCAAATAAATTGTAGCACGCAGTTATACTCACCGAGGATTTTCGAATAGAAGGTAGTCTCATCTCAAGCAGCAACCTCACTAGCAACAGAGTTTCATATCCTGTTTCAACTACAGGCCGCAACTGCAATAATACAAAGCACTGGTTTGCTTTCAGCAGATTCTTTTGGAGCTTTGAGTTCTTGTGAAATTCAGATTGAAGAGAATAAGATATAGGCAGACTAATTAACAAGAGCTTACCGTGTGCATTTGATCAACAATCCAATCCTCCAAGGGGGAATCCACGCCGTCGAATAAACTTGGCCATCTCACTTTGGCAGCCTATTGAACGCAAGTGAAATAAAGGAAAATGGATCAATCCAAATCTAATTCAAAAGCACATTTTTATGAAAAAAAAAAAAAGAGCAGAATTATCACGCGGATTTTCTCATTAGTCAAGCGGAGGGAAATGACCTTGACGGCAGAGAGAGCGGTCTCTCCGCAGCTGTCACAGATAACGCCGTCAAAGTCCAATGCGTACAAATCCTCCATTTCTCTTCGCACCTTGGCTGTTTTTCTTTTCTCTAGATAATGAACCTTCAGCTCCCGCCGCGGGCCACACAATCCTGTTTTATATTCATCCTCACTCCTCGAAACTGCTTGCCTTTTTGCTTATCTCACCACTTACAGACTCATCTTATGAGTGAAATAAAGGAGTGACGGTGAAAGTTTTCAAATTATCAATACCTTTTGAGGATTTCTAAGTTAAGTCAGTCCATCTGGTTTAAAATAAAAACAAAAGAGATACTGACTTGTCATTTGCATCAGTTATATCGACATCGATCGTGTGGTGTCCGACTCCGTACTCCCTGAAGCAAAATTGAATCAATTCCAAAATTTGTGTCCCCATTAACTAACACGAATACTATGTTTATGACATAATCAATTATTCAATTAATGATAAGTTACTGACTTTTTTTTTAAATATCTAAAATTAGCTTATTTACTACTTTCAAGAATTATATCAATATTACATTCCTAATTCTCTATACTCTATACATTCATTTTTCAGGATTAACCGAACATTTGAGTATATGTATGTTCAAACTTCCATTAAATTACAGAAAGATTTGTGATAATCTATTTGATTTCTTCGACATTTTAATTTAAAGGTGCAAAAAAACTCCACCTATAATTTAAATACATAGAGGAGCAATAGTTATTTATTGTTGTTTGAGCTTAGGTACAATTTAAATGGGATAAATAATGAAAAAGGGTTAAAAGGTTTTTAAATGGGGTGTCAATGGTCAAACCAAAAAAAGAAAAAAAAGGACCGAGGACCAGTGATGATTTTGGTGGGTTTCAAGTTCTGCGACGCCCAAGAGTCTCTTGTAATGGAATTTGCTCGTATGACTTCAATCTGTCAATGCCATCATGCATCCGCACGATCACATAAAGGAAATGAAGTGCAGTAATGCAGTCCCATTTGGCCCACGTTCCTCATCCACCGCCACGTCTGTTTACGAGTCATTAAAAAATACCCACAGTTGCGAATCATTTATCTATTTTTTAACCACAAAAACCTATCACCGCTATTCACTGATGCTGCTTAAAAATTATTTTAGTAAATTAAAATTAAGCCCAGTAGTTTGAAACTACAATGACCAACTAATCCCTGTCTCTTTCCTCTTTTGTTATTCGATGACCGGCCACGCGGCTAGGTAGCGTAAGCGTGATAGTAAATACCTCTCACTCCCTAACACGCAAACCGCACGAACCTTACCGTAATTACCGGTTAACGACCGGTAACCACAGAGACGAACAATATCCAAAGGTTAGGCTTATATTATTATTATCTCACCACACGACGAACTTTACTTACAACAGCCAGTAACCTCCCCTAACTCGTCAATAAAACATACCGGTACCGTCGGTTCTTTTTGTTTCTCAAAATCGAGAATCTTAACTATAAAGCCTTGTTCCTCTCTACACTTGTCGAGGCAGTCAGTGCTGCCCAATCTAATCGGAAACGCCGCCGTATCGATTCCAGCCCTCCTTTCCGCCTTAGATCTTGTTCCTCCGATTGCGTCTCTGTGAGTCTTCATTTTTAAATTTTTCCTTTCGAAATTATATGAGCCGTGGATCGCTGATTTTGTTATGCTTGATAGATATATGATGATTGATTTTGTTTTTTTTTTTTTTTTAATTCTTTTAAATCATCTGTTAATAATCATATTGATTTGTACGTGCGTGTGTTGACTGATTCTTTCTTTCATCACACGTACTGACTTAGTGGATGATGAATTATTCTTTTTAAAGTCTAATCTCTAATTTGTATTAGAATTAGAAAGACGTTTTCCGATATCCATTGTAGAAAGGTCTGAATCTGATGCTTTTGTCTGTATATAGAATGATGTTAATTTATAGCGTTTGCTTTGGTTGACTGACTGACTTTTTGGCTTACAAAGCCTTTAGTCGTGATTATAATTTAGTAGTTTCTTTATTTTGTGTGTGTGTGTGTGTAAATATTTGGGATGATATGGCATAATTTGCTTTTAATATGTCATATTTTATTGGTAAGACAATTTGCATGATGGTGTAACAGAATTATGATGAAGTAATTATGTCTTATGCTTTTATTTTTCTGTATTCACTTTTAAGTTCATTACTTGTTGCTTCTTGTTACTCTGATGTGTTAAATGATAGGAAACTTGTCATTGCGAAGGATGGCGGATAATGAGGTAGAAGAGAATGCTTCCCGTGGGAATGAATGGGAAGTTGTGTCACTTACAGCATCTACCTATGCTGCTGCTCCTAGTGCCCAAAATGATGAACCTAAGGATGATGCCGGGGGTGGCACTGCTGAAGAAATTGAAGTGGAAACTTCTCGTGCATTATTCATGTCTCGTCACTTTGTTTTCCCACCCAGTGAGCATGAGAATTTGCCGTTGGAACCTGAACTTGTAAAGAGTGAGATTTATAATGAATCTGTAGGGAAGGACGTTGTGTCTGAATCGGGTGCTGAAGAAGGAGATAAATCTAGTGGAAAGGATGATGAAGATAATTGGACCCTTAAGGATTTGAATGTACACAATGAGTTTCCACAAATGCAGATTTTTGATGAGAAGGGTAACGGGCTATCCTTTAGTAGTACAGAGTTTGAAGAAGGTACGACATTACCTGGGTTAAATTTGACTGTTAAGGAAGAGAGTATTTACAGTGCAGCTACGTTTAGCTCTTTCCACAGTGAAGCGGCACTTAGTGAGAACTTGGAAACTCCTGAGCTAACTGAACATTCTGAGCAAGGTTTAAATGTTCCCACAGACGCATCAAAATCTCTGATGCCTGCAAAAGAAGATGACCAATTTGCTGAGTCTGACCTTCCCTGTGAAGCATGGTGGAAGAGAACGGCAGCTTCCTTGTACGCTCATGCAAAAGAGACAAATACATTTTGGTCCATTTTCGTTGCAGCAGCTGTGATGGGCATTGTAATTATTGGGCAGCAGTGGCAACAACAAAGGTGGCAAGCTTTGCAGCTGAAGTGGCAGCTCAGTATCAATGATGAGGTATGTGGATGGCTGTTTTCCCCCAAGACAAATAAAGTCATTAGTCAGCTCAGTAACATTTATTGCAGTGGCATGGAAGAAGTGGGTTTTTCTCTGTTTTGTTATTATTGGCTAATGTGTTTCTAAAAGCAGTATGCATGCGTATTATAAAAGCATAATTCCGAATATTATTGTATTGGACTGGAAATTAAAACCGTGCTTCATCCATGAGTAATTGCTGATTGATTGTGGACTAATAGAATTTTGTCATTTAGATTTGTGTTTGTACCATGCTGCTTTCTTTGTAGAGTCTGCATCTTCTTGAAATGTTTCTTGAGAATGTCACCTGAACTCCTCATGAGTAGAACCACATAGAATCGTCTCGGATTCAAGAAGTTATAGGTTTTTACAATTATTAGGTTAGGAACTGAAGAAGCAAACCTGACTAGCCTTTTCTATGAATAAGATCGGAGCCTTGCTCTTGTGTTTCTGCTTTAGTTCTGTTGTCTTTACTGTATCTGAAGTCTGACACATCTGGGTTCTATCCAAAATTAAACCTGAAGCTCTGCTCACACAGTTTACCTCCTTCCATGGAGTTTGCAAGTCGGGTGGTAGATCTGGTTGAAAATTGGATAGAATTCGCATTTTCTTTTCCTGTCTTCTTGAAACTTTGTGAGATGGAAGGTCTCTCTATTATAAATTGATACTGATGTTCTTTTTTGCTTTTCTTTCCCTGTTATTATTATGGTCATCATATTTGCAGAAAGCGAGCAGGATGTTGGGTCCCATATCTCGTCTTAAAGATGCAATTGTAGGTGGCCACCGTCGTGGTTCTTTTGTCAGGGGGAGCTCCTCCAATGATAGTTAAGATGATGATGAAGAAAAGAGAAAAGTTGAGAGAGAAAGGAGAGATTGATGTGAGGGTGTTAATATGCTCGTTTGCTTTGTGAAGCTCTTGTTTTCTGGTGACGTAGCTACATAGTGACATGTTATAATTTTGATATTGTTGTGCCTTATTATTTTTGCAAATGAATTATGTGATTCTGCAGTGCTGTAGCTACCTGAGTTGTAGGTCCAGTTGTCTAGATAGAATTTGTATACCCCGATCATGACAGTCCCAACAGGGTGTTATAATCGGTCGTTGGTGTCAATGGTTCTCGTATTACAATAGTTGTAAGAGAAGAGCCAAGTAATCCGTAAATGTTATGCGCCGAAAGAAAAAGCTTGTTCGGGCAAGTGCGTAGAAGTTGGTTTTCATCGATAAGGGGTTGGGGGTATAAACTGTAATTTAACTAATTTCGGATGCAATTTCTGACCTCACAATTCCTGACATCACAGTTGTACATGCCTAGTTAGTGTTTTTTTTCCCCCCTTCAAAAACCATATTGTGAACTTATCTCTCGCATTAAGATTTGAGACATAATCAACAGGAGGTGGAAATCTAAACGTTGTCGACTTATGGTTTGTAGTGAAATACTGCAACCCAAAAAGGCTTGGGAAATTTACAAATATAGCTAAAATACTTTGCCAAATTTCAAAATTAACCACAGCCAAAAAATCCTATCATAATTAGCCAAAAGTTTCATTTTCACTCCAAACTACCCTCAACATTTCTCCCCCCTAAACTCACGTTACTCCTCCACCGAACGTTATCATCTTCAACGGCGAACGGCATCCGGCAGTCGGCGACGGCAACAGCAACACTAACGGCGACAACGAAGGCTCGGTGACTTTATATCGAACCGGATCCACCATAATCTAGCGGAACCGGAAACGAATCCAAGATTTTCAAAAGAGTTCAAACCCTAGGTAACAAAATTCAACCTTTATAATGATTAGCATGAAATTGATTTTTGTTGTTATAGATATATAGATTGTTGGAGTGTTATGATGAAGAAAATTTAATTAGAATGATGAGTTATAAGTTGTGCATATCAAGTGTTTGATAAAATTTCTCTTAGACAATATATGTTTAGTTTTAATAAAATCAATGTTTGATGAGGGGATTGTTGAGTTGTATGTGTTGTTTTGAGTATATGAAGTGCATTTAGTGATGGATAAAACAATGGAAGGCTGGGTAGCGCACGGGTTGACAGGCACAATGTGGCACGCACCGCGCGCTCGCGGGCTTGCGCGTGCGAGCGCGCGCAAGCGTGCCACACGGCCTGTCGCCCGCGCGCGCGAGCTGCGTGCATGCGTCGCGCGCGCTGTGCGTGCGACAGGGCTTGTCGCGCACGGGCGACAGGCCCCGTCCCAAGACCAGCGCGCGCGACGCATGCAAGCAGCTCGCGCCCGCGCGCGACGCATGCAGGCAGGCGCAGCCCGCGCCGCGAGCGATAGGAGCCCGTCGCACGCACCACGCGCGCGCAAGGAGGGCGCTCCCGCGCGCGAGGCCTTGGCCCGTCGCGCGGGGAGCCAGTGATCAACGCCATCCGAGAGAAATGTACAAAACGACAATTGAAACTAGACTGTATAGCCATTGTAGACATTCGGACACATATTCGGTGATATATTTTAGTAGTTAATAATTTAATTTTACACCAAAAAAATAACTTCATTAGAATACAGTCCTTACAACACACCAAATATAACACTTCGAATGTTAACAATCATAAACAATAATGCGACTAGCTTGGATTTGATGCAATGGGATTTTTGCATCTCTTGCGATTATGACCCGGTTGGTTGCACCGCCCGCATCTCACAGTCCTCCGGTTTCCATCCTCACCAATAGAAGGTATTCTGAGCTCTGGACGACGACCAGCTGGTGGTGCTTCGATTGGTGGGTTGTTAACCATCATGTCCCGAATGCCCGGAGGAATATCTCAATCTTGCATGTCGCCAACAGGCTCTACAGGTTGCGCATATGCCATGACTAACGACTCCTTTGAGTAAAAGTTAGAACAAAGACTGATGTAATCAACTCGGACGGTGAGACAAGCAGCAATTGCGTGGGCACAGACAAGCTGATCAAGTTCGAATACTCTACAGGAGCAAGTCTTGTTACATAGATCAACAATCCCTTCCTTAATACCACCACCCAGAACATGGAATCGATGCTGAGATATAGGCCTCACGGTCATTCTTTCTGCCAAAATTCTCCTATCAGCAACTATTTCGTCTGCCCATGTTGTTAGGCGAGTACTCATTGATTCAGCAACAATTTTTCGGTCATAAAACCATTGTTGCAATGTTTGTCTAAAGTGATCAACAAGATGAGTAACCGGAAATTTTCGCGGTTCCCTCATAAATGAATTCACACTCTCTGCGATGTTGGTGGTGAGGATGCTGTATCTCCTACCTTCAAACTCAAACCTTGCCCAGTTACACACACCCACATTATTCTCTAAGTAATCAGCCGCCCGTGAATGGAGCATCCACAACCCCTCTAGTTGTTTTTTAAATTCTTCGTGTCCGTATGTTTTTGCTGCATTAATAAAGGCCGGCTCAAATTCAGCCCAAATAGCTTTAGACATTCTGAATTTAGACTTTATATTACCTTTCACATGGTAAAAACAAATACCATGGCCAGCAGTGCGAAATACTTTCAGAACGGCTCTCTTAATGGCTGTGCACCGATCAGAGATAAATACTAACTCTGGTCTGTCGCCAATCACTCCATGTAGCTTTGTCATAAACCATTCCCAAGCATCGTTGTTTTCCGAATCCATTACCCCAATGGCTAACGGATACAGTTGATTATTTCCATCCAGGCATGTTGCCACAAACATGCTCCCACGATATAGCCCCTTTAGATGAGTACCATCTACAGCAATTACTGGCCTGATGTACTGCATGAAACCCTTGATGGAAGATCCAAGAGCTAGAAAGTAGTATAGGAAATTATCATTTCCATCTTGCTGTAGGTGAGTAACTGTACCCTCATTTGCTATGGTCAACACGTGAGAGTATTTGGAAAGCAAGTTGTATGACTCTGCAGGATTCCCGCGTATTATTTCGAGGCCAACTTCTTTCGCCCGATATGCATGCTGGTATGTTAATTGCACACCGTATTCCTGCTGCATGTCTGCTCTGATATCATTCGGAGTGTATATCCGCTTATCCTGGATAAACTTATCGGCGATAATATGACCAACAACCCGACTTCTTACTTGTCGAAGACCACTAGGCAACACCTCATTAGAACATGTGTGTACATTATCAACTCTTCTCACTACCCAAGGAACATTCTGCTCATTCGAACCTCTCGTTGCTCGAATACGCCATTTGCATGATTCCGATGAACAGTTGGCCTCAAAGCGTGACGTTGTGGAGCGTGCAATCTTAAAATCAAACTTATCCCTCAAGGCAGCTTTCCGTAGTTCTAGTATTAACTCATTTTTTTCAGCAAACAGCGTACCCACGCTAATATTAGCAGAATTACAACTTCTAACTAAATCTGGACCGACCAAGTTTGAAGGCAAAACTGAAGCAAGAGTCACAAGGGGATCAACTGTTGCCTTTCTCCTCGGACGGGCCATTGGAGGAATAGATCGGTTGTCTCTGCTATTAGTGGGAAAATCATGTTCATGCTCATCCTCATCATTGCTAGGAATATCGGAATGACCGATGCTCCGATTATCAATAGGACTATTAAACACAGTGGGCCTCGCACTATTAAACGGTTCTGCAAAAACATAATCAGCTTCTGTGTTGTTGGTGTCATCAACAGGATCATCATTGTTGCGGAAATCATTGTTGTGGAATGGAGAGTACCGTTGCTCTAACGATGTCATAACTGGTAATACCTCTTCTTCAGCATTGGCAAATGTATTACCGTTCTCATCAACGAAGTTATTGTTATCATGGAGTGGAGAGTAATGTTGCTGCCCAAATATCGGCTGTGGTAACACCTCTTCTTCAATATCGGGGACAGAGTCATTTGCTCTAAAAGAAGATTCAGTTTCTACAAATGGCTCAAGATCTTCGACCGGGACTCGACAAGATGTGGTGACAAATACAGGGATACATCCATAGTTGACCACATCAGAGGCCATATGTAATACAACCTTTACCATTTCATCATTAAATATGTCCATAGGTAGTGAACATGCACGATACATTGTGTTGCTAGACCTCAGAGTTGTCTTTATCGTCATAGTATATTCATTAGGATTTATCTGTAAAACTTCATACACTCTTGCCAAAAGCTGATCAAATGTACAATCTTTCCGAACCAAAAAAGCAGTGTTTTTAGCATTCACGTACTCCATACGGCCATCTGCCAACGTCTCCCACCAACCATCGTAACACAATTGAAGCACAACGGAATCCATCAAGCCTAAAACCATTAAAAAAACAAAAGAAATAAGATTACAAACAACAAAATATGATCAAGAGAATTGCGGCACATTTTTTATATGTACTTGCCCATCGCAATGGAATTAACACAAATTCTTAGTCCAACCATTTCATACAATGCAATTCAAGATTTTAGATTTGATTCATCTCCACGCAAGCTTCGAAACGGTATATTATACGCTCTAAACAGACACATGTAGCCAAAATTATGACTTTCGAAAAATGTCTGAAATTTGGTGAGACAGGCTGTTTTAGTGAGACAGGCAGTGGGACAGGACCCTGTCTCACCAAAATGCAGAAAGCTTACGTGTTACAGGAAGTGGGACAGGCACCTGTCTCACTGCCTGTCCCACATGCACTCAATGAGACAGGCACCTGTCCCACTGAAATACAGCAAACATAGTGAGATAGGCAGTGGGACAGGCGCCTGTCTCACTAAATCTGGGTTCAAATTTTGTGAGACAGGCGCCTGTCCCACTGCCTGTCTCACTAAATCTGGGTTCATGTAAAAATTCGAATTTCTGACTTTTTTTTTAATTTTTTCTCAATTTCTCTACTTAAACTAAGTTTCTCTACTCCAAGTAATCAATCTTTACAAATTATATTGTTTTATGAATGAAAAATAACAACATTTACAACACAATCAAATCAATTTCGCATTTAGGTTTGTATTGTGCAAAAATAAAAACTAACCTCAAGAAGCTTCTCAATTATCAATTGATGATTATATCTTCAGCTATACAACACTTGTTTGATGAGATTTGATGATTTGTAGAGAATATTTGTGGTTTTTTTTTAGAGTGTAGAGAGTGTTGAGAGTGTAGAGAGTGTGTAGAGAGTGTAGAGTGTATGTGTGGCATTGGCTTGTAAATTTGTTTAAATTATCGAGGACAATTTGGTCCAAAAAACTAGCAATTGGCTAGTTATGATAGAAAAAAGTTTGTGTGGTTAATTTCGAAATTTGGCAAAGTATTTTGGCTATATTTGTAAATTTCCCGTTACATTTCAGATTGCTATTGGCCTATAAATAACCTTCTAAATTTACCCCAAGCAAAAGCAAAAAGGGTAAAGTTGTAAATTGATATAATTACATGCTTGTTCTGGCAAATGTGATCACAAACGGAAGGTGAGGTCAGTTTAGGATGAATTCGATTGTGGTGATGCCGACGATTGGACTTCGATCATGGGGGATTGAATCAGCAATTAAACAAAGCAGCAACAGAGAGAGTTTAGGTGTGCTAATTTAGTGAACAAACGGCGATTGATGATGATGATAGTCTAGAAAGAAAGATCTTGTGGCAATGAGTTGATTGGTTGCGGTGGTGAAGGTCAACTCTCTATGGGATTTGGCAAAAGATGGTGGCGGTTCTGTGGTTGTTGCAGGACTAGTGAAGGCGCTTGGGTGGCGGACCTGTGGAAAATTTGGCGAGGTTTGACGACCGAAGTTTTCTGGTGTTGCCAGCAGTCTTGATCGACCGAAGTTTTTTAGATTTTTTTTTAAATTTTATTTGATTAATGGAAGGATGGTGATGTTTAAATTTTTGTACGGAAAGTGATTGATAGTCAGGGAAGCTTTACTCAGTACAGAAAAATGCTCTAATACTAACCTGGTTTCAGATAACTAGAGTTAGTGTTGGGCAAAATTGGGTTCGGATCGGGTTTGGATCAACTCGATCGAGTTTCGGGTTAGTCGAGTTGAATAAAAATTCATCCGAACTTAACTTGAATATATAATTTGATCCGAACTATATTCGGATCGGGTCAAGTCGGATTAAAAAATTGGGTTGAGTTAGGATCGAATTGGATTCAAATAGTTCGAATTAGATTCGGTTAATTCAAGTTAATTTGGGTCATTTCGAGTTGGGCCAAATACCAATTAACATTTCACTTTCACATTATCAGCAGCTCAAACTCAAGCTTCCAAATCTGAAAGTCAACAGCCAAAATTCGGGTTGCAACTTGCAGGTTCGAACACAGCTTGAATAAGATCGAGTGATGGTGGAGGATTGGAGGCGTGGAGGTGGCGCAGTAGATCCGGTAGTTGGTAGCAGCAGATCGTAGATCAGTCACGATCCTCGTAGAGCAGTTTCGATTGATGTCGGCTCTCAGCAGTTGTTGCATTTGGTTGCCGACTGCAACTTGCTCTGTGAACTTTGTGTGTGTGTGTATGTTTGTGTTTCATTTGTTTGAAGGACGCTGTGTGTGTGGGCTGTGTGGCAGTCGATAGTGGGTTGCGAGCAAAGGAGGTTGTGGGGAGGTGTGGTGCCAGTCGGTAGTGGGTTGCTCAGTGCTACGTGACTTGCTGCTTGTGCCTTGTGCCTTGTGCCCTGTGCTATTGTAGTGTTGTTAATGGCTTAATGTGTTGTTGTGTTTGTTTGTAATGCTTTGTGTGTGTGGACTGTGTGGTGTGTGTTGAGTGTTTAGGATTACTAGATTAAGAGTTTAGCTGCAACAGTTTAGGTTCGGATTTTCATTATTTATTTTCTTATTTCTGATTTTTTTTGTGTCCACCCGATCGGGTTTTCGAATCGGATTGGATTTCACTAGATCTGATCGAATTGACACAAATGCATCCGATCGGGTTTGATTAACAACCTGATCCAATCTCAACCAGATAATTTTTGAATTGGGTTGGGTCAGATCGGATTGGATTGGGTTTGGTCAGATCGGATTGGGTCAGATATTTTGCCCACCCCTAACTAGAGTGGTGCTCAGACTATCTCTTCTCACCCTAAGAAAATCAATTGGTAGAACAACAACTGATGAGTCAACTCGGTCAAGTACTGCAACTTTTCTTAGGCGCTGAGCTATGTATGGATGCTCATCGAGCTTCGTTTGAACTGATTATGATCCCCTCCACACACACACACACACACACATATATATATAATCTCTTTGCCTTTGCATAGTATACGAGTTCGTGAATGGTGTTTATGGAGAGATAAAGGGTAACCCCTTTAATAAAAATAAATATTATTGCACATCTTTCATGAGAGAGGTAATTCATTTAACGCAGAGTAGAAAGGACACTATATATTTTTGTAGGGCATGGTTTTTAATACACGAGAAATGATGGCTTTCAAAGAGAGAAAATATTGTATTGATGATAAAGATAATTTCAAATATATATATTGTTTGTAAAATGTTTGAATGGTATAACAATAAACTAAGATAATAAGTCTATTAATACTAATAACTATTAAATTTTAGTCCATCTCTAATAAAAAAAATAATTTAAAATCTTAAATAAATTAAAATTATAAGTATGACTTAAATTAACTTATTAAAATAAAATAAATTTTAATAAAATATTGAATACTAAATTAACACAAATATTATAAGTTTTAATATATGTACCGCATCTACTTTAAGCTTATGGATACCTTCATTTACAAGCTGATTTTCTGGAGTACAAAATCAGATGCGCTATACTGAGTGTGAGGTTTGCACGCGCTATGCTAACCATGCGATCAATAATAATGCGACTTTTGTGATCCTTGCTAGGAGACACATGATATAAGCTCATATCATGGCCACCAAATAACAATCTTACATTTATGTTTCAATTGGGCCACCCATTTTGATTGTTTTATTCACGCTTTTCTCCGCAATTCAATTTTGATTACTGAAACTCCTCACGCTATTCCCACTTTTCTTAGCAAGAATAATAGCAAACAGGAAAAAGCCAAAGGGGTTCTTTAGCTACAAAACTTAAGATGATTCGTTGATTCTGCAAGTTGTAAAGTTAAAAAAAGAGCTTGGCAACCCTTGCAAGAAACAATCCATTTATTACACAAAATTAATGCAACTCCAATACCCAAACCAAAATTTTTGGTCCATTTCGAAGGCAATGCCCCCTTTCCTTCCCCATCATTTCATTTCATCCGCCCTTTATAAAAAGCCCATAATTAAAAATTGCCCAACTGAGTCATTCTCGGACAAAGCCCTGGATTTTCATTGGTAACACCATTTCACTGTCTTGTCTAGCCGGTGGGCTACACCAGCCAATCACTTTTGACCAAGTGTAGAAGTTGCTCCCCACTTGCTGCTGTTGAGAATTGACTCAATCTCCACTTGTGACAATCCTTTTATATCATCCCAATCCCATCAGATTAGAAACTTCAGACAGAAAATACCCAGAAAATTTTCTTAAATTGAAAATCAAAACTTTGACAGATCAAACTCCAAAAAGTCAAGAACTTTCAAATGGAAGAACAACAGCAAGGAGAACCAGTACCAACAACACCCACTTCACCAACATCATCATCATCATACAAGTTGTTTATTAGAATTATGAGCAAAAGGAGAACATGGGTATGTCTCTTTGTTGTAGTATATGCAGTATTGCTATCATCCTCATGGAATTTTCTTAAATCAATACTTTCATGGTACAACTTACAATCTCATCAGGAGCCATCATCTGGGTGGCCTGCGCTGTATGCATCAGTGCTATTAGGGGCAGTCTTTGGACTGCTTTCTATGGTTGCAGCTTTGGCTGTGGCTGTGCCTGCCACTTTGGTCATATGGATCACTGTTCTCGTTCTGCTTGCTTTCTTTGGCAAGCCCAGGACAAGTTTGGTCATTGAAGGAAGGAAAATTACTAAAGAAATTATTGGGTTTGTGTTCAAGATCTTGTTGAAGGAAGGTAATGTTGTGGCTGCTGTTTGTGCTGTTTTGGGTTACTTTGCACTCGTTAGAAGAAATTGTGGTGATCTTGAATGATTTTTTTATTCAATTAGGGTTTTTTCAATTTTGGTACTTAGATGAGATTTTGGGAAAGTTAACCCTATACATTTTAAAAGATTCTATAATTTCTTAATCTTTTTTCTTTTTTCCTCTTCCCTAGGGGTTAGAATTGGGAAAGCTCATTATTAAGGAGCTTATGTAGCAATATTAATGATCTTGTTAATTTCCACTTTGTGCTGTATCGTTCTAGTAATTATAAGATGCGAATGAGATGGAGATCTAATTGTAGAAAACTTTACATATTTTTTTGTGCAAAATCAAGTTTCCAATTTTTTTTTTTTTTTTGGATTGGAAGTTTCCAATTGGTAGCAAGTTAATGCTTCCTAATTTAATTTTCATTTCACATGCCTAATTGGTAATAAGATATATATATATATATATATATATACGAGTTCTAATTATCCAATAGGATTTATTTTATTCTACATCAATACGTGTTTTGCCAAAGACGTTTTTCATAATGTGCAGACAGAGGAGGAGTTCAAATCAAATTCATAATCAACCAAGATGACTTGTATATTTGTTCATGAAACATTGCTCTTTAATTTAAATTGTATAAAGTAAATGCCCCGGACTTTTCCTTTTTTAACTTTTCGGCTTAGGGGTGGCGCTTCATGTGAGAAACTATTATTGTTATTTTCTTCTTAATCTTTGCAATTTTCATTAATGACAAAGAATTACTTATGATTTTACGCACCACCATTCTCCATTTGACCCAAAATTGAAAACCAAATTAGAGAGATGCAACTAACGAAAGAAAATTATTAGTTAGATGACTAATCTATAGGATTATTAATCTCTAGCAATCTTTTTGACATATAAATTATGGCAACAAATTTTTTTAAAAATCCAAAATTGTTGGTGAAATATTTCGATAATTGTCTGTCTACACTTAGGAATGACAAAAAAAAAAAAATTGCCCATGGAAACGAGGTTTGTGGGACCGGTTACATTGGGTGAAGCATAGGATCTAATTGAACCCGCTATGAAACCCATTTGACTTTTGATTTTTTTTTTTAATGCTAAATTGGCTATTTATTTAATAGCGAACAAAATAAATAATAATGTAATAAAGAGCCTAAAACGTTAAATTAGCAGCTTGCCAATTGCCATCATGCTATAAGGATATCAAAAGTCCCCCTGAAAAAATGATATCAAAAGTCAATTTTGAATACTTTTAACGTCTTACAAATCCTATAGTTTATATATATATATATATATATATTGGAGTACTGTATCGACCTTTAGTTTAAAATTTATAATTTTAAATTGAGGTGCTCTTTGTGTATATGTATTTTTATCTAAATTTAAAACTAACTTTTTTAAACATTGAGGTGTGTATCATTTTTTAGTTTTTAATTTATAATTTTTAAAATATATGTATTAATAGGATGGAGCCGTTTGAACCCATAAATTTTCTCTCTACACTCTCTTTTTGTTTAAGAATTTAATTATCTAAATAATTTTTTTTTAAAAATACTCAATTAATCCCGTCTTCCTTTTCTCTTTAATCCTTTCTTCTTTTTCTCTTCTTAACTTTACAAATTCTCATTAATTTATTTGGATATATTCTTTTACCTATAAATAATTAGTATCACTAACTAAGAAGAACAAAACCCACTATTTTAAATGAATATTAATAAATTTTTATTAGTTAAGAAAGTTAATGAATATCAATAAATTAATTTTTATTAAACATAAAAACTAGTGAATAAAAAGAAAAATAATTCTTACATATAAAATCATGAAATATAGATCATGATATATTAAGAAAAGCCAAAAAAAAAAAAATTAAAAGAGAGTGAAATTGAGTGTTTACTTTGTAGAATATGAAAGTAGAGGGAGATATACAATTGTAAGATAGAGAGAAAAATATTTTAGTGAAGGGCTAATTTTAAGGTTTTAAAATTTTAAATTTTTAATAATAAATTTATTTTTAAAATAAATATAGAGAGAAATTGAGTGAGTTTAAATAGTCCTATCTATTAAAATAATAAACAAAATATTTATCTTTCTTTATATGAAATTTCCGACTTATATCCATTTAGGCCCACAACGAGTGAGAGTTCGAGAAAGGAATTTCTTTTATTTTACTGGACGTAGGTATTGACCTTTCCATACCGCACTCATCCAGTTACTATCCCTACCCTACACTCCGGAATAAGTTTTCGTGTCAAACTTTTATTGGGCTTCTCAGGGTAGGCTTTACTTTCCATCTTGGTCCAATATTCTGGGATCATCTTATAGGCTCTAGCCAATTCCTTGTTTTAGGTTTAATTATGCATTCTTATTTTCAAAATAATAATAATAATAATAATCATAAATTTCTTCAACCAAAAGAAACTTGCCTGGTCACTTGCTTCTAAGAACATTTTTTTTGGAATTATTTCCTATTTTACAAATAAAAAAAATAAAAACAAACTAAAGAGAAAATTATTTCTTTTAAGTCTGTTAGGTTACGTTTGGCACGTAGAATTAGATTGGATTAAATATTATGATTGGACTAGACTAATTTGGATTGGATTAGGTTAGATTATACAATATTATATTATATTTGGAACAATATCAGATTGGACAATGTAAATTATATTTCCATATAAAAAAAATATTTATCAATAGTTAACAGTAATAATTAAAATTAATTTAAAGGTAATTAATAATAACATTAAATAGTTATTGGGTAGTCGTAAATATAATAAACACATATAAATTAATAATACCATTTAATTATTTAATCAATTTTTATCATATATTTTAGATATATTTTATTTTATCAAAAAGTTAGCAAATAATATATATATAATTAATTAATTACTGGAGTTATTAATTTTCATGGTTATTTTTAATATTACATTAGTGATTATTAAATTTAATACAAGTAATAAATTATTAAATAGTTAATTTTACTGAAATAAAAGAACCAATTTAATTAGACTATAAAAATAAAATAAAAAATAAATTTCAAGTAAATCACGATTAAAATAATTAATTAATTAATTAAATTTTAAGTGATAAATAAAAAATGGTGTTATATATGAAAGAAATATTTCAAATGAATAATTTTTCCTCTTATTCTAATCCCATCTACACCCACTTATATATTGGGATTGTTAATCCTATGATTTCAAGACTAAATTTAAATTTAGTCCTCCCTAATTTAATCCAAACAAAGTTGTCAAATATAGAATAAAATGTTTAATCCCAAATTTAATTTAATCTCACACTTAATCCTAATTCTCAAACATGACCTTGAATCCTTGCTTTTATAAAAGAGTGGCCAACCCACAAAAAACTTGGCCCATCTGTTGTGTAGCTTTATACTAGTAGCCCAACCCATAAGCAAATTGATTCTTGAATACACACACTAGACCCATGGGCTATTTCATTTTCGTGTTTCGAATTTTCTCTGCTGCTATATAATTATTTCCGGCATTGATAATGGAGTTTTTGTGAACCCTTAGATTTATTTTTATTCTTTACCATTGATTTGATTTAGTAGATGAATAAATAATTACTCAAAAAGTAATAGATGAGACTAACGCCTAGTTTCATTGGTTAGCAGGCAGCCTTACCAAAATTGAGGTCCTAAGTTTGCGTCTTTTGTAGTGTGGATTTGAATCTTTTAGGATATTCATCAAGGGGGTAATCAAACTTTTTGGGTATTCATCGAAGGGGGTAATCACTTCAAATATTTGATCAATTGAGATATTTGGAAACTCTATTCTTTTAATTATTTCTTACTTGAAATCCAAATTTAAATTTGAAGCGAGAATTTGTAGTGGATTACTCTTTGATTTCTGTATTTTTTCTATACTCAGTTAAAGGACTAACCACTAAATATAAACTAAAAAAGAAAAGAGACTCGATTTATAGGCGCAATACCTTGTAATCAAACTCATGCTTGATAAAGATATTGGATGCATAGAATCAACAAATGAGATGGGTTCATTAACAATTCATAGACGAAAAAAATGAAAAAAAGAATGCATCAATTTCCCTTAGATATCTTTCATCTTATAGTATCTATAGTACTTTTGCCTTGGTCATTCATAGCATTAGTATGCATTCCCTACTCATTGTGGATTTGTTATTCGTAAATATGGGGTTAGCTTACAATATGTTTGGAAACTCTCAGCCAAAGGAGTGTTTAATAGAGAGCCAACAAGAAATTCCATTAATAACTGGCCGTTTTGATTCTTTGGAACAACTCGATAAATTTAATAGATATTTTTAAGAGGACCAAGTGACAATATATCGAACCTATCTAAATTTTTATAGTGCCACGGACAAACTATACCTACCGTTCCTTTTTTGGGGTCAATATTAGCAATATAGTTCATCTAACAATAAACCTAATCAAAATTAGAGACCTATGACACAATCAAGCTCAAACAAACAAAATGTTGAATTGAACCTAACCAATCTCTATTCGGGGTTATTACTCATTTTTACACTTATTGTTTTATTTTCCAATTGCTTCTTCAATTAAGAGAAGAAAGGAGAATAGTAGAAAAATCCAAAATAAGAGGAAAAGAAAGGTACTGTTCCATTATAACTCTTTTTTTAATTTTAAATAAATGTTTTAATCTGTTTATTAACTAGTTACAATATTTTTAAATATTCTTTTATGTTTTTATAAATATAAATATTTTACACCATTGATTGAAATCCAACTGTGCACATTAATACTATTGATGCTTTAAAATAATAGCATCATAAAATGGTCTTCAAATATTTATCCTCTTAAATTATCCAAATAAGGTCAATAACTTAGTTGGGTTGATTGACACCTCATCTTCTAGTCTTGTTATTTAATTATAGGATTTAAATTAATAAAAAAATACAATTGTAGCTAGATCATGAATGATAATTAAAAAAAAAAAGTTTCAATATCTGTTTAGAGATTATCATAATTTATAATTCTTAGTTTTCGATTCCTTAAAATTTTACCTTTTTTATGGAAAAATAAAATAAAATAAGAATAATCTTCAAAATGACACACCAAACAAAAGGCTACAAAATATTAAGATTATTTTGTAGATAATAATTTTAAATCATGACGCAATTATATCTAGATCAAAACTCAATCAAATCTACAATGTCCTCTCGACGAGAAATTATTTAAATAAAAACTCATTTGTCATTTTATGGAAGAAAGTTGTCTCAAATCTGAAGATTGGGTTATTTATGATTTGCTCGCTTGCCCCCTGCCTACTGTCGGTGGCCTCCGCAACAAAACATACTAATAATATCATATGATATGATAGTAATATTTGTATTTTGGGAATCTTAATAAATTCCTCCTAGACTCATCAATAATCGTCCTTATTTTGATTACCATTTGATTAATTTATTTGTACGTGGATGGCAAGAAATTGATTTGACCTTGGTTTTGAAAATCAAATACTAGTGACTCGAAGATGGTATTGTCAATGGCATGAGGTGGGACAACTGTGTTATCTATTTCTGCTGATCTTAATAAACAAAGTAAGGAGCAAACGATAATACGTAGGTCAACAGTCAGTTGGTCTAAAAAGCTCAATAAATAATGATCAATTATGAAATAATAATTAGTTTTGCATTAATATATATATGAATGTATGTATGTGTGTGTATGATCTTTCTTTATTATTCCAATCTATGCTTGGTGAATAATTAAAGTCTCGACCAAAAAAAAAAAAAAATTATAGTATCAAAAGAGTGTCATTATATCAAATCTTCTTTACCAATTTTTAAGAAAAAATCAAGGATGCATAATTTAAGAAACAATATAACAATGCTTTTGCTTTGACCCTTCCAATAACTAGCACTCTTGTGGATGCGTATATGGGACACCTGTGATCCTCTGTGAAAATCTAAATACAAAACCAATTTACTACCTTAAATTTCGGCTTTGATTGCTGTTGGTACTGAGACACTGGGACCCATACTCAAAGAAAGTCGGAAGCTAGTAAAATTTTGGGATCCGACCATGAGGATGAGATTCTTCATTGATATGATCTCTTTTAAGCTTTTAAGCATTTTCTGTTAATTTTGGTTGCAGTATATGAGTATGATTTATTTATTAATTATTAATCATTAATTAAATTTCTCAGTATAAGATCTGATCATAAGAGAATCTTGATCCCCAAATATGGTATTCTATTGAATTGTGTACCTCCACATTGTCACACGTTAGAAAATTAATAAAAGAGTAATGTTACATATTTCAAAATTTATTCCTAAATCATATAGCGTGCTATGTATCATTTATTAAGTAGTTAATATTTTTTTTTATAAATTTTAAGTGAATCAATTACATTATCTCAACAACCATTGAGTTAATGTCATATCATGAAATTTTGGAATAAAATTTTAAAATGTGTAGTACTACTCTTAATAAAAAAATAAGTAAAATATTATCATCTCATGATACGTTGTAGGATACATATGGTGCTCTCAAATATCAAACTCATCTACAAAATTTTAACTTCAAATTTTATACTTTATTGATATATAAAGTTTGAATGTAGCTAATTTAAAATATGTAACATGAAATTAATCTAAATTATCACTTGTTGTGTGAGTATTTATGTTTCATTTCGATGATTTGTAAGAACGAAACCAAAATTGAAACTTAGGGGCAAAAGTCATATAAGAACATTTATAGGCCAAAGTCTAAACCACAAGACTTCAACGACAAAAACCACTCTTCCTCAAGTATTTTCCAGAAAGCCTCTCACTGAGCCCTCACCCAAGGTCATTGGAATCTCAATGCACAACTATGAGAGCCACTTATCAACTCCAACACAAGCACATCCTCTCTATCTCTACATTGATACGGTCCCGATTCGAACTCTGAGATGAAACCATCTACGGTTAAAAAGAATCTCAAGAAGAGCAGAGAACTATCAGCTAACAAGAAAAATAATGTAAAATGAAAAGGAAATAGAGAGTAAGTAGAAACACTAACACTAATCTTGTGATAAAGGAAGGGGGGTTGTCATGACCCAGTTTCTTTGAGTTGTTATGACTCAGTTTCCTCACTCAAAGTGAAGATTAGTAGTTTTGAGATTCTAAAAATACAGGGAAGGGATCCATCATTAAAAGCTACAGTTAGTTTGAGGTTGGTGAGGATTTTATGAGTTAGATTGGGATTTTGTTGTCCTGCATTGATTTTGATTTCTTTTAGGTCCATCAATCAATGAAAACAGAGGAGTTAGTTAAACGATGCCAAGTTAGAATGCCAAAATCAGAGGAAGCAGATAAAATAACTTTTGTGAGCAGTATGAGGGAGAACAGGGCGAAAGTGGTAGTAAGAGGGAGAATAGGGCGAAAGTGGTAGCAAGATGTTTGGTGGGAAAAATACTGCACAACAGGGGGGTTAATAGAGAAGGACTTAGAATTGCTCTCCAAAAGGACAGCCTATTGTAAAAGAAGTGAAGATTGAGAGTTTGGGTGGCCATATCTTCATGTTCAAGTTGACCTCAGAAGATGAAAATGAAGGATTATGGCTGGAAGACCTTGGCACTTTGATAGAGCCCTTATTGTTTTCAAAGAATTGAGTGGAATTGGAAACATTAACAGCATCATTTTTGAAAGTACCAAGTGGAATTGGAAACATTACCAGGCAATCTTTCTCACATGTCTCATTCTGGGCACAAATTCGCAATGTGCCCCTAATGTGTGGAGCCATAAGTACCATTTGGAAATGGGGGAAAAGATTGGGAATGTGGAGAATGGAGCCACTGATGCAAATGGTGAATGTCTTCAGGAAATTCTAAGAATTAGAAATTCAGTGTATGTTACTAGGCAATTGAAGAAGGTTCTATTTTTTGAAGAAGATGGTGCAAAAATTCCAATGTCAATGTAATATAAAATGCTACCAGACTTTTATTTTTGTTGCAATTACATTGGATATCAATATAGAGAATGTGCTGCATATAAGGGTCAACTAAAGGAAAAATTGGCTTTTGATGAATGGTTAAAAGCAACCTCATTGATAGATCGAAACACACAAAGTAGAAATAGGAAGAGATGGTATAAGAACCAAGAGTATAATGGAGGAGATAGAAGTTTAGAAAATGCAGAAACCCAGTAACTGCAAGTTTCCCACACAAAATCGGTCGAAAAAATCGGACAAGGGTCAACATATGATCAATTCGAAACATTCAACACACAAATAAAAGAGTGTCATATGATAAAATAGTTGAAGAACCATTAATGCCTCAGGGGAAAGAACTGAGGCAGCCACAAGTAGATGGTATAAAGCCACATAATGCAATTGGTTTTGAAGGGGAGAGTGGGAACTTGAGCAAAGAGGTAGGGAAGGAAAATGATAATGGAAAAATAACGGGAGATTCAATGTGTCAAGGGAGGTTAATCAACCCAAATAATCGTCAGCAACCCAAGGTAACCTAAACAAGCTCTTATGAGAAAGAAGAAATGGCTAATGAATCAAAACCAAATCAACCAGAGGCCACGTGGAAAATGCGGAAAAGGCAAGCTAGGAATCTAAATAAAAAGGGAAGTACCAAAGTTGGGCCTATAAACTAGTTTAGCCCGGTGACCCAAACCAAAACGAAATGAATTTCAGAATAAACCAAAATGAAATAGTGATGACGGCAATGGAGGAAGAAGAAATAGTAATGCAAGAATTATCGGCGGAGGCTGGTGCCTCGCTTACTGACAGCTATGAATATCTTTAGCTGGAATGTTTGGGGTTTGGGGAATACCTCAATGTTCCTAGCTTTAAAAGAAACTCTCCACGAATACAAACTTCAAATCATTTTCTTGTGTGAAATAAAATTGGAGTCTGATAAAATGACTGAAAAGATCAAAATTTTAAACTTTGACAGTCATTTTTCTGTTGGTAAAAAAAGTCTTAAAAGAGGGTTGGCAATGATGTGGAATGCAGAAGTTGATGTGCAAATTACTTCCTACAGTAATAATCATATTGATGCTATCATTCCTAGTGCAAATGGTAAGAATTGGAGATGTGCAAAGGTTTATGGCCATCCTGAATCTGGCAAAACATGACACACATGGACATTAAGGAGATTAGCAAGTTTGTTCTCTTATCTAAGGCTGTGTTTTGGTGATTTCAATGAGATTTTGCATGCCAATGAAAAAAAAGGGGGCAATGAAAGGAATTTGAATATGGTGGCTGAATTTAGAAATGCTGTGAATGACCACGAATTATTTGACCTTGGCTATAAGGGGGATCCATTTACTTGGTCTAATAGAAGTTTGGACCTCATTTTGTGGAAGAAAGATTGGATAAATTTTTGAGGAGTCATGATTAGAGAGATGGCCACTATAATATAACTGTCACCAATATGATAACATGGTGCTCTAATCACAGTCCAGTGTTGTTGAAATTGTAAGATAGACATCGACTTATAAGCTATAGGAGAAATGAAGCTCTAAGATCCACTATGAGGACATATGGAGTCCTTATAAAAATTGTAAAAAGATTGTCAAGGAAGAATGGATGATAAATAGCTATTGCATAGGGGAGAATCCAATATACGTTTTCAAAAAGTCAACCACACAATTAATGACAGTTGAAAATTTGGAGCAAGCAAAAGTTTTGGTGATCGGAAAAAGAAATTGAAGCAATTGAAGAACAAGTTATCAGAACTAAGGCACAACTAGAAGCTGTATGATGACGAAACTGAGATCAAAAGTGTTGAAAAGCAAATTGATAACTTATTACTAGATGATGAAATATATTAGAAGTAAAGATCGAGAGCTGATTGGCTTAAAGAAGGGGATAGAAACATAAAATTTTTTCACTCTAGGGCTTCAACAAAGAAGAGAAAGAATATAATAGGGAAATCATGAATGGGCAAGATGTCTGGACAATAGATGAAAAGGAGATTGATAAGGAGTTTCGTGAATACTTTGCAAACTTATTCACTTCTAACTCTACTACTTATCAAATTGAGCACGCCTTAAATGGCATGAACCAAGGCTCACTGAAAGATATGAAGGATTTTCTGGATCAGCCTTTCACAGCAAAGAAAGTCTCTACAACACTCTCCCAATGTGCCGAACTAAAGCCCCTTGGCCAGATAGTCTACCAGCTGTTTTTTTTTTCAAAAGCATTAGAACTCAGTTAAACAAGGTGTGAGCTGCATCTGCCTCCATGTGCTCAATGAGAGGTACAATTTCTCCCCTTAATCACACTCATATAGCTTTGATTCCAAAGCTTGAAAAATGTGTCTCAGCTTGGGCCTATTAGTTTGTGCAATGTAATCTATGGGATTATCGCTAAAACTATTGCAAATAAGCTTAAATGCATGCTCTATCAAGTTATATCCCAACACAAAGTGCCTTTATATCTAATAGTTTGATTACTAATAATATTATTATTGGGTATGAATGCTTACATAATATTAAACATAGTAAAGGAGAAAACATAGGCTTGTAGCTCTTAAGTTTAATATAAGCAAAGCTTATAACAGGATTGGGTGGAAGTTTTTAAAGCAAACTATGCTTAAGATGTTTTTGAAAAATGGGTAGAGTTGATCATGGACTACATCACTACTTCTATATTCTCTGTCATCATCAATAGAGTGGCAAAAGGAATGATACGCCCTCAATGAGGCTTTAGGCAAGGGTGCCCTTTATCCCCATACTTATTTATAATGTGTGCAGATGTGTTTTTAAATCTTTTGATGCAGGCAGAGACCAGCAAGTTAATTCATAAGTTAAAATTTAGGAAAGACTTTATAATCTCTCACTTGTTATTTGCAGATGATAGCTTGATCTTCTCAAGAGCAATTGTGGAGGATTGCAAGCGCTTGAAAGCCATTTTTGAATGCTACAGCAAAGCTTCTGGTCAACTTTTTTATTTTGACAAATCCTCGATGTTCTTTAGTGGTAGCACAAAGGATAATTAGGTTTCAGCTATAAAAGATATATTTCACTTAAATGTGGTGTTAAAGCATGAAAGATACTTGGGCCTCCCTTCTATGGTTGGAAAGAAGATAAAAAGCTTTTTCAATGACGTAAAACTAAAAGTGCTTAATAAAGTGTCCAATGGGCAGCACAAATTCTTCTCAAGTGAATGAAAAGAAGTGTTAATTAAAACAGTAGCGCAAGCTGTCCCAGCCTATGCAATGAGCATTTTCTAACTTCCTTTGGGGTTGTGTGTTCATATTCAAAAAGTAGTTGCTAGGTTCTGGTGGAGATCAAAAGAAGAGAAGAGGAATATACATTGGCTAGATGGGATAGAATGAGCCAGGTGAAGATGAGGGGTTGATTGGGGTTTAGAGACTTCTCAAGCTTTAACCAACTCCTTGTAGCCAAACAAGGATAGAGAATAATTTAATTTCCAGATTCACTTGTGATAAAATTTTTAAATGTCAAATATTTCAGAAAAGCAAAATTTTTGGATGCAAAGATGGGCTCCAAACCTTTTTTCATATGGAGAAGCATTTTATGGGGGAGGCAAGTGATCCAATAGGGCTATAGATGAAGAATAGGCAATGGAAAGAAGATTTGGTGACAAAGAGTAATTGGATCCCAAGAACTATAACTTTTAAGCCAATCTTCACTAACCCCAATGTCCGACGAAGCTATAGTTGCTGACCTTATTGACTCGCAGAATCAATGGAACATAGATATGATATATCAGGATTTTAAAAGTGAAGATGCCGATGAAATTATTAAAATTCCATTGCCTAAAATTGCAAGTGAAGATCAAGTGATGTGGTATTATGATAGGAGAGGCTAGTACTCGGTGAAAAGTGGATATCAAGTAGTTTTGAGACTAAAATACCCTGATTCTCCAAGCTACTCAGGCCACAGTTCAACTCTTTGGCAAGCTATTTGGAAAAGCTTGCCTTATTAGCAAAGGTTAAAATTTTTCTATGGAGAGTTGCCCAAGATCTTCTATCAACTATTAAAAAGTTATGGAAGAAAAAAGTGCTCCAAGAACAACAATGTCAGATTTGTAGGGATAGTATAGAAACCATTTCTCATGCCTTGTTGAAATGCAAGACGACTAGCAAAGTTTGGAAAAACTCTCAGTTGGTAGCAGATCTTCAGGGTGGGATAGAACATGACCTTACTGGTATGCTTCACTATTTCTCTCTTCAGCAATGCAAGTCAAACACGGAAGTAATGGTAGCTTTGTGTTGGGTAATTTAGACAACAAGAAATAAGCTAATGTTCAAAGGTAAAAGAGAAGATCCAGTTAGTTTGGTGGCTAGAGCTGAGTCTATTGTTGAATCTTTCAAGAGAATAAAGCAGCCTGAAATTGATAATGCTGCAAGAAAGGAAGTTGTTAGACAGTAACAATGGTATCCTCCTCCTGAAGGTTAGTTAAAAATAAATATAGATGCTGCTGTTTTTAAAGATGAGCAGACTTAGGAATTGCTATTGGAAACTCTGCTAGTAATCTAATTGCAAATGCAACAAAAACCTCTAGATACCATAGTAATGTGGCTTTGGCTGAAGGTACAACAATCGAATCGGGAATACAAGTGGCTAAAAAAAAGGCAAGACCCACTTAATTATTGAATCCGATTGACAAGAGGTTGTAGACTTGATAAACAATAAGGTGGGGAGCAGATATGAAATTTTTTGGGCAATAGCTGAAGTTCAAGCACATGATTTTCAAGATTTCAAAATCCAATATGTTAATAGATTTTATGTTAATAGATTTTGTAATGCATTAGCTCACTCCTTGGCCAAAATGGCCTTGGAGAAAAAGGATGAGGTCTGGTTTGATCAATTTCCTCCAAAGATTTTGTACCTCGTAAATTGTTGAGCAATGAAAGGATTACTTTTTACTTAAAAATAAAATGTAGAAAAACTAAAAATATAAAAATAAACAAAAACTAAAAATAAACAAAAACCAAAAATAAAATAAAAATAAAAGAGAAGCAAAATAAAATATAAAGGAAAAAAACCGGTGTTAAATGTCATTGTCGAATTAATGGCTAAGTACAAATTTTGTGTCATTTTCGATTAGAGCACGATATAACTTGGACCAACAAGACAACATATCTCTTGGGACACAAATTTTATTAATTATTTAGACTAATCGAGAATGGTCCTCACAAATCCACCTATCAAAATTCCAAACTATAATTGAAGGACATATGCAGAAATTAAATTTTACATAAACAAAATAAGGAAAAAAATTAAGGAAGATCCTTCGGAATTGAACCAGGCAAAACGCTTGTCACGGATCCCAAATCTGAATTCGCATCATCTTTTGGACGACGCTTCATTATATTTCATATTATTTCACATGGAAAATAACTTGATTAGACTATTAAAAAAATAAATAAATATTTAGGCATTGTTTTAAGCAACACATTTGCTGATCAAAACAACAGTTGGTTGAAATCATTAGCGACGGAAATTCTTCGCTAATTTGTGTCATTTTCGATTAAACCACAATACATCTATTATCTTTGACCAACAAGAAAATTTCAAAGAACTCAAGCTAGTGGCACACATTTGAAGCAAACTTTTTCCCTGTGAATGATATAATACATAGCTTATTGTAAACAAAGATGAAAACGATATTCTATCTCTTATTCCGTAATGCACACTGAAATTTTGAAATTAAAAAAAAAAATCTTAAAAGGACTATTAATCCATGAATGGCACGTTCCACATTATTATATATGTACCCTGATTATATAAGTGTAGAACTCATTAAAAATTTTACTCTTTTTAACTATTAATTAAATATCTTATTGTAACACAGAAAATGCTTTTGACATAGATCTAAAATAATATGATGAGTCAACCCTTTTCCTTTCTGTATATTGTTGCTCAGCATAATACATTATTTTTTAGAACATTTATGATACAAATTGAATCATTTCTATTTGGACAAAACTCGGATCATTTCTACTGGAAATCATTGTTTATAATCAGAAATCTAGTCATTTATTACTGATTCTGAACTTAGACTGAAATTTTCATTATTATATTATTAAGATACATGTAACCCCAACTAATATTTATTGGATTGAATATTATATATATAACCCTCCCAATTATGAGAGGCGAATAAGTCTCTGCTGCTGCTAGCTAGGTTACCACTCAGGCAGTAACATATATACACCCTTCAATTGATATAACAAAAGTAAAGCAACATGGGATGGCATGTATTTGTTTTCTCCTTTAAAATGACTCCACCATACCCCCATCTCATAATGATAGTGTTCTTCATTACCACGCGTTATGACTTCAGCTCTTTTTATCATGAGTCTAAGACTTCAAACAAACTAAGCTGAGTTAATTGAGTAGAAAAAGCCCCTTTTAGCTTTGGGGTGTAATACAATAGCCTATTTTATTCTTATTATACTGGATTGTTTGAAAATAAATTATTGTTTAAAAAATACGAATGAAATAAATTATTGCATCAAACTCCCGAGATAACAAGATTTTTTTTAACTCAATTAAAAGTAAACAATATAACAAGGACATGTTTGATAGAAGGATAAAAAGTTCAGGATTGGATTATTTAAAACAAATCTTATCTTAATCCCATTTTTGAGTAAAACTGTCTTAGGATTGCTTACCTTGGGTCCACCATGTAATAGCACTTACAAAAAAAAATTTATCCCATGGGAGCCCATGGGATTAATTAGGTTAGAATTATGTTGCTAACTTAATTAAAATATAATAAATTGTAAATATTAAAATTATATTAATATGTGATAAATGTAATAAAAAAATTGATTTTAATGAGGTAAATAATAATTATAATAAATATCATTACTAATTTTTAATGACACACAATCAAATTTTTTTAAAATATTAATTTAAAAATAATTAATTAATTAGTTAATTAAATGATATATTTAATATTATAACGTTTATTAAAAACAAAAAAATAATATATTTATTATTTTTGAGGTTTTTTAATTAAAACATGAAAAAGAAAAAAAATCTAAATCCCAAATAATTTATTGTATAATCTAGCAGAAAGTATTGTAATTATGAGTAAAAAATTATAATACTATTTTAATTTATATAATTATTGAATATTTTTATAATTTTAAATTTACATTTTAAATTAATATTCACAATATTTAGTTAAATTTTGACATTGATTGGTATTATTAGTAATTCAAAATTTTTAAGTCAATAATTAAATTTTTTTTATTTTTTATTAAATGTATTTTCATTTGTAATAATTCAATTAAACTGTGATTAGATAAACATTTATGTTTTCTTATTTAATATTAATAATAAAATAAAAAATTATTATTACAATCCAATCTAATCATAAACTATACCAAAGACAAGACAGTATGGTGAGTTTACTAATCAGTAATCAGAATGGACTGGAATCGAAATAAAGTGGAATCAGAATGAGCTGGAATCGGAATTGGGAATGAGAATCAAAATAAATTATTTACTTTACATGTGGGAATCGGAATCGAAATGAACTATATTGCCATTGATGTGTTTACTTTATCTTGTAATCGGAATGGATCGCTAAAAGTTACTAAATTGACCTTAATAGTAGTAGTAGTAGTAGTAGTATAGTAGTGGTAATAATAATAATACTAATAATAATAATCACTATTTATTTATTTATTTATTATTATTATTATTATTATTATTATTATTTATTTTATTATTTATAATGACCTTACTTAAAAGTTGTTGTCATTATTTATTATTTATAATAATAATAATAATAATAATAATAATAATAATAATAATAATAATAATAATACTATTATCAAAATAATTATTGCTGTTTATCATCATCATCATCATAATAATAAAAAACAAACAAATAAATAAATAATATAAGGAAGGATAAAATGAAAATTTTATAATTTAGGCGGGGTAATATGGTCACTTTAAGAAATAAAATTTTCATTCCCATGTCCCCTCATGGGAATGGAAATTCTAGTAATCATTTTTAATTTTAAGTGTGGCCCACCACTCTGATTTCCATTCCAACTCTTATTTAAGTAAATAAACACATCATTTATTCCAATTCGTTAATTCTCATTTTCATTCCCATTAAATAAATATAATCTTGTCCATACTCTATCTCATCACATCACATTCTGTTCTATCATATTCTATCTGATTATACCTTACATACTAAACGCAACTTGAACCAATGGATGACTAATTTAATATATGTGTGTGGAGAGCAAACAATGTGCTGCGTTACTGGAAAAATTACAAAATTCTAAAACGCATAGAGCCCTTGTGCTATTTTGATAATCATATGGGTCACAAATATATTGTTACTTTCCATAAATTAGTGGAATTTCGAATTTTATTAACCAAAACTTCCTAGACCAAAGATAGGAAGAAAGCTAGAATTAATTTAATATGAAAGAAGATAATAGAGTGTGACAAGAGGAGGGTCAAGGGTGGGCCTTCGCCTTCTAGCTTGCCCGCATTTAGTGTGTCAACTCATTAATATTCTACAAAGTAAAAAATTTGATTATTTAACTAAATAGATATGATCCAACAGCTCTCTATTTAATTATTATATATAGCCACTGACAAAGCCTAGCATTATTGCTTAGCTAAAAGCCTTCATTATAACAGTAAGACATATGCATGATTGCGAGGAAGAGATTGAGGGGTTTGGTGCTTAATCAGACAAGGAGTATTTTATGAAAGAGCAACAAATTAAGCATCTACAGTTAATAGTCTCCTCGACAAGGACTCGAAGCATAACCAATCTTCCATTTTGATATTAAAGGGAAAACAAAAAATCAGACTGGTATTACAACCACAAATTTATCGAAATTCCATCAAGATAATATATATAGTCTATTAACAATATTGTTAGAAGTGTCGACAAGATCAATCTCAATTAGTACAAGAGATCTTATATTTGATATCTTAAATAAATTGTAACTAATTTGTGAGTGTTAATTAGCTCAATTAATAAAATTTCTTGTATTATTACAAAAAAATTTGATATTCAAATCTTACTTACATGGGTGTGGAGGGATTTGATTTCAATTGATACAATACTCAAAAGAAAATTAATAATAATAGTTACATTTCATACAAATGAGCAAATTGCTCCTGTTAATCATAAATGAATCAAAATAAATACTATGATAATTAAGAGAGCATATTATTGTTGGTGAATTGAAATTTGACATTTCCTTCCAACTAAGACACTGACATTAGAACCCTCAAAAGCTTGATAAATCATAATTTGCTGGACTCCTTATTGAGGAAATTGAAATGATTGTTTTTTTTTTTTTCTTGAGAAAAATGATTGTTTCTTTCTCTTTTTCCTGGTGTTTATGCTGATTCTTGGAACATTCGTTGTGTTTGTTACAAGAAATCAATACAACTTAAAAGTGATATCTCAAACCTTATCATTTTTCCCTTAAATAAACACCAAGTATTAAATTAGTGAGCAATTATAGAGCCCACCGACATTGCCGTACTTAGTTATACTGCCAAAATGGGCATTACAAAATCAGTATTGTATGGATTAACTGCCAATGATTGTGAACTGATTAATTACAAAGAAATGTTCAAAGCCTTAGAGTTCTGGCCTCTCAGTGAAATAAATTAAGATTTAGACCTTATAATTTGTTTGTTTTTCTTTTTTTAAACAACATATTAAACAAAAAGTAAGGAGTTGTTGCTTAAAAAAAAAAGGCTTTTTGTTTCATTCGTTCGCCTTTCCCTTGCATCACTTTTAGTTTATTTAAAAGATAAAAATAATCTTGATCTTTAATGGTTATAATTTTTTTGTTTTTCTTGTACTCTCATTGATTGCACAAAATGAAAACCCTAAGGTTGAAAAAAGGGGGAAAAAAATCCCAACAAAAGCATATTTTTATGGTCTTGTTTGGTATTATGTGTTGTAGTTTAAAGATTATTGTTGCAGTAAAAAAAAATTATAATTATGAAATAAAAATTAATAATGTAGCGCAAATATGACATTAAATAATAATTATGATAAAAATAATAAAACATTATAAAATTTTTAACATACAAATATAAATTTATATTATCTTAATTTTTATATAGTAAATATTTACCAAATAATTTAATATTATATAACTACCCAATCTCATTATTAAATGGAACCGACAACTCAATGCGTAGATTGTTGTAACCATTAACTCATAATCTCATCACCACTTGCATTGCATGCTATGCTAATATTATTAGGGAGATGAATCAATCAATAATCACCAAAGTGAAAAGTGCAAATAAGGAAAAAGAAAACCATTATACACGGACAAAAGTAAATGAATTCATAAAACCTAGTCACATGACAAAAGCTTTGGAATTTATTTTATTATTAAAGCAGCCCAAGATTTTATTGCAGAATTTGGTAGTGAGAGATACAACAGTACCACCAACAGAAAGCAAAGCAGCATCACACATGGGGCCTAAGCTATGGTCCTGAGAAATGAGAATAGACTTGTTCTCTACTACAATATTAGTTGAAAATAAAAAGTCAAGAAAACTGTAGAAAATGAGATGCATAGATCTCTAAATTAACCAATTCTTGACACAACATTCCACCCACACAAACGCACCATCTTCACCTCCCTTGTTTTTGACTGTTTTTCAGGGAAATCCATGTTAGGTGTGTCTGTGTCCCTTAACCTTTCTCTTGCTTCTTCCTTTTTCTCTTCCATCTCTCATTTAATGTGAGCTTTCCTCACTTGCCCTCCCCCTTCCCCTCATTTCTTGCAAAGCACTCCCTTTTCTCCCCTTTTTCCTTGTAATAATAATAATAATAAGAAGAAGAAGAAGAAGATCCGAAACCCTCAATATATCATCCTACAATACAAATCTCCCCCACTGATGAAATTGTCAGTCTTTTGTTCTTTCTTAGTTTCCCCTTCAAAGACAAGTATCTGGGTATCATCAAAATTTGATCTTTTTGGTGTTTTTTTCTTTTGATTTTTCTCCCCATTTCACATCTAGCTGTCCGTTGTTTGTGGACGTTGTTGATATAGAGCCAAAAAGGTGTTCAAAACTGTATTTTGTTTTGTGCAATTTGGTGGTTGGTCGTCTGTTTTCAGTTTTAATTCTTTTGTTTGCCAATTAAATTGCTACAAATAGAAAAAGAATGATGGCTGCTGGAAATGGACTGTTTTTCCCAATTATTGGTTTTGCATCATGTGTGGCTTTCATTTACATGTCTTTCGGTGACTTGAGTGTTAGTTATCCCAAAGAACCAGAGATGGGGTTTGTCACTAGGAATGGGACTCATTTCATGTTGGATGGAAAAGCCTTGTACGTGAATGGATGGAACTCTTACTGGTTAATGGACCATGCTGTACATGATTACAGCAGAGCTAGGGTTGGTGCAATGCTGGAAGCTGGTGGTAAGATGGGTTTAACAGTTTGCAGGACTTGGGCATTCAATGATGGAGGATACAATGCTCTCCAGATTTCACCTGGGCAATTTGATGAGCGAGTCTTCAAGGTAATGTAACTTTTACATTCTTTACTCATAATGTATTTTTTTTTTTTCAATATTTTAATTTATCAGTGCCTGAATGATTTGGGATTTGGGTGTGTAGTATGAGCTTAACTTTAGCATTA